>JANZXP010000112.1:0-36814 GCA_027576715.1 Erythroxylum flavicans
AGATATTCAGGGTACAATCAAATATTTATATATCTGGAAGATCAAGAGAAGACCACTTTTACATGTCTATACAGAACTTTTGCATATCAAAGGATGCCTTTCAGTTTATGTAATGCACCTGCTACATTTCAAAGGTGCATGATGGCCATATTAGCAGACATGAATGAAAACTTTATAGAGGTATTTATGGATGATTTTTTTATTTTTAGAGAGTCTTTTGATCATTACCTGCTAAACTTAGATAAAGTGCTCCAAAGATGTGAGGAGTCACATTTAGTTTTAAATTGAGAAAAATGTCATTTCATGGTCTAGGAGGGAATTGTATTAGGCCATAAGATTTCATATAAAGGGATTGAAGTGGATCAAGCTAAGACAGAAGTAATTGAAAAGTTACTGCCTCCCTCCAACATCAAGGGTATCTAAACTTTTCTTGGTCATGCAAGGTTTTATAGGCGGTTCATTAAAGATTTTTCCTTTATTGTAAAACCTTTGACTCATCTATTAGTAAAAGATGTGCCTTTTACTTCTGATGACAACTGATTGAATTATTTTAAAAGGTTAAAGAAGGCACTCATAACATCACCAATTCTGACATCGCCAGATTGGTCTCTCCCATTTAACATTATGTGTGATGCAAGAGACCATGCTGTTAGGTGTACACTAGGTCAGCAGAAGGAGAAAAGGTTGCATGCTATCTATTACGCAAGCAAGACATTGACAGGAGCACAATTAAATTATACAACTACTGAAAAAGAACTGCTTGCGATGGCATTTTCTTGTGAAAATTTTCATTCTTATTTGTTAGGTTCACAAGTTAATGTGTTTACAGACCATGCAGCATTGCGTTACCTTTTCACTAAGAAAGATCCCAAAGCTAGGCTTATTCAATGGGTACTCTTGCTCTAAGAGTTCAATATTGAATTTAAAGACAAGGAAGGAGCAGAAAATGTCATAGTGGATCACTTATCAAGGCTTGAAGTCAGACTTCATGAAGAAGAAGAGGAAATTAAGGAAAGCTTTTCTAACAAGACTTTGATGATGCTAGATAACCCTTTCCTTCCCTATTTTGTAGATATTGCAAATTACCTCTCAAGTGGTATTCTTCCATCTGACCTATCATATCAACAAAGGAAGTGTTTCTTATTTTAGTGTGCTCATTATATTTGGGATGAACCTGTACTCTATAAGATCTATGCTGACAGTTTAATTCACAGTTGTGTTCTTGAAGATGAAATGTCTAAGATCTTAACTTAATGTCATAGCTCACCATATGCAGGACATTATGGAGCTAACAAGACTACTGCCTGGATTTTGGAGTGTGGATTCTATTTTCCAACTATGTTTAAGGATGCTCGAGATTTTGTGCTCAAGTGTGACAGATGTCAAAAAGTTGGCAACATATCAAAACGAGATGAAATGCCGCTTTCGAATATAATGGAGGTGGAGATATTTGATGTATGGGGTCTGGACTTTATGGGACCATTCCAACCCTCTGAAGGCAATACCTATATCTTGGTTGGAGTTGATTATGTTTCTAGAACAATAGCAAGGTGGTTCAGAAGTTCCTTAAGAAGATTTTTACTAAATTTGGGGTGCCTAGAGCAATCATAAGTGATGGGGGAAGTCACTTTAACAATAAACCATTTGAGAACCTTATGAGAAGATACAACATGTATCATAGAGTGGCTACCCCATACTATCCCCAAACTAGTGGTCAAGTGGAGGTGGTGAATAGAGAGCTGAAAAGGATTTTGGAGAAGACAGTGAACATTTCAAGCAAAGATTGGTCAACGAAACTAGATGATGCACTGTGGGCTTACAAAATAGCTTTCAAGACACCCATAGGTACAACATCATATCGGTTTGTGTATGGTAAGGCGTGTCATTTACCATTTGAATTGGAGCACAGAGCATATTGGGCAATCAAGAAATTAAACATGGATTGGAAGTTGGCAGGAGAAAAGTGATTGTTTGAAAGAGTTGAGGTATGATGCTTATGAAAATGCCAAGGTATATAAAGAAAGGGCTAAGAAGTGGTATGATGGCCATATCAAGAAGGAATTTAAGAGTGGGGATATAGTACTTTTGTTTAACTTAAGACTTCAACTATTTCCCGAAAAACTCAAGTCCAAATGGAGTGGGTCTTTTAAAATTCTTCAAGTGCTTCCCCATAGAGCTATGGAGCTAGAAAATGATAATGGTGAAACATTCAAGGTCAATGGGCAATGCTGTAAACCATATTATGGAGGGACATATCCACAAGCAAGGGAATTTATCTCTCTCCTTTCTTCCACTTTTTCACGATTGTGGCATAAACAGAGAAAGGCCAGCTAATAGGACCCAAGTCACGATCTCGTATTTTGGGCCACGATTGTGGCCTGCATCCAGCAGACACGAAAATAACTTAAAATGTCAAGTCTTAAGGGACTTTTTGGACCGTTTCGACCCCAAATCAACCCTAGGGATTCCAAGGTATAAATAGAACATAAAAGAATAGAAAAGTAACCTTTTTGCATCAGTCAATTCCAAAACCATAGAGTGTATACCGAGAGATTTAAGGAAGGAGACGATGGAAGAGAGGCACAGAGAAGAAGCTTGACACGAAGTACTTCCTAGAACAGGTGGTTTCTCCCATCACTGCCTCCACTAATCCATTCCAACAGTATTTTCTAATTTTATTGATGTATAGAATTAGGATAATTGTTGAGAATTGGTGTTGTTGAATGTTGATTTTTGTTTAAACTCACCTTCGGGATTTTGAACTTTGATATTATTGAAGTTTGATTTATTATGTTTTTATTGAGTTATTCATGATTCAAGTTCTGTTCTTAATAATTTGGTAATAAACTAAGAGGGTGAACTGAGTGAAAATCATCAAATTGTGCTAATGAGAGTTAGGTAGTTTGATAGATAAGGATTGAATCAAATCGGTAAAATTATGTAACGAGAGATCAATCATAGATTTTCAGTAGGTTATTAGACAAATTCAGAACTAGTTTAGGTTTTGGGAAAATTGGAAATCGAGAGATTACAATTCCATAATTTAAATTAGGGATTATTAATTAAGGTTAAAGATTATAACTCGAGAGAGAGTAATCCACCCTAGGATCGTTAAGACCCGGTAATTCAATAATTTTATAATCGATTAGATTTTCATTAAGGTTGGATAAAACCCCCTTTCTCTCAATTGGTAGTGTCTAGGTTGATTCTTGATTGTGCTATGCAAAATTGCTTCCTTTTTTATATTTTATGAATTTAATTCTTGTAATTGATTATTTGATTGAATAATTTCTGCATTAGTTGTTTATTTTGATTTATTACGAATTTTAGTTAAGCCTTAGATTTTAGGATTAGATTAGGGAACGATACCTTAAGTACTATATGAATGACCCGTGCACTTATGAAAATATCGAGGTTATAAATATTAAAACTTAGCATATGAAAAATGCTTCGATCACACATCCATAAGTGACATAGGTTTAAAATTGAGTTGTCTATATCTTGATTGATGTGTATGTTTATATTAAAGTACTCAGGAATAATAGAATAAGTCAATACATTAAACTTGTGATGTAACTATTGTTAATGATTAACTTGATTTCATAACGTTCCAAGTCAGTATCCATCAATTTTGACATTGTATATGTGTATATTTTTGTGTATTGACATTCTTTAGATTACTTTTTTGTTTGATTTTGCTTGAGGACAAGCAAAAGTTTAAGTGTGAGGGAGTTGATAGGTGGCATTTATACTTACTTTTCTTAGGATAATTTGTTAGTTAATTGTGATCAGTTGATTGTTGTTAAGTTGTTTAGCTTATGTTTTGCCTTAGTTTCATATAATTTCATGATTATTTATGAATGTATGTGAATATGCATGAATGTGTGTGAATTAGGTCTTTAAGATTAGGTTTTGCATGAACTTTGCATGGCATTGCTACATGTCTTTTTCTTACATTATGTTAGTATTAATTGCATATGTTTTGAGCATGAATAAATTATTAAACTTGTTGTTAATCAATCTCTGTGGGATGATACCTATCTTTACTACGATTTTTGATCTATATACTTGTAGGATGAGAGGTTTTAATTTAAAATTTGGAAAATTACCTATTAAACTTTTTCAATGTTTTTGTTATATTTTTAATACATTAGAGCAAGAAAATCAAAAAATAAGGCAATTTGAGTTTTCATATATAATGTAATACAAAGAAAATACATTATTTAACCTAAAACAAAAGAATATGATGCTAACTACTAAACTAATGGGAATGCACCACTGTTTGAAAAGGACTACAATCAACATAAAAATCTGCTTTATTTTCAAAAGTATGCAAGATAAAACAAAGACATCATGAACATCAATTTAAGAAATTCAATGTTTAAATCCATCAGGCTCTTTTTTGTATAAAGTCGGTTTGTTACAAAGTAGTTTCGTCAGAAATGCATTTTAACCTTGAAATCTTTAGAGATGTTGCCAATTATTAAGTACTAATTTTCTAATAGTGTGTAAAGAAACTTCTCCATATGGATTCAATGATAACAAAGGTGCAATGCCTTGGATCCCTAACTAGATACTATAGTGAGTTAATAGTCCTAAAGGAACCCTCTCTAGATGACACTTCCTAAGCTTAGTTGACCAACACCAGAAAAAGGAGAACATGAATAGGAAGAAGACTCCTAAACCATAAAGTTAGGATGACTAAGTGAATTAAAAATTAAAATTTCATATATACCAATCATTTGAAAATATATGGACCCACTGAGTTGCAAAACTATAATACTCCATTATATCAACTTAAACTTCCGTGAAATTCATCCCTAATTTTTTTATATACCATTTTTTTATGAACATAATCTTGCTCTTTGTACCTATAGCCTACTAGAAAGTAGATCTCCACTATCTCTATCGATACCTTCCATTGCCATTTTGTTTAGAAATTTATAAACACAAACCTCTTTTTACGACATTTGTAGCAATCACTTATTATTGGTTTTGATTTTGAGATTGCTCAAAAGGAGTTCGAAATCATCTAGGTCACATCTCTAAAAGATTATATTCTTTTAGACAACTCTATATGACTTTGTGCACTTTAGTTATGCATGCATGATACAGTAACACCAACACACACAGACAGGTTACTTAAAGCATTAAGATTACCAAAAATATTAAAATTCATGGATCTAAATGGATATTTTTGAAAATCTAAAACAATGAAGAAGTTAAGGAAATTGTATATAGTGAGTTGTTTGGTCTTTTTATCTTGTTACTAACTCACATAAAGGACCATTTTGTATGTTGTGTTTGTCAGTTTTCTTTAACGGCCCTACGTATCTCTCTTCCTACTTGCTCCATGCTTACATTACGATGGCATGTATAGTATGAAATTACGAATAAGTTGAGGATAAGAAGTTTACAAAATTAATGGTAGAGAAAGACATGGTGGACGTTCCTCCAATCCATAAACCACTAAATGATTTTTACAGAACTTTCATCGAATAGTTGATAGCCTATTAAAATTCATTCCTACTTTGTTTCAAAACTACTTTCTTCTTCCATTATTCACCAACATAATCACACAACAACAAACAATGAAACCCAAATAAACCCTGAAAACTAAATCCATGGTAACACCAACACATTGAACATACAATGTCAGTTCATATAAAAAAATTGAAGGCAAAAAATTTAACCTAAAAGTAGCAAGTGGACAACTAACCTGGAGATGGAAAAGACAAGACAATGGAAGTAGTTGGTAGAGGAACAAATGAAGACGAGAAAATGTAAGAATACAATGTATGCATAGATAGGACCAATGGAGAAGAAGAGGAAAATAAAAATGAATGACAGGAGGTCCTTCTAGTGTTTATTTTTTCCCAGATGAAACGACTTCGTTTAATTTTAAATGCAAACAACATCATTTTCATTTACTGTTAAAATGATATTTCTATCAGTATATCACCGATGAAAATTTCTTCCATCTGTAAACTTTTATTGTTGCCTATTTTTACGATCACCTTAACTATTAAGTTGTTAAATTATGTTGAAAAAATTGTACAAATAAATTCCCTCCACATTTACCGATATAATTTTTCTCGTCGTAATATAAAATTTTCCTTGACAAGTTTAATGATGAAACTCAATTTTTGTCACTAATTTACTACAAAATTTGGTCTGTCAATAATATTCAGTCAATAATTTGTAATTGTCTTATAGTTAATATTGTTTATATTCTGTAACAATCTTTTAGAAGCTGGGACTAGGAAGAACTATAACTTTGTATGCCACAATTGTAACTTCAACGTCTTCTATCTGTCCCACCATGTCACCATTGGGAAGGTTCAAATGTAACTAATGGAAAGTGTTGCATGAGAAAGTGTCATGACTAAATTTAGTAGTCTCACTATTGAAGGAAAATGAAGATTATGAGATCATAAACTAAAAGATAAGGTTCCATAGAGTAAAGTGAAATGGGAAATTTGGACTTTGCCACCCTCCATAATTAAGAGAATTTGCATCATTAAAGGAAAATAATAAGCACATTCACCAATAATAAGATCCCCTTACCTAATTCAACATGCACTATTCCATGTCACATTAGGAAGTATTGAAATAAAAATAGGAAGGACCCTATCACTTTAACTAAATCTTTAAGATCATACATTCCAACCCAGTTAAACCCCTACAAAATCTTTATGCTATGTTTAGTTGGACATAAGGTTTTTAATGAAATGGTTTATAATGAAATGGAATGTAAATGGATGTAATATTAGAAAATTGTTGGTTGGGAGGGATGGAGGGTTTATAATGTAATATAGTAAAATGTTGTTTAAATGAAAGGTTTATAATGTAATATAGTGTAAAGTTATTTATCATTTAATATTCCATCCTAAACCCCCAAATTGGAGGTTTTTGCATTTTTACTGTTTAGGATGGAATGGGATGGAAGAGGTTAATATGAAACCCTCCTCTTCCATCCCATTCCATTTCATTTCATTATAAACCCTTCTCCCAAATGATGGAATAATATTCCATTCCATTTCATTAATAAACCCCCAACCAAACATAGCCTTAGTGTTTCCTTTAAGTCAATCCTAGTTTAACCTAAGCAACCATACAACAATTGCCATGTTTGAGATGACCAGGGCTGAGTCTAAAATAATGGTCTAGCTTAATAACCTTTTGGAAGCTCAGATTAGTAAGAGCGATGGCTTGTGAAATATAAGCAGGAAGAGAATAAGTAGGCCCATAATGTAACACATAACCTACAACCATACCAAAATCTTTTAATAATAGAAGCACTAAAAAGGTTTTTTTCAATCGAAAGAGTTTAAAAGCCTTGATTCTCCTTATGATACCAACAAAAGTTCAGATACATAAGAGTAGTTGACAAGATATAAAATATTCCCAATGTTTTTAAGAACAAAAAGGCCATCGAGGGCATACAGAAGCCTCTAAAATAAGATATAACTGATGCCTATTCACGTGTAAGCAAATGTATTGACACTATTATGGGCTAAATATTCACCAAAGGTTCTTTTAATCTTTGGAGGAGACTCTAGGTAATGGCTTGGAAGCTTAAGCTCACCATCAGACTAAACCATTCATGCATAATGGGTTTCAGGGAACCTGACACAATCAAATTTGTCAAATTTCTCATATCCAAGTGCCTTCGCAAGTATAATCAGTTGTTCTACACGAAAGTTAAATGTCACCATCCACAATTGGACCCATAAACTTACCATTATCATCAACAATGACAAAAGGAGGTAATACTAACCATTGGCTTTAAATCTTATGTAAAGCTTCACCAAGAACCTGAGCATGCCACCCTCTTTTCGTAACAACCCAGTCATTCAATAAAAGACTCATAGAAGGAGCTCTTAAGCAAGCAAGTATAACATTAAATTTACTACCCTACCAGAAACACCAAGTCATCCTATATCTTGTTTAGAATATTAAAAAAAATGTTTAGATTTGACATCAAGGTGCTCATTATGAATTGTCAAAGTTTGAAATGAAATAGTAATACATTTCATCTTAAAAAGATTGGCCACAAGTAAGCACAAAAATTCCCAATCCGGGAAGTACAAAAGCCCCATCATAATGCTTGACGTTTGTCCTACACAAAGTTAACACAATGTACTAAATACTTATGCTTATAAACCAATACAATTTGCACCAATTCTTGATGTAAAGAAACAATGCTAAGGTAGAGAATAAGAAACGCTTCCCATGTTGGTTTATGCCCTACAACCAATCGGTTGTTGTAGTTTAATGATAAAATAATTTAAATGCATTTTTTATTTTATACATATTCACATGTATATAATAAAGTCCAAGGGATAATTATGTATTTCAAATAAAATTATAATGATATTATAATTATAATATTCATATTGCATTTATATATTATCCCTAAATTATTCCTAGTCATTGTTCTATTAAGATTGTACATTAACAAAATGTAAAAAGACTAGTAAACATTATGTTTTCCAATATGAAGGAAGTAGTTGATCTTATAGACTAAAGTATGGAAATACTTAAATAAATGTCTAGGTGTGTAATAGTCAGTTTCCAAAAATATTAAAAGTTAGAGTGTTAGATTACTTAGCCATGTGAATTAAATCATATTAGAATGAATTTGGTGCATTTAGGTTATGATTTTATGAATTCATTCACACGCATAATATTAGCATACACACATGAATTATGTTTTTAGAAAAATGAAAAGATTTTATGTACACTCAATTGATTTGTTATGGGGTATGAAAGTTTCACAATAATTGTGACATGATTATGCATTTCTAATATCTTGTACTTTGATTTACAAATAAAAAGAATTGATGGATTACGATTAGGAATTTGGAGTTTATTTGTCACAATTGGAAGATTGATGGATTAAATGTACATTTAGGTTAGGAAAATTTTCAACTCGCAAGACAAGTTGACATGTGGAAATTTGGGATGACTAAGCCTATAAAATAAGTGACAAATAGCTTAGAGAATTAAGTGACAAATGGCTTAGGAATTTAGTGGCACTTGGTAGCCAAGAAGGAGGACATGTATCTTGCTTAAAAACATGAAAAGTGTCTTTAAAGAAAGAACACTCATCTAACACCATGTGACCAACACATTTAGCTTTTTTTGTTATGTTTCTACTATATACCAACTCGTTATTCTCCATCTCACAACCAAAATCCACACCTCCCTCACACCTTTGGATTTCTAGCCCAATTCTATACATTAACACCCCAAGACCCATGCAAAATCCATCATAAAGATAGCTTTAGAGGCAGAATATTGTTACATTTTGTTGTCTTCTTCTTATCATTGCCAAAACCATCCTACTCGATCATTGTTCTTAAAATGTTCTTGAGGTGACATTTGAGCTGAACAAGTAAGTGAAGTACTAATCTATTATGGCATTTGTTAGTAGAAATTATGATGACTGATTAGGGATAGATTAAATGTGGTATTGGTGTTGAAATTGTGCTGGAGAATGATAAACAAAAGGGGTACCTTCTGTTCTATTTTTTGATGCATGACAACAGTAGTTTATAGATTGTTATATAGATGATTTAAGTTAGGATTTGAATTATAATTGATGATGAATTCACGTTAAAGATGGGTGTTATTGAAGTGTTTTCAAATACGAAAAAGTTAGGAATGCAAGTATGATGGTATAAAGGGAATGGTAATGAAACAATTAAGTAGATTTTTATGAGATTTAATATAATGAATATGGAAGTTAAATTAACCTAAAATGAAGTAACCTTAAAGGACATGAAATCTGGAAAATTTCAGGTGTTAGTGATGTCTCCAAGCTTGTAAAATTCTCGAAGAATTGAAGGTAGTAAAGTTACACACATTAGTGATGTTAATGATAAATTCTGGGATTTTAATTTTAGCTTTGTGTACATGTCAAACCAGCTGAGAAAAATCACTCTAAATTGGTATATTTGGACTTGATTAAGGATAGGAATGAGCTTAGATTGTTGGTTGATTAATTAGTTAAGAGCTTGATAAATTTATGTAGTTAATTGTTGTCATAACCAAAAGAATAGACTGTTTTTATATAGTTGTGTTCAAAGCTGGAAATTATGATTTGTTAAAAGGAATAAATGAGTTCTTTTAATGTAGACATGATATTAAGAACATGAGTAATGTGTGTAAGGTATGGATGAATGAGCATTGAAGAACGTGGGGTAATTATGAATGATAATTGGGTAAATATATTAATATATATTGGTGGAAAAAGTTTGGTGAATGTATAGATCTAGCTTGCTGAAATTCTAGATTTAAAGTGACAATCGTGTGTGTGTTGTAAGAGGCTTTTTGATCATGAAAATGTATACAGATAAGTGTAATGTATGGTTGAAGAATTTGGAGTAAATCAAGCTAACTTTAAGGTATAAACCTGATTGCAAAATGGTAGTATACAAGATATAATGTTTGAATAGTCTTAGGGTGTATAAGCACAAATTGAATAATCAAGATCTATGCATAAAAATACATACCCAGAAATTCAATTGAGCATGCATTGAACATAATGCATATATATGCGCAAGGCAATCATCAACATCCAGACATTGTCGAAACATCGAGGCAATAACTTTTCTTGAGCATACTTTGAGTCAACTTATATGTGTAAACTCATTTATATTTACTTATGTATGAATTGTATGTTTAATATAAAACGTGTGTACAAATTATTAATTAATGCCAAAATTAGATCCGAGGAGTTTGATATATGTGACATGAGTACACAAAGATGAAAGGAAATGAAAGCATAGCATATGAAATGATGCATCTCATCATATTGAAATGCGTGGTCAGATAAAGGAGTTGTGAACAGAGTGATCGACATGTAGAAAAGAGCTTAGAGCTTAAGATTATAAAAAAGAGCCTCAGGCTTGGCTAACATAGACTTGATATCCACAATGGATATGGGCTAGAAATGATCTCGGAATCTACAATAGATACAGGATAGTAAACTGGGTTTATAGGCACTTAGTCACAAAAAATGAGAATGGAAACGCATGTGTATTTGTATATACATCCCTACATGTATCAAATGATTAAATTGAAATGAATTATTGAATTGTTTTGAAATAGTGTATTACAGTTGAAGTTAATAGAGGATGTATTTTGATATGCACTGCTAACTTATATGATATGCATATGGAAGTATGATAAATTTTGATATACTTGTTTTTGTGATCTAAAATGAGTGAATACATTGAAGATGGTTCACTCATTGAGTTTGCAAACTCATTAAAATTGCAACATTTTTTTAGGTTTAAGGGAGTTCTAGATACTAAGGTGACATAGTAGATGTCTAATACTTGTATTTGAGGAGTCTAGTTAAAGTCTTGTGTATTAGCATCCCATTTCATGTTATATATTTGGTATTAAGATTGAACTAAAAAAATGTTATGTAATGTATATGTGGATTCTAAATTGTTATGACACATGTGACTTTTATGTTGGTGAATGAAATGGGAAGAAATGAACATTTAGAATGCTTATGATATGTTTGATGCCTTTAATGAGTTAGTTTGATTGTTTTAATGTACCATTTTCATAGAGTATGTTCTCGAATATCCTTTGGTATGTTCGGGCTTATGCTCTATGGGAGTGGTATGTTGCATTGTTGGTGTTAATCTAGAGGAGATCAAGATTACCAATTCTTGTCAGTTTTTATATATGTGTAAATGGTGTGGCTTTGTATATTTTGCAACACAAGGAATATTGAAAAACTAGTTGTAAACTGGATTTATTATATTTTAATTTAGGAGTTAGTGTTTTACCTTATTAGTATTAGAAATACAATTGTAAATACAAGTTATTATATCTTAATTAGTAATTAGTGTTTTACCTTATTTAAGAGTAGTGTTGGTTATATATATACCTTGGGAACCCTTTGTACATACACATAATTTTTCATAAATTAAAGTGAATATTTTTCTCTTCAGTCTTTTCTAACTTTATATGGTATCAGTGCATTGATCTTCTGCCTAGTATCAGTGCATTGATTACTAAATAAGAATTTGATAACTCCATTGTTCAAGGCTAGGAAGAACATGATGAGGCGGTGGATCTAGTCGTGCAAACCTCAGCCAAACCAAAGCCTAGGCTTTAGATTGGACAATCATTACAAAAAAGGTGCAGGGAGAGGCGATGCATGCATTGTGATAGGACTAGCCTTGAAGTTTTGGAGTGTTTTAAGGTTATTGGCTATCTAACTTGATAAAGAGGGCCACGACGTCAAAATCATTATAAGCTAACCCACGGTCAAAAGTTGGTCAACTTAGGAGGTGGGCAAGCCCCAGGCACGACTCAAACTTTTCATGCCGCACAAGAAAATTTTAAAAGTGGTAATAGCATTCCAAGTATGTCGTATGAACAATTTCAGAAACCGTTAACACTTCTTGATTGTGATAATTCTAGTAAGCTTTCTAATTAGGATTCTAAAAACTTTATATGGATATTAGACAATAGGGCATCCAATCATATGACAGGTTGCTTAGATTGGATGTGTGGTGTTAAAGAAGCAGTGCTTCTACCACTAATTTTACCCAATGGTGCAAAGACGATTGCAATGATGATGGGATAAGTCACATCAAATTAGGACATGACTTTGATTAATGTCCTTTATGTGCCTAGTTTGACATATAAGTTGATTTCCATACATTAGTTGATTGTTGAGTTAAATTGTCAGATTTTGTTCACTAATGAGCTTTGTTTGATGTAGGATTGCTCCTTGAGGATGCCATTGGGGAGGGGGGGGGGTGTTTAGTTAATTCAACTATAATGAGAGAGAGAGGGAGTGGACTCCTTCACGATCTAGCATCGACGATTTATTCATCGATCAAGTCAACACTTATCTTTTATTCCTAATATTAGTAAGATAGATTTTAAGAACAAGAATATCTGTGATGTTTGTTTTTAATCCAAACAAACTCATTCTCCTTTCCCATTGAGCAATAACAATGCTACAAGTTACTTTTATCTTATACACTGTAATTTATGGGGGCCTTATTGTATGGCGTTATCTTGTGGTGCACTCTATTTTATTACTATTGTGGATGATCATAGTCATGCTTTTTTGGTTTATTTATTGAAAGAAAGAATTAAGACTAGTCAATACCTAATAGATTTTCGCAAAATGGTCAAAACTCAATTTAGGAGACTGTTAAGCGCATATAGAGAGATAGTGGGTTAGAGTTTGATTTTGGGTCAATGCAAGAATACTTTAGAGAGAAGGGTGTTGTTCACAAAACTAGCTGCATGGATACACCATAACAAAATAAGAGGGTGGTGCATAAACATAGGAACATTTAAGAGGTAGTAAGGGCATTGTGATTTTAAGTTACTTTACCCATTCGTTTTTGGGGTGAATGTGTTTTAACTACAACTTATCTAATAAAAAAAATGTTAACTATTAAATTAGACAAACGATCACCTCATGAGATTTTGTTTAGTGTAAGGTTGTCCTACAAACATGTTAAAGTGTTTAGCTAACTTTGTTATATGCATAATAATCTAAGGCTAAATAATAAAATTCAGGCCTAGAAGTAGGCGATGTATCTTTGTAGGATACCCATATGGGAAGAAAGGCTAGAGGCTTTATGACCTCAAAAAGGGCAATTTCTTTTATTCTTGTGACGTATTATTTTATAAAAATGTGTTTCTTTTTGCTCGTAGAGATGAACAAAG
This sequence comes from Erythroxylum flavicans, assembly GCA_027576715.1. Taxonomy (NCBI): domain Eukaryota; kingdom Viridiplantae; phylum Streptophyta; class Magnoliopsida; order Malpighiales; family Erythroxylaceae; genus Erythroxylum; species Erythroxylum flavicans. The sequence continues at coordinate 13,723 of JANZXP010000112.1, forward strand.
CGCCAAATTTGGGATGATAATCACTCCTTTGAGGAAAGTCTTAATATGTCAAAAACGAGTGATAAGAGTGAAAATCTGGAGTTAAGGGCAGTGCAAGTGATTCTCACTAGGAGATTGCTAGAGCTTAAGAAGCTGAGGGTAGATTATTACGAACAACTCGTCAACTGGCTCAATTGGAGTACTATATTGTTTATTCTACAATTACAGGAGGTTCAGGGCCATTTTCAACCAAAATTATGTAAGTCAATTTATAGGTTGTAACAATCGTTTTGAAATTGGTTCATTAATTTGACCACAACACTAAAAAGGTATAGTTTTGTTCAATCCCGAGCAGATTATTCACTGTTTACTTTCTAAAAAGACAATGTATTTTGGGATCATTAATGCATGTGGATGATATCGTTTTGATAGGGAACAACACAGTGGCTTATTTATCTTTTAAGTTGTACTTGCATAAGTGTTTCAATATTAAAGATTTAAGAGTATTGAAGTATTTCTTGGAGATTGAAGTGACCCACTCGTCTAAAGAGTTATTCTTGTGTTAATGGAAATATGCTTTGGATATACTATCTGAAAATGGACTACTTTAAAGCAAACTGGTGGATATTCCGATAAAGCAGCATCACCGTTTAGGCTTGGCCGATGGTGAATTAGCTAAAAGTGATTTGTCCTATTGGTGGTTAGTAAGACGTCTCATCTATCTCATAATTACTAGGCTTGAGATTTCGCATGTGGTATATGTGTTGTCACAATTTGCTCAGGCACCTTGTAAGGAGCATTTTGAAATCGCTATACACGTTGTGTGCTATATTAAGAGGCAACTAGGTCAGGGGATTCTCCTTCAAGTTGACAGTGATTTACGACTCCAAGCACTTTGTGACTCATATTGGGTAATTTATCTCATTTTACACTACTTTTTGACAGGCTATTTCATGATGTTCAATCAGTCATCGGTCTTGTGGAAGACGAAGAAACATCATACTATATTCAAATCATCAGTGGAAGCAGAGTACAGGACGATGGTTGTAGCTACTAGTGAGTTAGTATAGTTGAAGTCTTCATTGGCTTCTTTAGGTGTGACTCATTGTGAACCCATGACATTTTTCTATAATAATCAGTATTTTATCCATGTAGTGACTAACTTAATGCTTCATGAACATAACAAATACATAAAAATTGATTGTCACTATTTTAAAGAATAAGCTTAAGTGACATCACATGTAATGTCACAGTTCCAGCAAATGGACTTCTTCACTAAATCTGTTGAACGATTGTAGTTTCAATACTTGCTTGGCAACTTGGGCATTTATGATTTGTATGCACTAAATTAAGGGGGTATTAGAAATTCGGTTGTAAATAGGAGTTACTATATCTTGATTAGGATTTATTACCTTATTAGTATTGAAAATACAGTTGTAAATAGGGGTTACTAAGTCTTAATTAAGAATTAGTGCTTTAGGACGTGAGCTCAGCCTAGATATAACCCATTTTTAAAATATTTTTGTTTTTCAAAATGTATATATATAATTATATATGAATAAGTTAAAACTAAATTCATTTTAAAAATAAATGAACAAAAAAGATTATAGTATATATGAATGCAACATTCATTTAATTAGTACAATTATTTAATGGAAAATTGAGGTACTTAATGAATTTATATATTAAACGTATATAAAATGAATAAATTGAAAATAAATTTATTTTTAAAGGAGGTCAACAAAAAACATTATATTATATTATATTATATACGAGAAATGCAACATTCATTTAATTAGCATAATTGCTTAATGAAGAATAATGTATTAGATGAAATTATAAATTAAACATATGTAAAAAGATAAAAATGAATAAGTTGAAAATAAATTCATTTTTAAAGGAACTAAACAAAAAATATTATATTATACATGAGAAATGCAACATTTATTTAATTAATACAATTGCTTGATGAAGAATGAGGTATTTAATGAATTTATATAGCTAACGTACATTCATTTAATTAGCATAATTGCTTAATGAAAAAAAGGTATTTAATAAATTTATATATTAAACTTACATAAAATGATAAAATGATAAAGTAGATAGTTGAAACCAAATTTAATTTTAAAGAAAGTGAACAAAAAAGATCATATTATAAATGAGAAATGCAACAACCATTTAATTACCACAATTGTTTAGTGATGAATAACGTATTCAATGAATTTATATAGTAAATGTACATAAAATGATAAAATGAATAGGTTAAAACTAAATTTATTTTTAAATTAATCGAACAAAAAAGATTATATTATATATGATAACAATCATTTAATTAGCACAATTGCTTAATAAAAATAAGTTTTGACAAATTTCTATATTAAACTTATTCATTTTATCATTTTATGTTATCAAAAAGATTATATCATATATATAAAAGGCAACAATCATTTAATTAGCACAAATGCTTAATGAAAATGATTTTGTTAATGAATTTATATAAAATAATAAAATGAATAAGTAGAAAGTGAAATCTAAAAGGAAGTGAACAAAAATGATTATATCATATATGAAAAATACAACAATTATTCAATTATCACAAATGCTTAAAATAGAATGAGGTATTTAATGAATTTATATATTAAACATACATAAAATGATAAAATGAATAAGTTGAAACTAAATTTATTTTTAAAGGAAGTGAACAAAAAAATTATATTATATATGAGAATGCAACAATCATTTAGTTAGCACAATGGTTTAATAAAAAATGAGTTTTTTTAATGAATTTATTTATTCAACGTACATAAAATGATAAAATAAATAAGTGAAAAGTTGAAGCTAAATTCATTTTTAAAGGAAGTTTTAAAATATTATATTATATTATATATTAGAAATACAACAATCATTTGATTAGCATATTTTTGTGAAAATTAATTTAATTAGCATAATTGCTTAATGAAGAATGAGGTATCTAATGAATTTATATATTAAGCATACATAAATGATAAAATGAACAAGTTGAAACTAATTTCATTTTTAAAGGAAGAGAACAAAAAAGATTATATTATATATAAGAAATGCAACATTCGTTTAATTAACACTATTGCTTAATAAAGAATGAGGTATTTAATGAATTTAGATATTAAACTAATATAAAATGATAAAATGAATAGGTTGAAATATAAAATGATAAAATGAATAGGTTGAAACTAAATTTATTTTTAAAGAAAGTGAAAAAAAATTATATTATCAAAACAAAAAAATATCATCGTGCCAATATTATTCAATTATTTTTAATAATACAATTTATAAAATTTCAAAATAAAATTATCAACTATTGTTGGAGACTTGGTGTCTTGAAGAGTTGAGACAGAAGAGTAGAGAGCATATATTGAAGTTGAGAATCTGTAAAAAAAATCACACAAGTAAATAATTATATCTTCAATTACAAGAGAGTAATGCAATCACATGAAAAACAAGCAATTATAGAAACAAAGAATAAAGATAACAAACTTATAAGTCAAGAAAGAGAATAGCTAATTGTTATAATCATAATCATCGATAGTTTGCATAACTTCATTTGTATGTTGAACGTTAGAATGTAAATAATATCTAGTATTGTAATTAAATGAATTTTAAGATCATGATAATTATTAATAAATAATTGAATATATCTTCATCATCACCGAATATATAATCAAAACATTTTTCAGTTGTATGAATAATCATTTCTACATCAGTACCTGTGTTTGTATTAATATAAAAATTTAAAAATAGTATAATATAACATAATATTATAAAATAGAATAAGTTGATATATCATAAATAAAAGAATTTATCTTTAATATCTTCATCATCTAACTAATTTCGAAGACACAAAAGAGCTTTTATAGTATATGGATGAAGTCGAGCACTGTAAGGACTAATAACCTAATCGTCAGTACTAAAAGCAAACTCTGAAACAACAGTAAATAATGAAATTACTAACAAGTCTCATGCAATTACCTGCATAATCGAAAAGTTGTTTCTATGATTCTTCTACCATTAGTCCAATATTTGTCCAATTTTATCATACTGTAAGAAGTCTTACTCTTTTCTTCATAAATTATGTAAATGAGAGCATCAAAATACTCTTGCAAGATGATCCTAAACCTAAATCTGAAGTCGGAGCTGAACAACCTGAACTACTGTAATCTAGAATTTTGTCCAATCTGGATTGATAGTTATTAAATAAATCATACCTGAATTGTTTAATGACATCAAATATGCTCTTGAGCATGATCACTGTATGTTATATATAAAATTAATCTTCTCTATTTTGTATCTTGGGTCTAAAGCAGGTATAACTATTTTGCTATCCTTAGTATATATATATATATACCTTGGCCACCTTTTGTATACATACATAATTTTTCAGAAATTTTAAAAATATTTTCTCGTGTATATATATACCCTGGCGACCTTTTGTATACATACATAATTTTTCAGAAATTAAAAAATTATTTTCTCGTTTTTCTCTAATTTGACAAGTAAAATGGTAAACGGTAATTCTGGGTTTAATTGTGTTGGAACTGTTAGTCAAAGGATTAATATGGCAAGTTTGAATGATATGGTAGCCTTCAATGTGCCTGATGTAAGAAGACCTCTTTCTTTCTATCATTATTTATTTTTGCCTTTGATCGTAAAGAAAGAGCTACGGTGATTATCATCATTTCACCGTTAACGTGAGCAAAGTTGACTTACTTTTTATTGTCCGATCATTAGAGTGTCATCCAACTCGGATATTTTTATTGCTGATTCCCATTATTTAAAAATAATGATTTTCATTTGATGGTAATTGGTCCTTCAAGCAAACAGTGAATTCTACAATTTCTGGAGACAATTCATACTTGGAAAGTGCAAAACATTAGCATAGAGTGGGAGATTTGTAGCTCTTTTTTATATATATAAAGGCATAAAACTTCGAAGAACATTAACCCTTGCTTTCTTTGATGAATCGAACTACAAAGCCAAAAGACAAGACAATTACGTTACGCGCACTAGGCACTAAAAAGGACCACAGAGCACATGTGGCTGCCAATCCCTTAATGTGAAAGTACAAAGATTTATTTATTGCCTTTAAAAGACAAAAGTTGAGAGATTGCTTTTCACTCGTTGTCACGCAAAACTGGAATCGTTTCAAAGATTTAAGTATCATTCAATCATGCTTGTTTGTTGCATTGCATATATTCTCTGCCCACTTCAAATTCTACTTTTCTTCGCAACTCCACTCTATGTTTGACATGTCGTCACCAGGCTTTAATGAATTAGTACCACAATAACAAGTTGATTGTTACCAATATTCTGTTATATCCCAGCACCATTGTCGCCTAAACTAATTCATGTTAACCACTTGATTTAATAAAAAGTAAGAGATAAAGACTTTCCATTTGATTTTAAAATGTCTTTATCTTTAAATTTATTATAGAAAGTAAGAGATAAAGACCTCCAATTTGATTTTAAAAAATTTAGAAATTATCTTAATCTTTAAAAATTTTCTTATAAGCTTTTATTTTAAAAAAATTCTTAAATTTTAGTTAAAAATAAAGACGAAACATATAAAATATGAAGGATTAATCTCACTAAATTAACTCACTCTAATTAAATTAATAATTTAAGATAATTATAATAAATTATTAATTTAAATAAAATATAATTAATTTAACATGAATTTAAGAGTTGGGTTGAATTATCATATAAGTAGTATTTAATTAATCAATTATGATGTTTATGTAGCGTGTGTTTTAATGTTATGTTTTAACTTAAGTCTAAAAAAAATTCTAAAAGTTTAATATTCTAAATATTTTTATTTTAAAATAAATGAAATAACTAATTAGTTATTATTATTATTATTTATTAAATAACGATGAAATACAGTACACGTTATTTTTTAAATAAGTAATAATTACTTTTTTTTCAAAGTGAATAATTTGAATCAGAAAACTTTCATTTGAGAAAAAGAATGGGTTACGTTAGAGTTGTGAAGGCCACTCATATCTTACCATCACGTCCTCTTATATCGACACGCACCAATTGCTTGATCACATGTCAGCCCTCCGTTTATTACATTATCCCTTCCACTTCCACTCAGAAGTGCTTTGACTTGACTTGGAGATTTCATCACTCAGAACTCAAAAGCCAGGCCACATGGGTCATGCTGTCCCTGGAAATATCATATCTTCTGTTACTTTTCTTGCAAAGATTAACTTTTGTTTTCCCTTCAGTTCTTATCTTTCTCTAAAATAACATTTTTATTCAACTGAAAAAAGATGAGCATCTGAAAGAGTGATTGGAAAACTTGGTATTATGCTCTTACCTAAAAAGAGCTGGTACAACTCAAACAGAATTTTTGCGAATTAACTTTCACCACGGATTTTATCAGGGTGTCCACACGTAGTCACTTAAATATTGCTCTTCCTAGATTAAAATCTCAGCACAAAACAAATCTAACAATTCCTTGAAATTGTTAATTATGTCTGCGATTTCATCTCTCACTTGGTTGATTATATATTTCCTTTGTCAAAATTGCACACACAGAAATATATTACATGGGCTACCCTTAGTTAAATGTCACACAGGGATAACATCACCAAAGTATATGACGTTATTTATACGTCTTAACTTACTCTCCTCCGTAATAATTTAATCACAATCAATAGCACTTATGACTTTGGTACCACACGGGTTACTCTTAGTCAGAGGATACACGAGGATAACATTACTAAAGTATGTGACGATATTTACACTAATGAATCAAGAAAGACTCTTCTCACTATAACTTCCATGCTCGTGAAATATTTTATCAACAAGCTTCAAAAGAGTTGCAAGTTTCTAGCCTATATACAAATTAAGTGATTTATAAAATAGATCATTCGTAAAAGATAAAAAATAAATAAATATTGACTATAATATAAATTTCAAGTATGTTATCTAAGACATAAGCTCTTTTTCGTAGTCGAGCATCAATTTTATCATTGAGAATATAAATATATTTATATGAAATATCACAAGTTGTAATTTCATTTATAGTTTTATTAGTCAACAATTTCATATATAAAATTTTGTTATATGATTTTTCATAAGTTTAATTTTCTAGTCTTGTTTAAGAATTTGTTCAATAGTTAAAAAATTTAACCAATTCGACCGATTTAACCGTAAAAATTTTAAACCTTTCAATCTTTTGATTTGGTTTTTAACTTTTCGATTCAATTTATTTTAATAACTTTTATTGTTTAAAAATAATTAATTTATTAATTAATCTTTCAATTTTATAAATTAATAAATTATTATAAATTAAGATTAATTAATTAATTTTTATTTTAATAATCTTTTTTTAGTTAAAATTTTAAAATCTTAAATTTTCTGCCTTATCAGTTTAACTTCAATTTCAGTTTTTAAGAGATTAATTTTATAGTGTAAAATGTGATGTTTATTAGCAATAAGCCACAAAGCCAAATGGCCAATGGCAAAGGCCACGTGACGATTTTCTCATAGGGACGAATATTCACCGCCAACACCACCTTACACATCTTCCCTACTCTCCCGAGTCACTTCCCCAAAAACTCTCTTTTTGCCCGGGAAAATTTAATTACTTTTATAGCCTCAAATTTCTCTCCGTCCAAAAACGCCATACCCCTCCCTCCTCAACCGGGAAAATCAATACTGTTTTCCGGCTAGCTCCACAAAGGAACCCGAGAAGTGGGCATTGAAAATGGTTTCTCCTGAGAACACGAATTGGCTGATCGAGTACGGATTGATCGACGACATCCCTGTTCCTGACCCTAATTTCTCTGTCCCTGTTTCTAACTTCTCTTGGTCCGTGCAACCCCTCAATGGTTCCTCCAGTAATGGGTATGCTCAAAGACTAGATCTTTCTTTGGCTTTCAAAAAGGGTTTTTCTTTGACTTTGTCGGGGTACGTGTTTTTTATGATATTTTTGAAACTGGTTTTTGCGCTTTAGTTCATATACGCTTTTGGGGCATTTGAAATTCCTGGTAATTGCAGCAGGTAATGGTCTTCTGCAATGGGGAAACGTTTCGGCTATTTTCAGTTGTGATAACCTTTTATAAATATAATTTGGGTTTTTTCTTTTGGGTGGATGGAGATTTGCTGCTCCGTTCTTGTGAGAGAGCTCATGAGTATAGTAGCTGAAAATGGGGTTCAATTATTTGATCAGAATATTGTTGGGTTCTGACCGTTTTGGGTCAAGTTTTGATATCACTTTTAAGCATTTCTTGTTTGAACCTTTGTTATAATATTCATGTTATTATTGAAAGATTTTAGTTTCTTAGCTGAAATCTGAGTTCTGGTCTTTTTCGGGTTTACTTGTCTTGTATACCTTCTGTGGCTGAAGCCTTACTTATGGGTTCGGTTAGTGGGGCTGCAGATTTGGGTTTCCAGATGACGATGTAGCTTATTTATGGGTAGATGGGTAAGTAGTAGGCGTAGTGTCCTTTTCTTTACAGCGTCCTTATTTTTTAAAACAAACGAGGGTAGTCTGATGCTTGTAACATTCAATCAAAGTAACTGCTTTAGTTAAATTTGGAGGTGAATCGGGCACATTTCTCAGATTTTTAAGAAAGTTGAGGACTTGCTTTGAATGTCTCTATGAGCCATGTTCATACTTATTGCCAGTAACAACACCCATTTCTGATCATATGATTATGATTTTTGTTGAGCTTTCTTGCTAGTATGTGATTTTGTTTTTGTGTTTCCATGCAAACGTTTTAAGTGTCGAGATTGATGGTTCATTCGGGGATTCTGATACCCAGAAGGAGTCTGGTTCAAAAAAGAGGTACATTTCTTACAGTGAGTCACTTCTCGGCCTCATATTGAGAACTATGTACTCATTAGTCTTCATAAGGTCATTCTTAACTTATTTCCTTAATGCTCTTCTTTTTTTTCCTAGGAAGTCTTTGCATCTTGACTTAGAATTGCCTTCTTTATACCTTTCCTGCGACATGATTGTGTTGATCTTATAATTTCATATAATTGTTGTCCAAGTTTCAGAGGCCAGAACAGTCAAAAGTGAAATCAGAAATTCTCTCTTTTTGAACAGTTGCTATGCTTTTTACTTATGTTTTTTTACTGGATGCAATGGATATTGAGCCAGTGGTCATGAGTTGAGATTTTTCCAAGTGTGTTATTATCTGGGTAGAGTTCCCTTTTCTATGGATCAGATTTCTATTTCTCTAGTGCCATATTATTATTGTGGGCATAAGCACCTTAATGTATCAATCAACAGAATAAATCTATTAAGAGGACCAATAGATTGTCATGTAACTCAACTATTCTGGTTAAAGTTACATTTTTAATCCATCTTTATAGCAACAGTAGCTTATGCATCTGTTATTCATTAAGTGATTTAATATTTAATAATTGGATTGAAGGAGAAATAAATTAATAGAGGAATGTCGATACTCTCACATATTTCTTGCTGCAGGGGTAGACCTGAAGCTTCTAGTGGTTCTAGCTCCAAGGCATGTAGGGAGAAGTTGCGGAGAGATAGGCTGAATGACAAGTGCACCCTTGATCTCTCTCACACTCAAAATAAAGTATCCCACCTTCCCATTTCAAAGAAAATGTAAGGTTCTCACCTTTTGTAATTGGGTTGGCTTTTTAGGTTTATGGAGTTGGCTTCTATCTTGGAGCCTGGAAGGCCTCCTAAAACAGACAAGGCTGCTATTTTGATTGATGCTGTCCGAATGGTGACTCAATTACGAGGTGAAGCACTGAAGTTAAAGGACTCTAATTCAGGTCTTCAAGAGAAAATTAAAGAGTTGAAGGTGAATTTTTCTTCACTTGTTCTTTTCTTTTGTCATTCACTTGTCAATGAATGCTAAGGATTTTCTGGCCTACGTGATTGTGCACGTCACTTCTTACCTTTGCATGATGTTTTAAACCCCGAGCTGCACAAATAGGGATTATGCCTGTGACCATCTAATGCTGTAAGTTATGTTTTGTCTTGTGTAGGCTGAGAAGAATGAACTTCGTGATGAGAAACAGAGGCTAAAGGCAGAGAAAGAGAAGTTGGAGCAGCAACTGAAAGCCATAAACACTCAATCTAGCTTCATGCCTCCCCCTCCTGCAATTCCTGCTACATTTACTGCCCAAGGCCAGGCACCTGGTAACAAGTTGGTGCCTTTCATTGGTTACCCAGGAGTTGCCATGTGGCAGTTCATGCCACCTGCTGCAGTGGACACTTCACAAGATCATGTGCTCCGCCCACCGGTTGCTTAAATTTGCCAAACAATTTCTGCGGAGTTAGGTTTGCATTTTGCGCCAAGCAAATGTATTCCTTCAGCCAACTGTTACTGTCTCAGTTTTTGCTGACTCATCTAATTAGCTTTGGCTATTGACTTGACTGCTGTGCAGCTCGTGTTTTTCTAATAAATTGTTGCTGGTTTTCATATGTAAATTTTAATAAGCTTCTAGCATCAGCATGTCTTGTGATTTTGTTCAACTGATTAGCTCCAATCCACGTTTGCGACCTCAAAGGATTCTTCTTCCTCAAAATCATTGGCCTCCGGGATAAACGTGCAAGTGGCCTTCGCGGTTAGTAAGGTGTCATGACTGTAGTAAAGTAGTCGATTCAAAGATGTTTCGCTACAAATATTTTGATGGATAATTTAGTACATGTGAGCATGACCTTTTTGTTCCCTGCTTCGCATAAGCCCTTAAATAAAAGAGGGTTAATGTTTCTCGAGAATTACTGACCGCATCTAAGAATCAGTGGCCTCCAATTTGAAATCCCTATTATTGACGTAATCACCAACTTCAATCTCTTGAAGACATTGCCTTACAAGAGTAAAGTATCAACAGCGAAGATTCCAATCCTATGACCAGTCTCCATGTTGGATGACGTGGCTAATTAAATATTTCAATCTAATTCGTTAAACCTTCAGCATGTAGACATGTATCAGTCACAGGTGGAGATGCCAGAATCATGAAACTTTTTGCTGAGTTGGCAATATTCGTGTGTCCAGAAAGTTCACAAAAGCCAGTGATGTTTTGTATCCAAATCCAATGTAGATGTTCAATTCCAGATGAGGCTTTGAAGAGGAGAGCGAATTTAGCGAGTTGAGAGGTTTCTTCTCGTATTTTGAAGTCATTTTTATTCTTTCATGGAGTTGGAGGTTCGAAAAGTTTCAAGAAAACTGAAGATAGTGCAGCCTAAATGTGTAAGAGATGAAATTGCTGAGAAGTGGAGTGTTCTTGTTGCACAGGAAGAGAGAGGACTGTAAGATAATTTTTGTCCTTTTTTTATAAAATGGACAGTTATTAATTGTCGATTAAATTACGTAATTTGATCAAGACAAGGGTAATAAAATGACCCAATAAATGATCTAAATTAATAAGTCGAAGTTCGGGTAAAAAATGGATCCCTTTTAGTATAGACCTGGTCCATATCAGACTTGTGATGAGGAAGCCTGATATGAAAGCTATATATATAGGTTAAGGTCTCCTACAGTCACTGATATCAATCATAAGCATACGAATCATTTGGCCCGTTAAGAAAGCTTACATATTGAGAAAACCGTAGAAAGACCCAAACCACGTGTCAGGAAGCATAATTCATAAAGGTTCCGGGAGATTTGAGATCGTTTAGAGCTTGGAAACTGCATCAGAATCAGAGATAGAACCGAAATTAGGTATTCCACATTTCCTTCGTTTTTAACCTTTCATGTACGATCCGGGATACATAATAAGGTCTATGATATGTATTGCTGCGTTGACGTCAGCACCAAAAACAAAAGAGAAAATTTTCAGAAATTTCCATAAAGATGTCCCGGGTATTTTTGGGCTAGTTTCAGGCTGGGGGAATTTTTAAAATAATTTTCTAGATTTATTATGTTAGTAATTGGATTCTGGAAAAGTTTTTAAAAACTTTTTAAAGCTAAATTTGAGTACATTTTCGTACTTCGAACTGCACATAAGGGAGACACTTAAAGTTTTATGTCTCGTGTGGTAGGTTTGGTATTCGAAAAATTACAATAGACAATCTCATTGAGAATTTTTTGAATAAAAATCTCAAATAAAGTTTAAAGACAATGTTTTCAGTTTTTGTATGTGATTATTTGACTGTGCATTTAGTTTTTTGCATTTATAATTAATTTTCACATATATTATGACCATGTAGAATGTGAGGATAACATAAGACTGTATCCCTTGTGTTTGTGATACTTTTTGGGTACTTATATGATTGTAGTCACCACAGTGACTTTTCGAGTCAGTATTTGGATTGCACCACTTGCATGTTTGAGGATGTCTCTGGTCTCATATTTGGTTATTCTGTCCATAGGTAGTGTTAACCTTATATGAGATTTTGAGATGTATATAAAACCATTAGATGGAGGAAGACCGTTGCTTAAATGATCTATTCACCTACAAGTAGTAGTGTCATGAGAGTTGATGGTTTATACTTTGATCACTTTTATGTGAAGGTCTAATTGCATATATTATGTATTCAGCCTACAAGTGTTGCATAATATGTGCAATCAAATTCCCTGAATAGATACTGTTTTAATGCTTTAAAGTATCGTTGTTGTCCTACATTTATACTGATCTTTACATTGTCTTTTCTATTTTTCAGTCACTTTTTCTGTAAACAACAATGATGTCACCATTGAAATCTTAAATGGTTTCAACTTCAAGAAGTGGAAGAAGGACGTTGAGTTTACATTGGAGACGACTGATGTCAGCATGACGATGCCCATCGAGAGGCCTCCTCCACTTACAGATGTCAGCTCGAAAGCTGTCAAAACAGGGATGGTGACCTGGAAGCGATCAAATAAGATGTGCTATTTGACCATTAAGAGGTCGATCCTTGACCATTTGCTTAGTGGATTGCCAGACACGACCATAGCGAGAGAGTTCATGGACAACATTTTCCAAAGATACAACGTGTCTTCTCATGCAGAGTAGAGCACGTTGATTAAGGAATTGTTCCCCATGAGGTATACTGGAGAAGGAGGCATTCGAGAGCATATCATCTGGATGGTGCACCTTCAGAGTAAACTGAAGGCACTAGATATACCGGTCACTGACTCGCTCATAGTTCATCAGGCACTAAATACTCTTCCTTAGGAGTTTGCGATATTGGCCACCTCCTACATCTCTCAGGATGAGAACTGGGACATCAATGCCTTGAATTTCCGGTGTGCTGCAGCAGAGGAGAAGAACAAGAACTCTCCTCATACAGCTATGTTTGCAACTGCCAAGGGTAAAGAGAAGGCTAAATCCCAACAGCCTAAGGGTAAGGGTAAGAAACCCAAACTCTCTCCGTAGATTCAGAATGGGCAATCCAGCATTGCAAAGAGCCCACATGACCTAAAGAGTATGAGATGCTTCTTTTGTAAGAAGAAGGGGCATAGGAAATTCGATTGCCCGAAGTACAAGCTATGGAAGGTCAAGCAGGAATTGTCAGGTAACTCCTCAGCCTATATCATGTTGCTTCCACGATGCAGGGGTTCACATCCGAGAGAAGGCCGACTAAAGGAGAGGAGAAGCTGATGGTCAGCAACAATGAAGAGGTGAACATTTTGTATGTAGGAGATGTAAGATTAAACCTGGTTATGGGGTTTGTATTGATTTTACGAGACACATTTTATATATTGTCTTTTAGACGGAACTTGATCTCTATATCGATTTTGGATAAAGAAGGTTATTGTTTTGTATTTGATAATTCAGTTGTAAATATTTTTATCAATACAAGACATATCGAAACTGTCTTCTTATCCTACGGATTATATAGTATGTGTCTTACTCCTAATAAAATCTATGTCTCTTCTTATATTACCGAATCTGTTACTCGAAAGAGAGCCTTCATAAAGGAAACATCGTACATGTTGTGGCATAAACGTCTTAGCCACATTTCCAGGGAGAGGGGAGATTGATAAAAGATAAAATTCTCCTAACTCTAGACTTCAGTGGTCTAGAGACCTATGTCGATTGTTGTAGGTGCAAGTTGACCAAGATAAGCAAAAAGGGATTAACTCATGCTTTGGTTTATTGGACCTTATACATACAGATGTTAGTGGTCCCTATATAGTCACGTTATCCAATGCTAGATATTTTCTAACATTTATAGATGATTATTCCCACTATGGTTAAGTGTTCTTGCTTAAAGAGAAATCTGAAGTTCTTGATAAATTCAAGATCTTTAAGATTGAGGTGAGAACCAATTAGGAAAATCAATAAAGATAGTCAGATCTGATAGGGGAGGGGAATACTATGACAGACATGGGGTTGCAGGATAAGAAAAAGATCCGTTTGCCAGGTATTTAGAATCAGTTGAAATAGTGACTCAGTTCATTATGCCAAGTAGTCCTGAGCAAAATAGTATAGTCGAAAGACGCAATCGCACCCTAAAGGATATGATGAGGTCAATGTAAAGTAGGACTAACCTACTCGAATACCTTTGGGGTGAAGCCAACAAGACAACATTATATATTTTGAACAGAGTTCCAAGCAAGTCAATACCAAAGACGCCTTTTGAACTTTGGAAAGGCTGGAAGCCAAGTCTTGCACACATTCATGTGTGGGGCTGTCCTACTAAGGTAAAGTTATATAATCCTTATGAGAGCAAATTGTAACCTTGTTCAACTTGTTGCTATTTAGTAGGTTATCCCGACCAATCTAAGTGCTACAGATTTTACTGTAAAGAGGGAGGAGCCAGAATAGTGGAATCACAAATGGCTAAGTTTTTGGAATACAATGTCTATGATGAGCGAGGATCCTCACATCCTCCTGAAGATAGCAGGATGAATACTACGATTATTTCATATCTATTTCTCATATAATCAGCTCCAGTGGATGAAGGCCCGAATACCGTGCCTACGCAGGCAGAGGAACCTATACCTGTTTAGGAAGAGGTTTTTAAGGTATAAGAACCTATGTAATTGTGCAGATCTACCAGAGAGAGACGACTGACTATCTCATCAGATTATATAGTCTATTTGGGTGAGCAAGACTATGACATAGGACATGTTGTGGATCCAAATACTTTTACAAAAGTTATTTCTGGACCCCATGTGGATATATGGTAAGAAGTAATAAAGGATGAGATGCAATCCATGAGGTATAATAAGGTATGAGAACTTTTTGATTTACCTCAACATTGTAGGTCTGTCAGTTACAAGTGGCTATTTAAGACCAAAAAGGACACACAAGGTTAAGTTGAGCAGTTTAAGGCGTGTCTAGTTGCTAGAGGATTCACTCAGATAGAAGGAGTTGACTTCAATGTTACCTTCTCTCCTGTATCCTTGAAAGATGCATTTAGAGTGATTATGGCAATAGTACCTTATTATGACATAGAGCTACATCATATGGACGTTAAGACCACTTTCCTAAATGGTGACCTTTATAAGGAGGTCTATATGGAGTAACCTGGAGGTTTTCAGGATCAAGATGCAACTGACAAGGTTTGTAAGTTGAATAAATCAATATATGGTTTGAAGCAAGCTTCCATACAATAGTACCTAAAGTTTAATGAAGTTTTGACCTCATTTGGCTTTGTAGAAAACAAAGTCGAAAGATGCTTATACTATAAGGTTAGGGGAAGCAAAGTTATCTTCATACTATTGTATGTCGATGATAGCTCGCGTCAAATGATTTGACCATGTTGTATGAGGTAAAGCAACTTTTGGCCAAACATTTTGACATAAAGGATTTGGGTGAAGCATCTTTTATTCTCGGTATACAGATTCACCGGGACAGATCTTAACACTCATTGAGCCTCTCGCAAAATGCATATATTGGGCGAGTGCACAAAGGTTTAATGTGGCTGAATGTAAACCTGTTGTAGCACCTATCTCTCTTGGAGAGAGATTATCTTTGGCACAATGTCCAAAGAATGAAGTTAAAAGAGAGGTTATGAGGAATGTCCTGTATTCTAGTGTTGTTGGTAACCTGATGTATACCCAGTGTGTACTAGACTGGACATTGCATTTGCTAGTGAACTGCTAGGTTGATATCTGGCTAACTGATGTAGGACAACACTAATATGTATTTTAGCTGTATTTCTAGCTATATGCCAGCTATATTACTAGCTGTATTCCAACTATATTATCAGCTATATTCTAGCTATATTTTAGCTTTATTACTAGCTGTATTTCAGCTATGTAATGAGCTGTCCAGTAGCCTATATATACATGTATTACTAATGTTTTAAGGGGAATCAATCAATAAGAAATAAACTACTTGTGTGTGTTAAAGTTAAAGTGTTTATGAAGAGATTTTATTTTGTTTCAGCCTAATTCTTAATTGTTCTTGCTGAATTAGTTTTGTTTCAATTCTAAATTCAGCGCTAATAATTGTTTCACCGCATCAAATGGTATCAAAATGAGATTTTCCCTAAAGGATTCACTTTGTGTTAAAAAACAAAAAAAGAGATGGCTATCCCTGAAGATTTAACCTCCAATGACATGAGAACCATGATCAACTTATAGAGGGAGACTCTACGGGTTCCCCAGAGCTTGCAAACTGCATTTGAAGGTTTGCACGTCAAGCTATCGATGTGGCACAATTGGGCATAGATCCAACACTTGTCCCCAACCAAAGACCAGAGAAGTTAATCTAGTCAACCAAAAGGTCGTGACTGAAGAACAAGATGGGGATGATTGTATTTGTATTGAAGAAAACCAGCAGTGTAATTCTGATGTAGAGAACATTGAATATGCTTATGCAGATGAAGGAAGGCAGTTCAGTGTGATCCAACATGTGCTACAAACCACAAAACAACCACTCCAGGAATAATAGCGTAACAAGATGTTCAAAACAACTCGTAAAGTTGAAGAATATGTGTGTGACCTGGTTATTGACAGCAGTTGTGAAGAAAATGTCGTGGCAAAAGTTATGGCAGATAAATTGAAGCTGCAAATAAGAGTTCATCCAAATCCTTAATTAGCTGGTTAGATTTCAAATAGACACCAACAGGAGGTAAATAGGCAGTGCAAAATTCAATTTTCTATTGGTGGTGTCTATTTTGATGAGCTTGTCTTTGACGTCATCAAGACCGTGACAATATGACTATCAGGTATTGCATAAAGGGAAATACAACTTCTACACTTTTAACAAAGATGGCAAAAGGATTGTCCTTATTCCCTTAAGCGTAAAAGAACGTCCAAAAACTTCTAAAGTGGAGGGGTGGTCTCTTTTAGTTACTAACAAGATACTTGAGGAAGTTGAACGAGGGCGAGGATTGATTGCTTTGGTTGCTAAAGGAGAAGGTCCTACACCTACTAAAGTACCCAAAGCCTTGCAACCCCTAGTAGATGAGTATCTTGAACTTTTTCCAGATGAGCTACCAGAAGGGTTACCACCTATGCGTTATATTCAACATGCTATTGATTTGGTACCATGAGCAAGCTTTCCAAACTTACCTCACAACCAGATGAGTCCTCAAGAACATTCAATTTTACAAGGCCAAGTTAATGACCTAATCAAAAGAGGCGTAGTATAATCGAGCATAAGTCCTTGTGCAATACTAGCCCTACTCACACCAAAGAAGGATGGTAGTTGGCGCATGTGTGTTGACAGTCGAGCTATCAATAAGATCATAGTGAAGTACATATTTCCCATCGCTCGGTTAGATGATATGCGAGGCATGTTAGAAGGCGTCAAAATTTTCAACAAGATAGACTTGAAAAATGGCTGCCACCAGATACTCATTCGTCCAGGAGATGAGTGGAAGACAACTTTCAAAACCAAGGAAGGACTGTACAAGTGAAAATTCATGCCTTTTGGACTCTTAAATGCACCCAGCACCTTTATGAGGCTCATGCACTAAGTTCTTTAACCATTCATGGGTAAGTTTTTCGTTGTTTACTTCGATGATATACTTATTTATAGTAAGACACCAGAGCTTCATTATGAGCATTTGCAACACGTCTTTAATGCATTGAAGGAAAATAAGTTGTATGCTAATCTTAAGAAATGCAATTTCATGACTAGTAAACTGATTTTTATTGGGTATGTTGTGAGTGACAAGGGGATTATGGTGGATGATGAGAAGGTTAAAGCCATCCGAGAATGGCCATCACCCATAAACATTTCTGAAGTACGTTCTTTTCATGGATTAGCTACATTCTATAGGAGTTTCATACGTAACTTTAGCAACATAGCAAGTCCCATGATTGACTATTTAAAGAAGAGACCATTTGTATGGACTAAAGCTGCAAAAAAGAGCTTTCAA
This sequence comes from Erythroxylum flavicans, assembly GCA_027576715.1. Lineage (NCBI taxonomy): Eukaryota > Viridiplantae > Streptophyta > Magnoliopsida > Malpighiales > Erythroxylaceae > Erythroxylum > Erythroxylum flavicans. The sequence continues at coordinate 31,934 of JANZXP010000112.1, forward strand.
TTGATCAAAGATTAGCTAACCAATGCCCCAATATTAGCCTTACCCAGTTTTAAGAAGCTTTTTGAAGTACACACAGATGCTTCTATTACGGGAATAGGAGTTGTTCTTTCATAGGAAGGTCGTCCAATAGCATTCTACAGTGAGAAGTTAAGTGAAGCCAGAAGAAATTGGTCTATCTATGAGCTGGAATTCTATGCTATTGTGCAAGCACTCAAGTATTGGAAACATTATCTGATACAACGAGAGTTTGTGTTATATTCTGATTATCAAGCTCTTAAATTTATCAACAATCCACAGAATCATAATTGAATGCATTTAAGCTGGATTTCTTTTCTTCAACAATTAACATTTACCTTGAAACACAAATCTAGAGAGCAAAATAAAGTGGCAGATGCCCTCAGTCGACGAGTATCCCTTGTACAAACCTTACATGTGGAAGTCGTAGGATTTGATACCTTCAAGGAATTATACATATCTGATGTAGATTTTAAAGATTATTAGGAATGTTTTCATAATAAAAAACCTAGTGAATTTCTCATACAAGATGGTTATCTATTCTTTGGGTCATGCTTATGCATACCAGTTTGCTCTCTTAGAGAAAAGATAATCAGAGAACTGCATAGCGGTGGTCTAGCTGGACACTTTGGTCGAGATAAGACCATTGCCCTAATTGAAGCTCGATATTATTGGCCAGTCGAAAAGAGATGTTGGAAGGTTTGTACAAAGATGTTATATTTATCAGACATCTAAGGGATAACAGCAAAATACTGGTTTGCAAGTGGTATATGGAAAGATATTTCTATAGATTTTGTGTTAGAATTACCCTGTACACGAAGACAACAAGATTTTGTTTTTGTGGTAGTAGATCGATTAAGCAAAATTGTTCATTTCATCCTATGTAACAAGACTGCTGATGCTACAAATGTAGCCAACCTCTTCTTTAGAGAAGTTGTTCGTTTACATGGGATTCCAAAGACCATTACTTCAGATTGTGAAACAAAATTTCTTAGTCACTTTTGGAGGACTTTGTGGTGTCAATTTGACATAGATTTGTAGTACAGTAGTACCTGTTACCCACAAACAGATGGACAAACTAAGGTGATGAATAGATTATTAGGCAATATCATCAAATGTCTCTGTAGTGATCATCCTAAACAATGGGACTTCTTATCACAAACGGAGTTTGCATACAACAACATGCAAAGTCGGACCACAGGTAAATCACCATTTGAAGTCATTTATGATCGAGCTCCACGCCATACTCTAAACCTGGTTCCCCTGCCTAAAATTCCAGGATACTCAATTGCAACTGAACAGACCATATCCATACAGTACAAAAGGAGGTGTGTGATCAAATTAAGATTTCTAATGCCACGTATAAGGCACATGTTGATACCCATAAACGTGAGAAGATTTTTAAAGAAGGTGATGATGTGATGATTTATTTACACAAACAATGATTTCCAACCGGAGGTCGTGGCAAATTGACACCAAAGAAAATCGGGCCATACAAATTTCTCAAAAAAATCAATGATAATGCCTATAAAATTGACATTCCTAATTCTATAGGCATATCCAAGACTTTTAATGTGGCTGATATATACACTTTTTATCTAAAGGAATCAACTAAACAAGTTAACTTGGGGACGAGTTCTTTACAAGTGGAGGGGACTGATGTAGGACAACATCAGTTATGTATTTTAGTTGTATTTCCAGTTGTATGTTAGCTATATTACTAGCTGTATTCCAGTTGTATTTCAACTGTATTACTAGCTATATTTCAGGTATGTAATGAACTGTCTAGCAGCCTATATATACATGTATTGCTAATGTTTTAAGGGGAATCAATTAATAAGAAATAAACTACTTGTATGTGTTAAAGTTAAAGTGTTTATGAAGAGATTTTAGGTTGTTTTAGCCTAATTCTTAATTGTTCTTGTTGAATTAGTTTTGTTTCAATTCTAAATTTAACACTAATAATTGTTTCACCGCATCACTAACCCAGGTCTGGACCATTAGAATGCAGTCAAACAAGTGTTGAGATACCGAAAGGGCACTAAGGATTATACGTTGACATATAAAAAGGTAAACAATTTGAACCTCACAGGGTATACGGACTCCGATTTTGCTATGTGTCCGGTTGATCACAAATTCACTTCAGGATATATTTTCATGTTGGCAGATGGTATAGTATCGTGGAAGAGTGTCAAGCAGACACTAGTGACTTCCTCGACCATACATGCAGAGTTTGTTGCATGTTATGGAGCTACTACACAAGCGGTTTGGCTCAAAAACTTTATTTCTGAGTTGTCTGTGGTGGATTCAACTCCTAGACCCATACGGTTATATTTTGATAATCTTATTGCAGTGTTGTTTAGTAACAACAATAAGATTATCACAGGGTCTAAGCATTTGGAGGTTAAGTATTTGACCATAAAGGAGTTGATTTAGAAGGGTGATGTTAAAGTGGAGCACATCAGGATTGAGGAGCTGTTAGTTGATCCGTTGACTAAAGGACTTCGCCCATTAGTGTTTGCTAGACATGTATCCGGCATGGGTATGTTGAAGTCCTTAGACAACAGTAGTTAGGGATCATTGTATTTGCTCCTTAAATGTTTGTCCATTTTGATGTATTATGACATTATGGTTATTTATTAATAAAGATGATCATATTCTTTTATCCTCAGTAATAACTGTTCTTATATATAGTCATAACACATATGAAAGCCTTAAGATTTGTGTTGATCTTAAGCATTTTAAAGGTTACTAGGCATTTATAAAGATTGACCTTGAACTCATGTCATTAAACACATACAATTTATATGGATATCCTTAAAGTTTCATATGACATAGGGAAATATAAGTTTTTAATCCCATAAAGGTTTGATAGATGAGCATTAAGATATGTTTTTATAGGTAATTGGCATGTGTTTTCTAGCATAATTGTTGTTTATTGTTTTAGTCTAGGATTCATTTTGTATGTTTTAATTAAGTTTGATTTCTATTGTTGTTCTTGTGTGTTTGATGCTAACTGAGGGTAAGAATTGCTTATTTTGGAAAGGAGAGGAAGCAAGTTGGAGGATGAACAAGAGAACATAGAAGAGAAGACAAGAGGATCACTTCTAGAACGTGGGAATTGGGCAAATTCCCACGGACGTGAGAAATCAAGACAGAAAGTTTCTGCCTGTAGTTCCCATACTCTTGGGAATCATGCAGATTTCCACGGACGTAGGAATTGAAATCCGAGGCAATTTGTGAGGCTTCATTAAACCTAATTTTTTGGACTATATAAAGAGAATTAAGCCTCCATCTTCAAGAGGAGACGACACCTACCTGTAGAAAGACCATCCTTGTGTGAAAAACACATGTTTGGAGCATCAAGGAAGGATTGAAAATAAAGATCATCATCAAGATCGGGAAAAATAGCACAGCAATACCAAAATTCCAGATTTTGGCAAAGAAGAGAAGGAGTTTTCTTATTCACTTTCTATCATTTTAATCTCTTCCTTTCTTTGTAAAGATGGATTATTTGAATGTTGATAGTGTTATGGAGACTATGTTAGGCTAATTTCATATTAGGGATTGCTTTTTCATTATTTTGTCAAAACTCATGTTTTATTGAATTGAATGAAGTGTCTTTGATAATTGTTGTTCTTAATTGTCATCTTGCAATAAATCGAGAGAGTGAGTGAGATGAAAATCATGTAGGATTGTACAACGAGAGTTGGCAACCTGTAGACTAGCAATTATTATGTCAATTGAATAATTAGAAGAGAGATATCAATTAGTCAATTGATCATGCATAGGATAGTGTAATAACTAATTGAATCGGTAGTCATTGGGTAGGTTGACAGATCGTTCAATCGATTCCCATAAATTCAATTAAGGACAAATAGTTACACCTTGAGAGAGGGTAATAATTAGATTCAGAAATCTAGGATAAGATACAATTCAATCAATGAAACATGAGGGAGATAGAATAAGGAAAAAGTAATCTCTAGCATTTAGATCCTTGAATTCAAATTTTCTGCAATTAAAATATTGTCCATTTCTTACATTAGTCTTTTATTTTTAATTTAATTTTCTAGGTTAATTGCATCAAAAAATTTTATTTCCTAAACAAATTCTTTTCTAAATCAAGAAAGAATAGAAAAAATGATGATGGAAGATAATTATTATAAGGAGCAAGGAACTTTTGCAAATTACAATGAAGCGCAGTATGTTTAGGAAAGTACTGATTCTTATTGGAACATTTACACTGCGGGATGGTAGAACTACCCAAAATTTTATTGGTCCTATAATGCAAGTACTCACATGGGACATCAAGACGTATTTGAATTTCAACAAGATCGAATTGAAGCGATGGAGAGTAAGTTGGACAAGTTTATGGAGATATTTGGTTCCAAACTGGCAGCTCAGGAAGAGAGCCAGAAGAGGATGTTTTCTAGTCAGGAGGAAAGTTAGAAAAGGCTGAAAAAGAAATTCAATCAAATTCTTAAAAATCATGCCACTTCTATTCACAACTTGGAGATTCAAGTAAGATAGCTTTACGATAAGTTTTGTAATAGAAGTGTGGAAGAATCTCTAAGAAATATGGAATTACGTCAACTAGAGCAATATGAGGCTATCACACTTAGAAATAGGGAAAACAAGAAGAACCAGTGGAAGACCATATTGAACCCTACTTTATTGAAGAACAAGAGATGAAAAAATATTGAAGAAAGGAATGCCAACCTTCCCTATTATTCATCAGTTCTTGATATACCAAAGGTGAACATCGAAAAAGCTTGGGTAGATGTTCATAAAAAGAATTATATCTTTTAGATTGATGATGATCAAGAGACATTTAACATGAATGATGTATCTAAGAATCCAAAGGAT
>JANZXP010000112.1:36914-56614 GCA_027576715.1 Erythroxylum flavicans
TCTCTTTCAAATCCAAATAATTTCCAGTCTTTAATGATAACCTAAAAGTCCCTATTGCCTCAACTTCAATTATCGTTTCATTACCCACATAGATGTATTTTTCACCATCACTGGGTTTTCTGCAGCTCAGAAGGCCCTGTATGGACACACTTATGTGAGTAGTAGCACAATAATCTATCCACTAAGCATGTTTAGGTACTGAAATCGAATTAACCTCAGAATAAACCAAAAAAAGAAGTGTACCTTTCTTTGTACGCCAAGCATGATACTTGGGACACTCCTTTTTCATGTGAGAACTACTTTCACAAAAGTAGTAACTAAAGTCCTTAGTTTGTTATTTGATTCCTTATGTTTCTTCTTTTATGGTGCTTTACCTATAACTTCCTTATCTTTCTTTCTTTTCTTGATATGGCCCTTAGAATTAGATGCCAAATGAGCACTTTCAACTTTCTCTTGCTTTAATCTCTCTTCTTCTTACACACAATATGAAATGAACTCATTAAGCGTCCATTTCTCCTTTTAACAGTTATAACTGACCTTAAATTGATTGAATTGTGTAGGAAGGGAGATCAAAACTAGATGTATAAACAAGTTTTCCGACAGCTCTAACTTTAGTGCCTTTAGTTTGGAAGTAAGATGAGACATTTCTAGAATGTACTCTCTAATGCTCCCATCGCCTTTATACCTCATGGAAACAAGTTTTGTTAAAACAACATTTGTTTTCGCCTTTTCGTTTTTAGCAAAACACTGCTCCAGTTCCTCAAGGAATAATTTGGCATCCTTTTCTTCAGACATTGTGCCCTTGAATGTTTCTGAAATTGTATGTTTCATGATCATAAGACTCATGCGATTTGAGCGTTCCCATCTTTCCCAGTCCCTCTTTTCATCAAAGGAACTTACATCTGTAAAGGTAAGGGGTCGCTCAATCCGAAGAGCAAGATCAAGATCTATGCAGCCAAGAGTGATCATAACGTTCTCCTTCCAAATCTTAAAGTTTGTACCATTCAACACAGGAATAGAGTTGATGTTGGCAGATATAGAAGTAGCAGATATATTAACTAAATCGAGAACAAAACAAACAAGATAAGCTCACAATTAAAATCCGAATGCTCTATAATTAATAAATTCAAATAATGGCAATCCCATCACAACATACCTAACATAACATTGAGATTTAGTCTTTGGACAAAAATATCAATTTGTAAGTGGTACTCTTATCGTAGTGATCAAATATTGACAATAAATTCATGTCAAATATAAGCCTTTCTTTGGACCAACTAATAATTACATAAAAAGCCAAATAATTATCATATATTTATCAACATAAGTATGTTTGAATTTTGGCCAAATAACAACTTTCCTTTTGAGTCGATCATTATTCGCATAAAATTCATCCATACACAACCGTCTTGATATTTTAAAATTAATTAATCTACACAATAGAGGTTACTTTGGCAACATATTGTTTCAATCAATTAATTCAAAATATCAATAATAAAAAAATGCCAAAAGTTGAATCCATTAATTTAACCATAATCCATTCTGATTAAGGCATATACAAAGCCTTTAAAACAAAACACAAATCAAGACTCTGCAAAAAGCTTTTAGACAAAGCCATATAAAACAAAAAGCTTTGACATGTCAACCTTCTTTTTTTGCAAACTTTATAAAGAAAAAGACAAGGAAACACTAAAACCGAAGACACTCCAATGCTTTACTCCTTCCTCTTCAAACATTTTCCTTTCCTTTTCTTTCTTCTTATTATTATTAAACATCAAAAGCCTTTAACGAAGCACCAAAATCGAAAAAATGCAGACCATTATACTAGCATCACTCCATAGTCCATAAATGCATATAAACCAAGGCAAAAGTAAGAGAACAAAATTATTTTCTAAAATCGAAATCGAGAACTAACAGCGGCTAGATTCAGTCCAACAAACAACACAACAAAACCTACATACATCTGAAGCAAGAAATCAACGAATCCTGAACGAAAACACATAATCTATATTTCTTAATATTCCAACATGACAATTGCTCTGATACCACTTGCAAGATACAATCAAATCATAATACAAGACCAAGATCTATCATATTAGATTATCAAGAGTAACTAGATAGCGGAAGCGTACTTGAATCCATCAGAGTAATCATGTGTAGGATGTTACAGTTTGTGTTGATCTTCTAAGAGATGTCTTTAGGTTGTCTATCTTTTCTCTTGATGGGATTAAGGGGGAAAAAACCCTTAAGCCTCTCTTGGGGACCATAACCACATATTCATATGCTTAGTGTCAATTACCAATTTGCCCATCATAAATTAGAAATATAACACTGGGGTTTCTACACATATCTTGGGCTATACTTTAATTAGATGATATAACTCAAAACTTTATTAGATCACTTTTATTTGTGTCATACCTTATAATAGCCCATGACATTTAATTATACATATATGTACGTCCACCCAAAACAAAAATCCAATAGTGTGCAGGGGACAATGAAGAGCTTATGAGTAGAGGATGACTATCAAGAACAGAGCTAGAGGATGGCTGGAGAGCAAAGGCAAAGCCCGTTGCATTTCACATGACCCGTTTCATTCCATCGTGTGTTGGAGAGGGAAAAGGGATATGTTTTCTCAAATTTAAGTTGAGTAGGAATGCCGCATTAATAGAACTTGTTTATCTTAAATGAAATTCGTGTTACCTTAAATTTGTTTGAGATCATTTATACATAAAATTTAAAGTTAATGATATACTTTACGTATAATTTATATATTTTTTAAAAAAGTTACCCTAAAAATAATTGAGGTTTATAGATAGAGCTGGATTAGGGTAGTTCATTTTAAACAATATTGTCCCACCACTGAAAGGATTTTTCGTTCTTTATACAAAAGAGAAGCTTTTACCAAGCGCTTCTGTAAAATAATAATAGTTTAAGTACAAGAACAATGAACGATGTGTCGGTACCAAATTGCATGAAGTTTCAATTATACAAGTTCATGTCCAGTATCTAATCTATTTGAGTTAGAGTTGACTGGTAGATGTCATCCATACAAGTTTTACGCAGAAGTTGACTAAAAAAGGATATTTTATAGCTTGCTTTTCTTAGTTTAGTTTCCAAGAGTTTGTGATTTTCTTCCTTTAGCTTCGGTTTGGTGTTAATTTAGAATGCCAGCGTGTCAGCGAGGAATTTTCTTAGAGTTTGTACCAGACTTCTTATTAATGATATAAGTGAGCCTAAAAAAACTTTAAATATAAAATTCTAAGCTACAAAAATACTAAAATATGTTGAATTGAAATTTAAAATGAAGAAATTGATTGTTGTAAAAGAATCACACTCTACATAAGAGAATTCAATATAACATAGGTTAATTTGCAAAGTAAATAAAACTAAAAAATAATAAAATATGTTTGGATTGATCTCGTTGGAGAGTGAATGTTTTTTGTACTGTGAATGTGTTGGCCTGGAGGTTGTGTTATGTTCAGTCTCTTTTCCCTTGTCATGGTGCTGGTGAATTTATAGTTTTCTCAGCCTCAATAAGTTTTTTGCTATAACTACCCACTTTCCTATATTTTAGCTAACTACCTGCTATGATTTCCTTAACTTCCACATTTTGGAATTTTATAACTGCTTAAATTTCAACCCATTTAATCATGTTCTTATTAACTATCTTCCATTATTTTTTCAACTTCTGGTCCATTCTCTTATATTTTAGTTAACTGTCCTTCTACACCATTTTTAAAATAACATACGCCAATTATGTATTAATTGTTTGGAATTCTTAAATTTTGGACTTCTCAATTGATTCCTATATGCATGAATTCTCTTACTAAATGACCTCCAAGACTTTTAGTATTTAGGCCCTTTACACTTATGTGCTAAATAGGTTGAATTTCTTTTAGGCCATTAACAATTGCCCTTGCATATGTTTGGTTGGTATAAAAATTCTCTTGATTTCCTAACTGGACTTCAAATTTCATTTTAAAAACTTGTAGGACTCTAAGTTGAATTTGTGAGTTGAGTCAATAACGTCATTTATAAGGACTCTCCTAAATCTCAAACAATCTTTTAAAGATAAGAAATATCAGATCAAAAAGTTTATGTTGAGATCTTTCAAATTTGAGATCTTCAATTCCTTATCCATTACATAAGACAATGAATCTCTTTAAATTCTCACATTTTACTATTCCCTTAAGATTCCACCATTTCTACACTATAAAAACTTTTAGTTACCTCTTCACTTTTTACCTTAGCTTTCAAACAATATTTTATTCTCTTATTTGACTTCCACACTCAGTTCTTGTGATTTCTGCAACCATAACTTCTTCGAGTCACGCTTCTTCTTCCTCCTTAATAAAATGTGTTGAGCTAAATGCCACTGACGTATATATCTAATTCCAGCATTTTCCAAAAGTCCCTATGATTTTCCTGATTCTACTTCTCTTGCAAAATATTAAACTTGAAGTAGTCTCCATTCCATTTAAGCCCCTTTAACCCTTTATAAGAATTAAGTAAAGAATTCTTACATTTTAATATTCCATTTTACCCATTACTTCTAATTTTCAAACTCCTGGCACCGTTGAAGGCTATCCTCACTTTGACCATAAATACAATTTTACTCTTACTATTAGGACTTCTCTGCCTATAGATGCTTCTCACCTATCACTTCCTTATTTAAGATAAACTAGTAAGTCAAATTTCTCTCTGAAATTTGCTTTGTTTCAGGCCTTTAAATCCCTTAAAACCTATCTTAGGAATGTAGATCAATACATGTTATACCTACCATATCACTTAATCTAAAATAGGTTATGCATCCTACAATTGACAGCTCTTTCTAGGAATTATATAGAGTATCTGCATAACATTGCATTTGTGATTATGAAATTCTGGAGTCCTTCATATAACTCATTTTTCTTTTCCTTTAGGCATGCTTTTATTTCTATAAAAGACATTTTCTTCTTAACTAGATTGCCTATTATCAAATAGGACTTTGTTTGCTTGGTCGAAGAAGCTTCTACTTTGGATTCTGGCATTTTTAAATGTTCTTCTTATTTCCCTAAGCTTAGGGATAGAGAATATTTAGCTTCTTCTGACCCTTGATTTCTTGATTTTCTTAGCCTTTAGTTGTTTGTTAGTTGTTTTAGTAAGTGTCTTAACGACGTCCTTGATATTTTGTTATCTCTAGAGTCTCGATCTATGGATCAATCTTTACTAGTTAAAAATCTTAAAAAATTGTGAGTCTTCCTATTTGGCTATCTACTAAAAGCTTTTCCTTATTTATTACCTTTTCATTATCAGTGGTGACAAATCAATAAAACTCAACCCTTCTATTATGACCTTAGGTTTTGAAATGTATCTCCCTTACCTATAGAGTAGGTAACTCAACTTATATCTGAGAATTTCTCCTACTTTATATTTGTTAAACTATCTAATAGGACTACCTTTCAAAGAAACTGTTGTTAATGACAAATTCTTCTTTGAAAATTTTAATTACTATTGAATTTTGAAACGCAAGATTGTTGCTGCCAATATGGCTAACATTAAAGGTTACCACTTTTGGTGGCCTATAAGCTTTTAGAGGTTAGTCCTTTAGCCTAATTATGAACTTCTCCGAGGCATCCCACTTTACTTATGCATTCTTAATTTCAAAAATTCTCTTAACTTTTATTTATTTATAGACTTTAGAATCTTAGATTATGAAAATAAATAAGAAAGTCAGCCTTCTTCTCAGAAAGAAGTAGCTCTTAATCCTCTTTCTAAAAGAAAACTTAAACAGAAGTTGCTTGTTCCAAAAAAGCCAAAAATTTAGCTCCAAGACTTTCTGTAAGGAAGTCGATTCACTCCTTTAAATTTTTCAAAGAATCTATAAACATCAAACTCTCTATTGAAGACACTCTTCCTCTAAAAGGGACTTCTTTAACTCTTGAGAAGGTTGTTGAGCAGTTAGTGATGGTATGAAACATCCTTATATTATTTCTAACTTTTTTCCATTACGAATTCTTCCCGATCTATCTTTTTTATAGATGACATAATATCAGATCTTCCTGCGCCCTCTTTCCTTTTAAAACTAGAATTAGAAAGATCAAGGCTTCTCCTAACCTAAAAGCCAGTGAAGTTTCTTCACTCAAAGTTAGACAAGAACTCTATTTTATATGTTGACATGATAGTCTGTTAATGAATTTTATAACTTACAGACAAAGGATGTTTGGTCTACAATGATAACCTTATAAGAAGTCTTCAGTTTGAGCTTTTTAGATCTTTTTCCTAACCTTCTTTACATCACCGCACCCACAATGAACTAGAACTAACCAGATTCGAGGTGTCATTCAAAACTGACCATGAAACAATAGTTGCAATTCCTAACTGAAATTAGACATAATTCTTTTTTAAGTATGTTGTCATATGTTGGTTCTACAACTTAGTCATCCGCTATTTGGGGACTTCTAAGCAAAGTTGAGAAAGTCTTTGCTTCCTTTGAAAATTATTGCTAAGATCAAGTTACATAATAAAATAAGTTGTCTCTCACATTAATGTAGAATGGACTAAGATTTAGAATAGACTAAAGGTAAGAGTCTGTTAACCAAAATTCAAGAGTTTAAAAATGAATTTGACTCCTTGGAAAATGAAGCTATTGAGCATGAATAAGCCATCAAGCTAATCATAGGGAAACAAGATACCCTCAAACAAGATGGACAGAAGCTCAACCAGGAGTTTTATAAAGTTAAACAGACCACTATAGAGTTAGGACAATCATTGGTGCTACACAAGGATAAAGTTAGTTTTTATAAGTAGCAGGTACAACAAGTCAAAGAGGACTAAGTGTCGTACATTAATCAATATGGTGATATTCAGTCTTTTGAGTTAGAACATTTGTAAACTTCTCTATTCCTGTTAACTTCTTGCTATTTTAGAATGGCTCTTTAAACTTTGATTTATGAATATTAAGCTAAAGTTATTTTATGTCAAGAATTAACTATTCCTTGATCCTCACATTTTTTAAAAAGGTAGGTATATAAGGTTTTAAATGCTTTCCATTAATAAAATGCTTATGAGATTCATCTTTTAAACTAAATAACCAGTAGACATTTCAATTTAAAACTTTATGAATGTTAACTGGTCCTTCCTAATTTAGTGACCATTTACCCTATTTTCATCTTTTTTTTTTTCTGGAAGGTATGATAAATTTCCACACTAGTTTCCCTTATTGGAATTCTCCTCTACGAATTCTTTTATCATAGAATGTTGCCACATTTCCCTTTTGAATAATCGTATTATTAAAGTCTTGAAGTTGCATTTCATCTAATTCCTCTAACTCTATTACCTTCGCTTATGAATACTCGAAAGTCCCTAAAGTGTTTTGTTTAGTTACTCTCGGGTATGGAACCACCACTTCCATAGGAAAGACGACATCATGTCCATATGTCAAGGCAAATAGGCTAACCCTTGTGCTAGTATGCTTACAAAGATGATATGTCTATAAGGTCTCAGACAGAATTCTGTGCCATTCTCTTGGATTATCTTCTAACGTTTTCTCTAAAATTATAATAATTATTTTGTTAGACACCTCAGCTTAACCGTTAACCTGAGCATAATATGGAGTCAAATTCAATAATTTTACCCTATAATCTTTAGTGAAATCTTAACTTTTTGGTTTTTAAATATAGTTCCTTGATCGTTTGTAAGTGATTGAGGAATTCCAAACTGATGAATAATTTATTCTTTGATGAATTTGACTGCATCTTTTGACCAACTTTCTTTTAAAATTTGTGCCACCACCCATTTAGTAAAGTATTATGTAGTCAACAAAATTAAACTACAACCCATTGAGGATGGTAGATATATCTTCCTACTAAGATTAATGGCCATCCTCTAAATAGACATAGTTTAACTATATAATGTGACTCTAATGGAGGAATTCTCTAAGTTCTTCCATACTTTTGACACTTTTTGCAGCCTTTGGAGTATGAATGCAATATTTCAAGATGGTTAGTCAATAATACCCATGTCAATGTATCAGCCACCTCATTTTTATTCAATATTAATCTACTCCACCTACCCCTTCATAAACATGCTACATTATTGTTAATGCTTCAGGCATGCCAACAAATTTTAAAAGAAGTCCGTCATTTCCTTGATGAAACAAAATTCCTTCAATTAGCACAAAATAGAGTGATTGTACTTAAGTTTGAACAACACTTTCTTGCTAGGGTTATCCAAAAAGTCTTTAATTTCTAACCTTCATTTGTGGGCGACTTCTTTATCAATATTAAAGACATAACATGAAATTCCTCTTTTATAAATGGAAGGGTGAGACTTCATTGTATTACAATACAAATATATATTAAGTCTTTAAACATTTTCAATTTGGATGCTATCTATGCAAGTTTATTCTACTCCCAATTTTCTCCTAACGAAATATGTTGAAATTCTATATTATTTAAAAATTCTAGTAATTGGAGGGTGGCAGTGTAATAAGATGATAAAGCTACACTCATACACTTATATTCCCCTATCACTAGGTGTAATACTAATTATGAATCTCCTTTGACTATAATTTCTTTAGCTTAAAGATCAACTAGAAGTTTTAGTCTAATTAGTAACCCTTCATATTTTTCTTGGTTATTGGTACATGGGAAGTCCATTTTGAGGGAGGAAAGAATTATGGTATTATTTAGTGCAATTAAGAGAATTTTGATGCCAATAGACTTCTTTGTACTAGACCCATCAAATTTCAATTCCTATGGCTTCTTTTTACAATTAAGAATTAAGTCTCACTCATCCTCTTGTACTTTGATTGAAGCTTTCTTACTAAAAAGTCAGCTAATGTCTGGCCTTTTACTCACTTCTAAGGATAATATATCAAGTTAAAGTCTATATGAGTCCTAAGCCATTTCCCAATATTTCTTAAGAGGACTGAATTTTTTAACATGTATTTCATTAAATCAGTTTGTGAGACTACAAAGACTTTATTTTACAAGTAATACCTTAATTTTCGACAAATGAAATATAACACCAGACTTAACCTTATGACGGGTAAGTATTTCTTTTCTATTAGCGTAAGAATTCTACTTAGATAATAAATAGCTTGTTTATGACTAGCTTCATTATTCTGGGCCAATATGCATCTAGTGGATTCTTCTCTTATAAAGCTATATAACTTTAATGGAATTCCTTTTTTAGGGTACACTAATACCAGGTGTTTGATTAAATATTCTTTGATAGTTTGGTTAAATATTCCTTAATACTATCTAAAGCCACTTGGTGTTTCCTCCCTGTGAAATTCCTTTGGATTCTTCAACTTTGATACGTTTTAGAATTTTTTTTACTTTTCTTTTCAAATTAGCAATGAATCTTCTCATATAGTTCACTTGACCTTGAAATCTCTAAAGTTCCTTATTATTCTAAGGTTCTTTTGCTTCTAAAATGACTTTCATTTTAATTGTATCCAATTCAATTCCTCTATTATAAACCAAAAAACCAAGAAGTTCCCCACTCTTACTTTAAAAACACAATTTAAAGAATTTAACTTCAATTTGTGCATTATCATCTGATGAAAAGCTTATCGTAGATCTTGGGTATGATCTATACTCTCTTTTGACTTCTCAACAATATCATATTTGAAAACTTCCAACATTCATCCTATCAAACCATGAAAAATGGCGTTCACAACTCTCAAATACGTGGTACCTACATTCTTTAGTCTGAAAGCCATTGCAACCCATTCAGATGTCCTATTTGATCTTGGAAATATAAAAGCTATTTTAGAAATATCATTTTTGACTATAAAAATTTAGTTATAACCTAAAAATAATCAATGAAAGAGAATAAAGAATGTCTAGCCGTCACATCTATTAAAGAATTTATAATCAACTTCATATAAATATCCTTAAGAGTGGTTGCATTTGAATCCTTGAAGTTTATATAAATTATTTTTTTCTATTTTTATTGAATTCAAACACAGCGTTAGCCAACCACTCAGTGTACTTGGCTAGTATTATAAAACTATCCTTACATAGTTTTTCAACTTTGTCTTTGACCTTCAAATTGACTTCTTTTGACCATCATCTAGCAGGTTAACGATAAGGGCAAAATTCTAACTTTATCGAGTGCATGTGGTCTTCCATTTTTCTACTCAAACCTAGCATCTCAGTATAGTCCCAATAAAAATATTCTTCAAATTATTTCAAAAGTTCCACTTATTCCATCTTTGACTTTGAGTCCAAGTCTTTATTAAGAAAAACTTAGCAAAATTCTTCTAAATTGCCTAAATTCACTTATTCTAATAATTCTCAATTATGACCTTCACATTCATCAAACTTCTTTGGAGTAGATTCCAACTCTTATACACCATCATCAATCATTTGTGGTTGATAGATACATATTTGATTATATTTATATCTCATATTTGACATATTTTTGTTAGAGTTGTGCTTTAAAGGCAATCACCTTTATCACTTTTGTATAAACTTTGTTTTGATTAATAAAGCGAAAGACAATTTTTTAATAACTTGACATTCGTTTATTTATAAATTGATGTCGATATTAAATCAAATTAATGAATTCCATGATATAAAACATAGCATGAAGGAAATCATGATGAGATCATGATAATGGGGTTCCTATCATGTACAATTATATTAGTATCTAAATTATCCCTAGTCATAGGATTAATAAGATAGGACATTATTAACCTGGATAGACTATCACATGTTATACTTCTTGATTTGATAAAGTAATGGATCTAAAAAACTATAAGCATGAGATGTTTAGAGTCAATATATGGATGCTTACTAAGAGTAGTAAATACATCGGATGACTCGCTATGAGATTATTATCTAGACGATCTACAAAATGTCAATGATAATCTCATCGTAGTAATAGTGCAAGTATCCTTAGACTTGAGGTACTCAAGGATATCTTGGATATTGATCCTGTGCTTTGACATCATTCCTTGTTGCCTCAAGACAAGGTTGCTTATAGGGTGGTGATTAGGTACAACTATTGATATTCGAAGGTAACTCGATAACCAATAAAGGATTCACCACTCTTGATAGAAGGAGATGATACCCATAGCCTCTTATCGGGGTCATTACTTAGGAGTCTTTGGCCAGAGCAGTTATATGTCATGAAGAGAGTCTTCAATGACATATAGAGTAATGAGACTTTAGGACAAGAACTAACATCACTTGGACTAGATGTGTCGTAGTCAGTCTAGTAGGAGTTAACACATAGCCTATACTCCGAACCAAGTGGGGTATAGAATGGTAAGGGATGAATTGCAAAGTAACTATCTATGGAAAGGTCCGTAAGTTAGATAATTAACTATCGAAGAGTTCATGTGTTAATCCAGTTATATTCCAGTAAATTGGCATCATTAAACCCTTCATGATTTGCTTGAATTAAGAGTTAATTCAATTGGCATGAAACCATCCATGACTTGCTCAGATTAAAAGTTAATTTAAGTGCCTAAAATAACCAAGAACCTAAGGGCCACATATATAAAAAATCAAATGAAAAACAAAGTGTGCATGATCATCATTGAAGCAGGCCACGATCGAGACCGAAGGCATGATAGATGATGCATAAGTGAGTTCTTCACTTATGTGCACATGAACTAACAAGTTAAAAAGACACTCAAGTGAGAGGATAAGGGGTCCAGAACTGTTCTAGTGTTAGAGAAAAGTGGTCTTGAGTCTTATTCATGCAATTTATGCAATTATTGAATGAATCTAATTACATGGAACATAATTTTGATCTATCTTTCCATTTAAGCATCTACTTGAACTCATCTTTTTTAGTGCTTTAACCATCCTTACACACTGCTTTTTCTTCATCTATATGTGTTCTTCAGTGATCAAGGAAGGTGTTTGGTGTTTGCAACAACCCAAACAAGTAGAATATTAAAGAAAGGAGAAGCATTATCAAAGGTATATGTACTGAAATTTCAAGTTCTTACAATCTATGTATGCAAAGATTATGGATTTCTGGGGATGTCTAGGGTTGGAATTTAGATTTTGACACTTCCACTGCATAGTTATGCATGTGATGTATGAATCCATAGCTCCCTAACATTTTTGCTTGATATGTTATACTTTTATTGTATATTTGGTGCTTAATTTGCTCCAAGTGTGTTTATAAGTTACAATTGCTTTCACGGATCAAGCGGAGAAGAATTCAGATGAAAATGTAGTATAAGACAAAGATTTGAATCAAATAAGGGATATATAGTCATGCATCATCCCGCGTAATTCGCTCAGGTTGTGAAAAATCTCAAATTCTAAGTTTTTGGGGTTATACACGGTCTAGTACATGGCCTTGTATCAGACTGTGTATCACTTATAACCCTAAAAATTACTACAAAAAGATGTGTTCAGAGGCAAAATGGAGGAGCATATATGTAGAATTGTTTAGAGACTTTTATAGGCAACTCAAGGGGTTATTTTGATATAGAGAAGTGGGAAATATAAAGAAATCATCGAAAGATCTAAGAGACTACAAGATTAAACCTTTACCTCACAAAGAATATTCAATAGGAGATAAAAGGGAAATTTAGTTTCTGTTCATTTTTTCTTTCTGTTTATGTTTGATTTCATCTTCAATCATGTGTAAATAAATTTCTTTAGTGTCTAGGTAAGATGAATCTATGTTAATGCTATATCTTTTTTTATTCTTTTATTTAATGCAGTTGTTTTAATTAATCTATTGTGATTCGATTACGTGTTTAAAATATGTTCTAATAGATCTAGAATATTATTGTATAATTTGATTTCATAACATAGAGATTGGGAAATCTTTGTATAAATAGATCTACCATTATTGAAGGAGTTGATTGCAACCTTAGAGATAGGATGACATAAATCCTCTGAATTAGGGTCAAACCTAATAGTGAAATTCACAATTCAGTAAAGAAATCCTAAAAATTTTAACGTCAGTAATTCGGTTGATAACCTTAAGATTAGCTGTTATTAGACTCGAGAGAGCTACTAGCATACCATAGGATTTCCACGATCCAATATTCAATAAAACAATTGCATAATAAAAGATCAACTAGTTAAGGGGTTTTAAGGGAATTTGGTTAGAATCTAATTCTCTATATCAATAGTTTTCTAAGTGATTATTTATTTCTTTGTTCAATATTGCGACCTATTTTATTTTAGTTGCTTAAGTTTTATTTTATTTAATTAAAAATCAATACCAAATTTGTAAACTACATATCAGGACAATGGTAACTATTAGTATTCATCGTCTTCATAGGATTGATTTATACTTACCAGTACTAACTGTATGTTCGTCGTGCACTTACAGATAAATTGACACATGTAGAACAGGCCAATCAAGTTTTTTCTGCCGTTGCTAGGGACTTTGATATTATAAACACTTGAATGCTATTACTCTAGTGATTATTTCTTTTGTATCATTTCTTTTATTTTTATTTTTATTTTTATTGCATTCTATTGTATCTTATTGTATTTTTGGCTTGTTCATTTAATTATCTTTTGAACTTCTTTACATTTACAATGTGTTGGTGGTTTATTTTAAGAATAAAGACTTAACTTTATAGCCATAACTCATAATAGATGGATGGAGCAAATAGTTGCCATCCCTATTCTAGTTATCCTTTCCGGATGATTTGGCTTTACTATTTAGTGAAAACTCAACTTCCATCAAATTATTTGTCAATTGTATAGAGGAATTTAAGGACTTATCAAGTTTGTTTTTCAATCCCAGTAAAAGCTCTTTCATACTTTTTGTTGGTTCTAATCTTAGTGCAAGAATTATTTTTAACTTTAAAGGACTGAACCAACGATAACCACCTTTAAACATCTAGCAATCCCCATCTCTTTCAAGAAACTTACTAAGAGGGACTGCTCCCCTTTTTTTAAACTGTATTAAAAGGTAGACAGAAAACTGGTGCAACATTTGTTTATCTTATGGTGGAAGGCTTCAACTAGTTTTTTCCATACTTTCTAACATCTACACATATTGGATCTCTCATATTGCATTACCTAAGGGAATGATAAAGGCAATTGATAGGATATTAAGGGAATTTCTCTAAAGTTGATCAAATAAAAAATTCAAGGTCCCTAATGTGAGATGGATAACTATCTGCCAAACTAAGATCTACAAAGGAATGGAAATTACTTCTATATAGACTATAAGTTATATAATGTTCATTAAAAGGCTATAAACATTATATTTAAATGGTGAAAACCTCTTAGTAAGATGGACACATCTACACTTACTCCAGGGATCAAGTATCTGGAATGTCAAAACAAATCTTGGAACATGTAGGACCTTTTATTCAAATTATGAAAATGAGATGATTAATGCATCCATATATTAAAAATATGATTGGAGATGGTTGCAACGCCTCCTTTTTGATTTGAACATTGGAACAATAAAGGGCCTCTTAATAAGCCTACTGAGTTCTAACCTCTAAAATATACAATGCCTTCCAATCCTAAGGTTCAATCATTAATTAAGGGAAATCCTAACATTGTCCCTTTTACTCTTCAATGGGGAGAGAAGTAGTCCTAAACACTCTGTCCTTTCACAGCCTTGACTAGTCTATACATGAGAAGAACAATTGGACCTTGTATAAATCCTCTGTTAGGCCCCGTTTCCGGAGTCTAACCTTCAGAAAATTATAAGACTTGTCATTATCAGGTCGTCTTCTCAAAACTCCCCTTTTCTAGGCTCAGCTCAGCTCTTAGAACAGTTGACTACTACTATGGTAGTCGACTAGTCCATTTATCCCTTTCAACCTGAATTCCTCAAGGATCAGCGTTGGTGAGTCCACACTTTACACATATACCTGCTTCGGGGCTATTAGTATAACTTTTCCTATAGACATCCAAACTAGGGTTTCTTTAGATAGATTGAAAGAGGACTTTAAGAGCTACAACTTTTATGAACACTTCGAAGGCCAATTTTATCTTCTGAAGGGGCAACAATAAGGCAGAAAATAACCATGAACAGTAACCCAGACGATAGCGTGAACAGCAACACAGACGATACTCAGTGAACAGTAACATAGACGATTCTCTATGAACAGCAACACAGACGATACTCTGTGAACAGTAACATAGAGGAAGTCTGTGAACAGTGACATAGAGGAAGTCCGTGAACAGTAACACAGAGGAAGTCTGTGAACAGTGACACAGACGATACTCTGTGAATAGTAACACAGAGGATATTCTTCAACTCATATTACTTCTTAACTCCTTATAATCCTTGGCCTATGATTTATCTTCTTTGATTGACTTTTATCTTTTGTGTTGACCATTTATCGTCTGTGGTCTATCCTCTATGTTCTATCTTCTATGTGATGACATGTCCTCTGTGTTCTAACGTCATTACAGACAATACTTCTATACTCTACCCATCCTTTCCTCTATGTTCTATCTTCTATGTGATGACGTGTCCTCTGTATTCTGACGTCATCACAGACAATACTTCTATACTCTACCCATCCTTTCCTCTATGTTCTATCTTCTATGTGATGACGTGTCTTCTGTGTTCTGTCGTCATTACAGATGATACTTCTATACTCTACCCATCCTTTCCTTTATGTTCTATCTTCTATGTGATGACGTGTCCTCTGTGTTCTGACGTCATCACAGACGATACTTCTATACTCTTCATTCCTCCTTGCCTTTGTGTTCTGACGTCATCACAGAGGATACTTCTACTCTTCATTCCTCCTTACCTCTGTGTTCTGACGTCATCACAGAAGATACTTCCACTGTATTTCTCCTTTGCATCTACCTTATTTGTTGCAATCCATCAACCTTCTCAACCGCTCTCATTTATTCAAAACTCAGGTCAAAATCACCCAAACGTAATCATTAATCATTTCTCACACCTGAAAATTATTTTGATCAACACATGCAACGCGAAACCTAACCGCGATTATAATCATGCGCAGAATCATACATATATTTCTTTCATCCCCAAATGAATATTTGTTTTACAAGGCTTTAATAACCTTACAAGTCATAATACATCAGTACATTTAGACTAATAAAACTTGAAAGGTGGCTAAAGCCTTAAGTTCTTAAAAAAATCAATCTTAAGGGTTATAAAAGAACATTTGCAGATTGGGGTGCTGCCTTGTATCCTGAATTACTCACTTTCTTGTGCTTCACCTGAATTGGACAGAATTTGGAGGGGGTGAGCTTAAAGCTCGTGGGTAACAGGTTTATAACTTAGAAACAAGCAGAAAACCTTTTTGCACAAATAAAACATATTCAGTTACAAATCATGCATGCATTCATCTTGTCAAACAAATCATGAGCACATCAGAATGGTTCGGGTGGATCCAAAACAGAACGTACTACACATTTTCCTTAAGGGCCCTATGTAGCCGTGAACAGAACGTACTAGTGCAATTCCAATTTATGGTCTTGCATAGCCGTGAACTTATAGGAGTCCATAAGGGAGCTCCATGCCATTAGCGGGCAGGCGAGAGAAGCCTTTAGACAAATGCACTTGACTTAACTTAGGGGACCACCACAAACCCACGTAATACATATATTTCATGATCTTGAAAACTTACTGCCCAAAATGGCAATTTTTGGAAACTTCTTTTCATATCTAAAATATGGTTTCATAAAGTTTGCAACTTTTTGAAGAAAACATTTTTATATGTAAAACATACAACAATATATGACACTTTGTACTACACCAAACAAGAACAAACAAATGCACATTTTTGCCGTAATCGAAATCATTGAAAAAAAACATTTATGGCTTATTGCTTCATCATAAAACTGTAACCCACCTTGATTTCCTTGTTTAGAAACTTGCTCAAAAATGCTTCTTCTCTTGTTCTTCTTGCCTCTCTTGATCCCTTGCTTCTTTTGTCTTTCTTGATTTCCTTGATTCTTCACCAAGTGAACAGATCCTATGCTTCTTTTTGCTCTAGTTCTGGTAACCTCAATATTGAATTTCTGCTTAATGTATCTAATATAACACTTAACCTTACTTGGAATTTCCCATTGGTGCAATCATAGTCTTTTGGTATTTATCTCAATCTTCTAAGTCTCATATTCAATTCTCTCAATTCAATGATTGCCTCCAACTTTTAAGAACTACACTTGTATATATACATCCAAGAGGTTCCTATACATATACTGTCCCCAAACTTTCAAAACAATCATTAGTGTAGCAGTTGTAAATCATGTATCAAATTGTCAACTCATAAGACTTTAGTTATCTCCATACATATGAAATCACCTCATTATGATACATTGGATTTTAGCCAAATCTCTTATACAACATCAGTGCATGTTATAAAATCTCCAAATCCATATGATATAATTTATATCAGTATAATCCCTCAAACTTCTCTTTACTTTCATTACTCATATGCTTCACACGTTTTTCTTCACATATTCAAACTATTTTTCTCAACTTTTCGAATATCTTTAAGGCATCATCAAATTTATCCCATTTTGTCCACATAATTTAATTATCTCCATCAATTCACAAATTCATATCTTACATGCTTGATACTTTGGTCTCCATTAATCCCAGTCAATATTCTTCTCTTGATCTTGGAATTTATTCCTTATTGTAACATCATTAGCAAATCTCAATTTATGCCCGCTTGATCATTATAAGCACTTTCATGTGTTACTCTAGTTCCCCTTAGACTTCAAACTATGGGAACTATAACTAACAATTATCCAATAAGTCATAGGTTTCTTCCTATATCATCTCCACACATATATTACATATGTGCTTAATATTCTCACTTGTGTATGATGATGGGATCATCAGATAGGTACTCACAATAACAATTTAACTTAACCTTGTGAACTTGTACATATATCGCTATCATTCATTTCATCTTCGAATTATCCTTTACATTACATCTTACATATGTATATTCGCCATTGATATGTATAGTCATAAAAATTTCTGATCTCAGTTCCACTAACACATTCTTATGAACGATCATAACTCTTGTCATATTCATCAAACAACTATTTAGGTTCCAATTTCATCTTCTTAAGATCATAGCAATTTATGTTTTCCTTACATTCTGCCAGATCATCTTTCTCTTATTACTATTTCTATCAGATCAAGCTCTTAACAATTTTTTTCTTCATGCGTATACCTCATACATATGCATCCTGACTAAAGATCAGTTGTTGTTGCATGCTAAAACATGTCAAAACACATGTAACTTAATATATATTTCCAAAATGCCCATGTAAGATCCGATTTCTGGCGCTCTGATACTATAACTGTTAGACCCCACTTCCGGAGTCTAACTCTTGCTCTGATACCAGAACTGTCGGGTACTGTTTCTGGAGCCTAACATTCCTTATCAGAGGATGTGCACTTGCGCTTGTTACCATACAAGGTTATTCCCATTTAACCCTCATTAGTCATCCTCGGTTCATCCTCATTTCTTAATACCGTAGTATCGGGCCCTGTCTTCTAAATCTTTCTTATACTGAAGCAAATATTCTATGCTCAACTTTCATCCTGATCTTAGAGGCTTGGTTAAAAATTCTATTCCTTCAGATCATTTGATAGCTCTATGCCTCTAGATTATCTAAACACAAGGTTCATCTCATTTGGAGGTCGGATAACAAAGTTATAGCTGAAAGAATCAAATATGGTTTTGATCTCAATCATGTTGAACCTATCTCGGGACAAAAGGCATAACTCTTTCGATAGATGTTGAATCAAAGCGTTCTTTAGAATATTTGAAAGAGGGCTTCAATATATACAACTTTAATGAAGACCTTGAAGACAAATTCAATCGTCTAAAGGGTCAAAGATGGACCAGACGATAGGATTAGACGAAACCAATCAAAAGCAGACGAAACAAAAGGGCAGACGAAGCAATTCAAATGAAGCAAAACAGATGAAACAAAAGATAGATGAAGTGAGAAGCAGACGAAGCGAAAGATAGACGAAACAAAAAGCAGACGAAACAGAAAGCAGAAGAAGCAGAAAGCAGACGAAGCGAAAGATAGATGAAACAAAAAGCAAACGAAACAGAAAGCAGAAGAAGCAGAAAGTAGACGAAGTTCGTCAGAAAATAGACAAAGCAAAATGCTGGACCCCGTTTCCAGAGCTCAATTATCCGAAATATCAAAGATGTGAATGTATTATCCTATAAGGATGTTTCCATAGGATCTCTCTAGCCAAAACCAATTCCAGCAGCGGAATCACAAATTGACTTCTTCGGAATAATTGTAGCTCCATATCTCTAGTTCATTATGAAATAATTCGCATAACTTTTGATAGAGATGTCGGATGGAGACCATTTATATACGATGTCGAAGAGAACTTTGATTTATACAACTTTTATGAAGACCCTGAAGAGAGATTTTTCCATTTAGAGGGTCAAAATTTGCATATTTTTAAAACTATCCCGAGAAGGTTCGCCTAACGGACATAATGTCCCTCCAAAGGAACATGAGCTAAGCTGGGACACAAACAAACCCAAGAAGGTCCGTTTAACAAATATAATATCCCTTCAAAGGGACATGAACTGAGCAGAAACACTAGAACACCCGAGAAGGTTTGCCCAGCAGACATGAAGTCCGCCCAACGGACATTTATGGGTCAAATTCTAGATTTCTAACCCTTCAACCATAGCTAACACCTCTCATACATATCCTATCATTCCTACTTCAATTTTCTCATCATTTTCACCTCCATTTCATCTCTAACTT
>JANZXP010000112.1:56714-70551 GCA_027576715.1 Erythroxylum flavicans
TTAAATGTATGTGATGCCATGTGGAGTTTGTAGTGATTGCACGTAGCGCTCCCTAATCTTAGGATATGTGTCGGAATAACCTACGGGCGTTCCGGTGCGTACCCTAGGGTAATGGGGTGTTACATATGGTATGTGACAATGTAACTTCAATAAATACAAAAATCTGAATGCATAGTCCCATTGTCACACACTCGTGCTGAAGACATTATCTGAAAACTTCAGTTGAGACTTTCGTAAAAGAAAAATCTCAGTAGAGTGACTATCATGCCTTACTAGATACCGAACTGACCGCTCGAGATACAAGAATCTCATGTATCTCCTTTATGGCAAGTTCGTTGCACGAACATTTACTCAAAAATGGCTTCAGAATGTCTTTGTTCCTTTTCCGATTAACCATCATGTGATCCCGAATCCTAAATATGAGACCTGAGACATGAAAACTTGAAGTATCTGCCTCATGTGATGTTCGAAGTATCAAAATTTACTCGAAATCAAATTCAGAACACCTTAATTCCTTTTTGGAGTTGAACTTTAATTTATTACTAATGTAATAAATCCAGAAAAATGGAAAAACAAATCACTTTATAAATTTTTTGGACCCAGAAACTGACCCAAAACACCCCGGGGCACCCTTAAGGGAAATAAGACATTTTTGTGTGTGTGTGTGTGTTTTTTTTTTTAATTTCACTGTAGCCGTCTGTACGATATGTAACTCTCGGGACCTTTATAGAAAGTGTTCACTGGCACGTGGTTTAGGCCTTCTATAGTTTTCTCAAAATGCAAGCTCTCTTAAAGGGTCAGAAATTCCTTATGCTCTAGATTGATATGACCAACTACAGGAGACTTTAACCTATTTATATAGCTTCCATATCGGGCTTCTCCTTCACAAGGTCGATATGGACCAGGTCCACACTAATAGGGATTCATTTTCCACCCGGACTTCGACCCATTGATTTAAATCATTTATTAGGTCACTTTATTATCTTTATCTAAATCAAATTACATAACTTAACCGATAATTTATTTAAAAACTAAATAATGCAATTAAATGTTGTCCACTTAATGAGAAAATGGCAAAATTGCCCTTAGGGGCAAAAATGTCTAACACTAACTACTAAAAATCAAAGTTAAGTTGATCTCTATAATTTAACAATATAAATGTCAAAGTTAACTGATTATACAATATTTTAATCATTCGATCAAGTTGTACGGAAGAAGAAAGTAAGCAGATATTAAGGCATTATAAGAAATTTTATGTCTTCCCTTTTTAGTAATTTGTATGAAAAGAAGTGTAGTTCTAAATATCTTTTAAGAATTAGCTATTTGCTACTTAGGAATTCAAGTGAAATGTATTAAAAAACATAAAAAAAATAAAATTATATTTGAAATATGCAAAATATTAGAATAGGTAGTACAAGGAAAATTTTAAAATTAAAATTAATTGTTATGACTCTAATACTTTAAAATTTATCAATAACCTTCCTAAATTTTTAACAAATTTTCACGTCGTACCTCATTCTCAACTTGTTAACTAATTTAAAAAGAAAACATGTAAATGACACTATATCCTTAAGAAATTAAAGGAATTTGTATGACATATATACAGTTTGTTAAGGATATATATAAAGGATTCTCGTTAAGCTCCTTTTTGTTTGCAATAGTAATGGATGAGTACACTAAGAACATCCAAGAGGATGTGCCTTATTGTTTGTTGTTTATTGATGACATTATTTTAGTAGACAAGATAAGAGAGAGTATCACTATCAAGTTAGAACTTTGGAAGGATACATTAGAGTTAAAGGGCTTTAAATTGAGCAAGACTAACAATGAATATTTACAGCGTAATTTTTCAGGCCATAAGTGGCTTTCAATGTGGAGGTAAAGATTTATTCAGAAGTTATAACACAGGAAGAATGTTTAAAGTATCTATGATCTATCATGTAAAGCAACGGAGAGATCGATGAAGACATAGTTTATCATATCAAATTAAAATGGCTTAATTGACTTTTATGTGATAAGAACATACCACTCAAGCTCAAAAGTAAATTTTATCGTTCAGTCGTACTCTATGGAGCAAAGTGATGGCCCATCAAACAAATGCATAGGCATAAGTTAATGGTGACAGAGATGATAATGCTTCATTAGATGAACAACCTTACTAGAAGCGATAAGGTCATAAATGTAATGGTTGTGGCTAATATTAATGAAAAATTAAGGGAGACAAGACTTAGGTAGTTCGGACATATTAAGAAGAGACATCATGATACTCTGATAAGAATATACAAGAAGCCTGTACTTAGAGACTATAAAAGGAGAAAAGGAAGGCCTAAGAAGAATTGAGGGGAGGTTATCAAGATTTATATGATTCAGCTGGAACTTACCAAAGACGTAACTCTTAACAGAAAACTTTGACATACTATGATAAAGGTAACGAATCTCACATAAAGAGTTCTTTTTCTATCTCATAGGTCTTTTAAAGATATATCTTATATTTAACCTAAATATTTGCTTGTAATAACTTGTTTGATTTACTTTTTTACTTGTCTCTTTCCTTATTTGTGTATTTATTTACTTATTTTATCTGTAATTCTTATTCTTAACCTTATTCTATATTTATTGTATTGTTTATTCTATATTTTTATTTATATGTATTTTTTATATTTTAGTTTATGTCTATTTTTATTTTAAATTATTATTACTTTATTTTTTATTTTTATGAGTATATTGAAAATAATCTCTCTACTAATTAAAATTAAGACTGCGTACTTCAGAACCTCCTTAAACTTTGTGATCATCTAGACTGTTACTTAAGTTGTTATTATTGTTATTGATGTTGTCTTTGTGCTTAAAAAAACAAAGAGGATAAAGGCAAACCATTTAATTTACTTCTTAATGTTGGTAAAAAATCTAAGAAGGCCCATGTCGTTACGTCAGATATAAGTTCACCCTTTAACATTTTTACGATCAAACAATTTGCCTAAAAAAAGGCTTACTCAATAATGTGTCTCTCTATTTAATTTATATCCTAATTATATTGGTCCATGGCATGCTAAATAAAGTTACCTGACATCTTACGTGTAATATAGATATTAATTTAAGATTTTTGGAACAAATTTCACTGGAGCGTTAAAGTGTTTCTTCTTAACATATCCAGAATTACTTAAACCTTGTCTCTTTTAAATTTTCATTAATATTAATCACCTTTATTTTGTCTCTTACCATTATATTCATAACTTTTTGTCTTCTAGTAAAGTTGCACATTTAACGAAGCATTTTCATTTCTGCCATCATTAACTTATTACTATACAATTACTTAATAAATCAAATATCTACTCCATACAGCATGATGGACCTAAACAATAAGCGTACCTTTGAGCTTAATTAACATCTTCTATTCACATAAAATAATAAGTCACTAACACTCTATCTATCAAGCCTTTCCATTTAATCCTATTCAACACTACATAATCCTCCTTAGTACTTGTCAAAGAAAATATATGTTATGAATACAACTCAGTTAAAATCATATTAAATGTGATGAAAATTGATACTAAAAAACACACATAATGCTTTGTGAAGCTAATTTGGGCCAACCAACAAACTCGTGCATGCTCAGATTCGGTTAAGACAATATGTTTCACATAACAAAATGGTACATGCCTCATTTTAACCATGAATCATTCACTTTGGACAAGATATTAGTACACACCTTGATCGAGTAATAAGATTAACCATTAGTCACGTCAATAAGCTGCAAATCACACCAAACAAGTATTTCACACTAGGCAAGCTCTGTACAACAGGCTCGATCGAGAGAGTGTAAGTGGGGAGATTTAAACACAGGATCTTTTGGGCCCTTGCCCCTCACTTCACCAACTCGACCACCTTTAGAAGGCATAACAACAACTACGAATATGATGACACGTACCTATATTATGCATGCACAATTAATTAAATGACAACAATCACACCATTACGTAATAAACATATTTAAATTACAAGAAACTAATGATATAATAAAACTCCAAAATCTAGCACAACAACTATATAGGGTTTCCTTCTAATTATACTTAAATCAATTATTGAAATCATAAAAATAATTACAAACATGTATATTTAACAAGTAAGAATACTAAATCAATCAATTATACATCCTAAAAAGCTCAATTGTTATATATTTTATTATTTGTAATTGTCATCTCTTAATTTTGATTAATTTAAAAATTATTTAATAAACAGAAAGTTAAATATAATTGATACTTTAATTTATTTTTCATTCATAAAAAAGTAAGTGAAAAGATAAAAATTTAAAATAATTTGTTAAAGAATTCTCCCAAACTTCTGAATGATATTTAAACAACTTAAATCATCATCTTCAATTTGACTTTATACAACAAAGACACAAAATATTAACTAAATTATAGCTTTGAAAAGTTAAGTATGAGATTAATTCATATAATTAGAACATTATTATTCTATAGTTGAGTCTAAAATATAAATGCCCTCCAACACAATGAATAAAAGTTTAAAATTCCCTTTCAGGGAAATGACTAAAGCAAAAAGGGCTCAAATTGTTAATTTTACATTTGGAAATTCATATTTTTAAAAATCTTTTTTAGAGATGACAATGACTCGAACTGGACCCAAGTCTGACTCGACTCACTTAAATTTTTTTAAAAAATTAAAAAATAAAACGATATAATTTTACTTAACCGAGCATTCAGCCCAGAATTTCTAAAACATCGGGCCCAAGCTAGTGGTCATTCCAAAGCCCGGCTTTTAAAAAATTTTAGGCCCAAGACGTAGTCCAAAGTCTGGTCTAACTCAGGTACTTCGACCAAACCGGCCGGATTCTAATTTCGTTAGATTTTTGTGATGGTCTTGCTCCTAAGATTATCTTATAGCCATGGAGAGCAAGAAAACATAGCCTTATTCTATCCACTTCTACCTTCGCTACAGGGCTTTAATGGCTTCCACTTTCCTTCACTCGCTCTCTCACCTAAACCCTCTTCACCAAAACCATCTCAGCCCCCTCACAAACCCACCACCACTCATAATCCAAAAGAGCCAAAATCCACAAGGAACACATTTCCCTGCCATAAAATGCACTTCAAACTCGGCTCCAGAGCCCAGCAACAATGATCCTTCATTTCCGACTCCAGCCTCCACCACTTTAAACAGTCCAGAAACTTTTCCTATCAAAAAACGGAGAAGATCAGAGATTGTCCGAGAAAGAATGCGTAAAACAGGCCTTGTAAAATCTGACCCACCAAACTTTGAAGTAGGGTGGAAGAGAACAAAAGAGATAAAGCTAGAGAAGCCAGTGGGATGGATGGTAATGGATTTCTTGGAGAAGTTGGAGAGTCTGATGGGCAAAGAGTTTGGCTCAAAAGAGTTGTTAGCAAAGGCTGGAGAGATAGTTGCAGAGAGAGCGAGAGAAGAGGCAGAGGTGTTGAGAGATGAAGGGAAAGTAGATGACAGAATGGTGACTGAGCTGTTTAGAGTGTTGAGGTTGATGGAGATGGATTTGGCTATGGTTAAAGCTGCAGTGAAAGAAGAGACACTAAGTGAAAGGCTTGAACAGGCCAAGGCTAGATGCAGACAGGCTATTCTTGTTGCTAATGCATTTTGATGGTCTAATTATCAGTAATATGCATCATTCATGTGAATGTCACTGCAACAAGTTTTCCGATACAGTGATATAGTTATTAGTGCCAAATTAGTGCATAATTTGTTTTCATCATGGTACTAAAATTGTCATGTCAAGGTTATCTTATCCTATTTTTCGACTTCTTCAGTTCGTATGTTTTAGGTTGTTTGGGAGATCCTGAGACACAGTCTCGATACTGGCAGAGAGCTTATCCTTTTCATTACGAGGTGAAATAATGAAAGTTGTTTCAAGTAATCAAACCAAGTGGATTTATACCTATGGAAGTTGATGATGTTATATGTGTGTACTCTAGGTTGTCAGATTCATTGCTTCAGTCAGCTTGTAATCGCAACTAATAGGCTGCTTTTATTGCTTGTTTGTCTGTAATGAGATCTTTACGCCGTGGAATGGAATGGAAAAAGGGCTGAAAACAAACACATTTTCGTTTCTTCCTTAAATCATTATATTCTATCAACTAAAAGTTTCAGAAGTATCAGAAGTGAAAGATTGCAATTAAGCACGCACTTGCACTTTCATTTCTCCTTTTCTTCCCATTTTCGCTTAGTTCAAGTGCATCGAGATTGTCGATGTTAATAATTATTGGAAAACAGGGTCATACGATTCAGGACCTTCAAAAGAGGATAGTGTCTGAGGAGGTAGCAACAGACTAGAACCAAGGTTGTCTTGGGTGTGCCAGCACAAGACCTCTCATTTGCTTAACGCTATTTAACCCAACCTACTTCAATGCTGTGACTGAATTGACTCATTCTTGCATTTCCTGTTCAAGGTGGCTACTTTATATTGGAGGATATGGAAGTTATTGCAACTGGAACAACGTCAAGACCTCTATTAAGCATTGATGAAACTAATTACCCTTGCAGAGTATGCATGGTTACAACTTTACCTACGGCATGCCTATTTGAGTGTACAAAGTGACACATCCTCAACCTTCGACCTTCAAGATCATACTAGTGATTTAAGCTTCAATAAATCACAAAGCTTAAGAGAGTTATCTGTAGTAAAAGTATCATTGCATACTTCATCTTAAAGGCAATTCTCTCTCAGAAATTGGGGTATGAAACTGCAAATAGTTTTTTTTGGGAAAAGTAAATACCTTACATTAATATGTTATTGTACATTACAATGATGCTTAAATTCTAGTTTAGTACAAAAGATCAATAATTTAGATCAACAATTCACAAAAACTTGAAAAGACCAACTCCTAGCTACCTGGATATACAAGGTCACTCATTCCAATGACCATCTTCTTCTCATATTGGTGGATAAACCAGTTGTTACCCTCTAGCTAGTAAACTTAGCCTAATCTACAGTAAAGTTTCTTGAAAGACCTCCTTATGCTTCTGCTTTCTTGTCTGAATATTCTTTCATTCCTTTCCTTTCATAAGTTATAGACCAATGTGCGCTAGCTGATCTTAACAGCCTTGTAATCAACATAATTCTCCATTTTGATTGTCATCAGCCAGTTACCAGTGTAGGATAAGGCTGGACTACTAATGTTCAGTATAGACTCGATTCTTGCCCATTTCTCCTGGGTGAATCTACATATGATCATTAGGTGTTCCAGGCTTTCTAGATCTGTTTCACATAGCTCGCATTTCAGCGAGTTGATAGGAAACTTCAATCTATTCTTAGTGAGTAATTCCCCGTTCATTCCCAACTAAAGTATAAAGGAATGAACTGCTATGATGTCTGAATCCCAAACCAGATTTGTGTTAAGTGGGTTCCTCTCATACGAGGGACTTACTATATATTAAAAAAAAAAAAAAGTCAAAGCAGCAGCAACACATGGGCTGCTGCTAGCTGCAAAGCAAAGTTTGACACGAATTTTGCAACTTGGAGGCCTATATAAGGCCTCCTTCATTAAGTTAAAAAATCATCACAACACAATAGAGAGAAAATAGAGAGACATAGAGAGAAAAATTGGATAGTATTTTTAGGGTCTTTTTCTAAAAGGGGAATGACAAAATAGTGAAGAAAAATACTTTTGAGTATTTTTGGAAAATACTTTTGTGTGTCATTATTTTGGTTTTAGCTCAAAAAATTATCGTATCCTTAAATTTAATTTAGGGAAGTCTCTCTTTATAAGCCTACTATTTTTAGTGGAAGAAGAAGTAGATTGAAGTTTGTGGACGTAGCCCAAACGCTTTGGGTGAACCACGTTAAATATTGTGTGTCATTATTGTGGTTTATTATTTTTATTATTCTACATTTCTAGGCCAGCAGGACCAACAAGTGATATCAAAGTCAAGATTATTCTTAGTATGCTTTGTGGTTATAGCATTATCTGATCTTCCACATCAGAAAAGAATTATTATTGAGGTCCAGCTCAAATAGTACTCATACGTATGGGTACTATTCATTTATACGAGGAACTATTCACGTGGAGGTACTGTTCATACATACAATTACTGTTTATCTTTACGGTAGAGGCAGTGTTCATACATACGGATACTATTTATCTATATAAGAGTACTATTTACTGCTGAAAATTTTTGAAATCGACGAAGCTTGTTGAATACCGATCTAAATGGAGACAAAGACAAGTAAGATGGTCAACCTAAATGGCACAAATTATCACATATAGAGAAACAAGATAAAGGATCTCTTGCTCATGACGAAGATGCACTTACCAGTATTTAATATTTAGTGCTCAAAAACCTGAAGAGAAGTTGAAAGACAGATTGAGAATTTGAGCATAATCATTGATTACCTATGATGAATATGCTTACTTTTGTCTTTGCATTCACAACCATCCTTAGCATCTGTGCAAAACACTAGGCTTTGTAGAGAAGAAGCAACGGAAGTTTATGGAAGCCACTTAAGAATATATTTTAGAAAATTTAGAATTAAGTTTTAATTAAATCCAAAGAAAGTTGAAATAATTGTATAAAAGAATTTATTCATTAATTATAAAGAAGCAAACTAAATTTAGGAGATAATTGGAGGCTAAGAAGAAATAATGTTTTAGTACGTGAGAAATTTAATGAAAAAGAAGATAAAGAAGTACTAACAGTTCTTAATAAATATATTTTTTAAAACTGAAAGAAAGATTTCTTAAATATTACAACAAAAATTAGAGTTTTAAATAGTATTATTAAGAACTAGACTGTATTGGTTATAAACTTTTGATATATCGATGAGTATGATTTGAGACTCACCTTATACGAGACTTTAGATTTTCTTGTAATTTTGTGAAGTTAGACACAATTTAGGATATGTCTGTATTTAAGATATGTTCACGTCTAAAGCTATGTATTAAAACTATTTTTTCCAGAAAAGTATTAGAAGCGTAGCAATATTTGGAACGAATTATTATAATAGTGATTAAAGATAAAGTGGGTCCTTATTATCACCTTCATATCTTTCCATTTGTCAGTAGGTCTCTTATGATTCCTTCATCTATTTATCATAAGTTGATCCTATTAAAAAAATAACATATTCAATAAACTGAATAATAATAAGTTTTACCTATTCCCCTTTAGTATAATGGTAGTAGTCAAAAATCAATTCATTCTTTTCTCACTCTAATTAAGTTTTAGGATCATTTATCTTTTATAACGAAAGTATCTTCATTTTAATGTTTTTAAGGTCGTCATCTTGCCTAGGCTCCCTTCCATGGCCTCTATCTTGTCAATTACTTCAATGTGTAAATTTGTTCATATTATTCTTTTGTAATTGGGATTCCTCCTACAAGATATCTCCCTCTTCATCATCATCTAAATTATCTTGAAAAACTCATCTTTATTGTCCATGTGCATTGGGAACTTGTGGTGATCGTACCACTCATAGGTTAGCTACAATAATATCTTGCAACTCAAATCGATTTCTAATCTTGCCAAATATTATATTCAGTTATTCAAACTGTTATTGCATAGCCTAAAGCAGGAACTTATTATCATTCCTTCTTCATCTTGAGAAGACATAGTTTAATTTATATGAGAGTGTTGACAATAACCTTATAACATCTCACATGTTTAGCTCAATTAATTCACTCAATTCACTTGTGTTTCGCTATAAAATTTTGGCTTTTCTTTTCCAATATTGCTCCCACACTCTTATCTGTTACTACTCGTTTTCTTTCTTCACAAGCTCTTTAGAACACTGAGGACAGAAGGCACAAATTGCCCTTTAATATTTTTTAAAAAGTTTAAGTTAGTCCTTATTATCATCTATAATATTACGTTATACTTCAATGTTTTTAAATAGTACTAGTATTACTCTAAATCCTATCTTAATTAAGTTTTTAGCAAGTTTTAGTATATGATAAATTTAGCCTATGTCATGTCACAATAAGACAATTTGGACTTACCATATACTGATGTGATTTTTAAAATGATTTCCTTAAACATTTGTTAAAGGTGTGATTTTTATCTTAACTTTTCATCAATGGTCTAATTAAACTCTTATATGTTACAACTTTCATAGTCTAATGAGTACTATTTTAGTAATTTTAGGGTATAATAAGTACTATTTTATTAATGTTATAATGCAAAGTGGTACTCGAGATAACAGTAGGGACTTAGACTTTTTACAAACATTGAGGTGTAAATTACACATTTAACCAAAATTAAATAAACTAAAAAAATTTCAACTTGGCAGAGTCAAAGAAATCTAATAAATTAATAGTTGAGGAAAGAAAATAAATCACAAGTTAAGTAAGACGTAAAGAAACAAAATAAAACTAAAAGATCTATTTTGGGAACAATTTTTTAAAGTAACTTTTATGGCACCACTTTTTTTTCCTCTTTACTTTACTTTATTTTATTTTATTTATTCTCTTTGTTTTCTTTCCTTTTATTTTCTTTTATTTTCACAAGGACAAGAGCATTTTGGCATGAACAACATGAAATGAAAGAATTGAATAAAGAAGAAACTCTAATATAAAAAGTAAAGATAGGCTAACCCTAGCCAAGATGATGGAGGAGTTTTTTTTATTAAAACTATAGAGACAAAAGAACAAATAATAATTAATAAAGGAAATTAAACTTTAGATAGATTAAAATTGAAATAGTACGAAAGACAAAGAATAATCACAACTAATTTAGAGCCAAACCATGATCCTAACCTGCTGAAGATCATATACTTTAGAGAATCCTCAAATTAAATGCAAGAAAGTTGAAAGAGATGTATAAAAAAGTTTGATCCATTGATTAAGAATTAAAAACCAAATTCATGAGGTAATTAACTACCACAAAGAAAAAATTATTAGATAAGCTTAAAATTCAATAAAAAAATGGACGACATTCAATAAACAAATATTTCAACATTAGACCTAAGCCTCAATGACATTGGAGCGTGAGAGTGTGGCGACCCACCTCAGTGGCGTGGTGGAGCGAGAGAGACCCACCTTTAGAGACCCAGTGAGAGTGACAGTGGAAGAGACCCAACAACGTGGGCGTGGTGACCCACGTCTAGATCTGCAAGCGAGAGACAATTTATCTCTGCCTCCCTTGTTTAGCATTGCGGACACTTCCGCCTAGATGAAAGACTCTTCGTCGGTCATCCATAAGGCGGTGAACAAGGGTGATTCTTCACCCTCCAACACTGATTTCCCTCCTTTTTCAAGGGAAACCCTAAGCTCACCTATAGGCAGCAATGATATCGTAGGAGCCGATGTCTACAGCTCCCTCAAATACTATGAGATCAGCTAGAAATTGGTGCAGCAAATTTCCCTCCCACCATAACAAGGGCTAGCTAAAGTATTATCAAAATGTATTTAAAGATGGGATTGTATCTCCACCTCTGGAGCTATTAGCTGTCGGCGTCCGAGCTTGGTCGACCACTCTCATAGGATTTTTCTGGACTAAGGGACCTACTTTTTTGGCTGTAAATATGTGGGCAAGAGCTCAATGAGGAAACAAAGGTCTTCAGAATGTGATGTTACGTGAAGATGGTACCATCTTCTTCAAATTTGCTGATGAAACATTTCTCAAGAAGATTGTAGAACAAGACTCGTGGAACATTGGGGGCCAGTCACTCTTTCTACAACAATAAAGACCAGGTATGGAACTTGATAGAAGTAAGATTGAGGTTCTGCCATTGTGGTTTCAATTTCATAATTTACCGATGGAATTTTGGACGATGGAGGGCTAAGTTTCTTAGCCAGTGCCTTTGGAAAACTTGTGTGTATGAACTCTCAAATGACCAAAATAGAGAGAATTGGATATGCCAAACTTTGTATTGAAGTGCAGAAGAATGCATCTTTACCTGATAGCCTTCCTATGCATCAGTTTAGTGAGACGGGAGAAAAAATACGTGTTAATATTCACATCTCTTATCCATGGAAGCCAAACTCTGCTAACGAAAAATGGAAACCTACAGGTAAAGTTTTTAGCATTGGTTGGCAGGAGGAATTAATTGGTCAACTTCAATTGTTGCCAATGAAACAACTGAGGAAGTTGGGGATCCTCCCTCTGTTGCTGAACTACAAACTCATTCAACAAAGATTGATGAAACAGTAACCACTGGGGTAGTTTCTATAGTCTAGAAGCAATCCGTATCAACTGAGCATAACATTCAACTGGTCACTAATAGTGGGGATTTAAATTTTGAAGAAACAAAGAAAACTAAAGGTTTATTGAATTTGACAGGACACGTTACTCCTACTGATATTATTGTAAATTATGTGAAGAGTTTGGATAATGGAGCAATTGATTTCACTTCCTAGTATTTGGAACATTGTCAGATGAATTGGACCAACATGTTGACTTCATTAGCAACAGTTGGAAAAATTGAGAATGTTGTTGTCAAGCCCTCTATGGTTAGGACAAAATATGCACAACAAATAACAATGGAAAAATCCAGTGATGACTGTGTGGTAAGTCAGGACATAGAGGATATTATCTCTCATACTGAAGTACAAGCAGATGATTGTGATTCTGCATTAGCTACAACCCAAATTTCAGACATTCCAAGAGATTTTTGTGTGTAGTCTAAAACTGTAAAAAGAAAATCAGTAAGGAAGAGAAAATAAAATCCCAAATACTTAGAAGTTTTTCCTAGATAAGCTCGTTAAATGGCCTTATTTAGAGAGTTTTTGGTCATATTAAATATGATAATATGCCTAATGCCTTAGAACTCATTGCAGCGTAGTTATAGTTTTAACTATAATTATATAACTTTTTCATTTTTTCCAAAAAAATATTTCAACATTATCTAAAAATTAGAGAAGCATTTCTTAAATACTAAACAAAATAGGTGTGACTTCGGGCACAAGTGTGGGATAGGTTGTCACAAACTTTTTAATCTCCAGTAGGCCCAACGTGGGCCACGTCCTTATCTGAAATAGTGAATCTCGATGCAATTTTATGAAATTGGAGATTGTCCGACACATATTCAGGCCTGAGAACGTGACCGTCCTTTCATCTTTGTGAAATTAGACACGATTTGGACATGTTCATGTACGAGACCGTGTTTGTGAAATTGAACAGGGTATGGAATACGTCTGCGCCTAAAGTTGTGTCTCACAATTAAATCTTTCAGAAAATTACACTGGATAGTACATGGTAGTGTCAGAAATCGTATTCACATTTCACGTCCCAATCTTCAACCTTAACTTCAATTAAGCTAACCAATATTCGTACTTCAATTTATCTTTATCTACCCTTATACCAACTTCTTTCACAATACTTTTAAACACATCTTAAAGTTTTTTTTTGTGTAATTAATTTGTTTGGTAAATTCAAAGGATCGCAACTTCATTCTTATAAAAAAGATTTTATTTTTCATTACTTAAATGAGTTAGCATACAAAAGCATGGCATCAAAGATGCTTGGGTGAAATGCATCTGCTGTTTACAACTCAGAAGAAGCAAAAAATTTGCAAGAAATAATGACCAGAACGGTAACATGCTTCCGCTGCACCACAGGTCAAAAGGACAACGTAATCCCAGTAATTGATGACTAATTCATCATACTAATTGACTAAACCACCCCAAAAAAAAAATGTGAACAAGTCACAGGTGACAGAATTTCTGAACAAAAGTTGGAAATGGACCAATGAAGTCGGCTTGCAAAATTACCACACGAACTGCCAAAAGTGGCATTGTCAGTGTTGGTTTATGCCCTATAGCTAATCACTTTAATTGTAATTTAGTGACAAATTATTTAAAGGTATTATTTATCTTGTACATGTTTAGATGTATATGATAAAGTCCATGGAATAATT
>JANZXP010000112.1:70651-94399 GCA_027576715.1 Erythroxylum flavicans
GACTATTTTGCAAATTTTAAAAATTTCAGGGACTATTTCATAAATATAAAAAATTGCCCGAAACGGTACCCGGTATTGACCGGTATCGGTACAGTACCGTTCCAGAACTCAATCCGATACTGAGTCCGGTACGGTATTCGCAACATTGCATATAATGGAGTTGTCAAAAAACGGTTGTCAATTTGGCAAACACTTGCTTAGGTGACTTGGTTGTTTTATAGTTATTATACTCCACCTACTCTTCGCTTACTTGTAATGTTTATTGCTGATCGATTAAGAGCGATTTTAGAGTGGTTTTAACTTTGAAGAGTACTTCGATTTAGCCACCATCTTTGTAGCCTTATGTATTAGGAGTTTCATTCTCGAGAATCCAAGTTTCAAAAAGAAACTAATGGCAAATGACCCATCCCTAATGTGTATACAGAATGAATCTGGATTGGCCTACCAAACCCGTCAACCTTCTACGTGCCTATTCGTTTTAGGCTCACTTGAGAGGTCCAATTATTCAAGAAGGGTAAGTTCAACTAAAATAGGATTAAACCATATGATGAGTTAAGTGCCAATCAAATACCAATTAATCTACCTAGTAATGGTTTGTTTCAACTCTACGAATGGTAGTTAGAGTTTAATTATACATTTCAAAGAAAATTTTCATAAACATTCTCATTAAACAATATTAGTGATTTCTCGACTCACTCAGCACTCTTTTAACTTGTTAATTTAAGCATCAAAGTATCTTTGTCGAAAGCACTCCTAATACATTAGTATTCGTTTTTACTAGCATATAGAGTTGGGATCAACCTATCAAATTTTATTACAAATTAAGTTAATATAGAACATTTTAATCATACGTATTTAGTTAATAATAAAATCAAATTATGATAAAAAAGATAACAAAAATTAAATTAAAATTTGTGATTTTTCCCAATTAAAATAAAAAATGAAAAGGAAAAATAAAATAAAAACTCAACTCGATGAGATAAATATGTCATTTAATTTTGAAAACAAAAATTAAAATTTATTTAAAATTGAGATTGACTATATATTAGTAAGTATATGTAATATTTTATACATTAAGTGCATTAATAAATTATTTGATAAACTAAAAAATTAAAATTAAGAATAATACCAACGAGTGACCTTGTTACTTAATTAATAAGTTTAGTTGACGATAGTTTATATAAAAATGGGAAAATAAATTCAAAATTATTTAATTTTAAAAAAATTTAAATTTAGTATACAACTATTGAAATTTTTGCTTTAATAATTAATCTTTCGAAATTTATTCCGGTAAATCCATTAGTTATTTATTGAAATGAATATAATTATATACTTTTAAGTTAACAATTAAATACTTACGTGTTATTTAATGAACATTTAAATACTTTAATAAATTTAGATTCAAAATAAGTTATAATTCATAACTCATCGAACTCAAAGTAACTCATCTTTCTGATCTGCTACATTTGGAGTTTCAGGAGTATTAGAAAATTTAAGTTATTGTATACAAAAATGGCTAACTCTTTTGGGGTAACAATGGAATTGTAAACATAGCATCTTTAATGTAAAGATTAAGTCTTTATAACTCCGATACGTAGAGTACACATTGGCCTCAGGATCAGGGTTCAACTTGGTTGGTAAAGTGTCGATGTTGGCCTCAGGATCGGGGTCTACTACGGAGAAAGATCGGGAGTGATCTGAGCTTGTCCCAGGAGTAAAAACAAGAGAAAGTACTGTTTAAGCTGAAAATGATGAGAAGGAAGGAAGGAAGGCAAGGGACGGCCTAGACGCATCCACGTGGGGAGGAGAAAGATCTGGACTCTCTCATCTCTGTATCATTATTTTGGTTTTTGGATATAACTCGACAACTATGAAAGGTCAAATTTCATCTGTTAGAAAAAATGAAATTTTATTTAATTTTAGCTGCTCACGGCCTTTTGCGTAAGGTTCAAGGCTTCTTTCAATTCCACAAATAGACAATCTTACCATTCACCGAACATTTTCCTCCACGCTCCTTCATGCTTCTCTACTCTCTTCTTTAAACTGCCTCGTGTCCATTTACCAGTAACAGCGAAACATCCTAGCCAAGGGTAGCGCGTAGTCGCCACCTGCCTAACTGGTCGTGTATGAAACATGACACGCCTGGTTGAAGTGCCATACCCATAACTGTCCACTCGGTATTTTTCCAGTTCTATTAAACAATTTTGCTGGTTGATCTTTTTCCTCAACTTGCTCTCCTCTCCTAAGTCCTAACGCAAGCTTAGACTTATCCGACTTGGGGTTTCTCTCGAAACAGAAGCAACCAACTTTTCGGAACCCTAATCCTCGGATCAGGTAAATCTTACCCTTCAGGCTTACCTGTTTGTGGCTTGATTTTATGTTCTACGATCGCTTCCTTTTTCTTGAAAGATCGTATTTTCGTCGCAAACTTTTTCACTGACTGTAATTTAGTTCTAGAGAATTCGAACTGGTATTCGTTTTGATTTATTAACAGCTATGTGGAATCTGGTTTTGATTATGCCGGAAACTGTTTTGAATAAGTGGTGATTGTATATGAACGCTTCAATTGTTCCTTAGAGTAACGTGTTTCTTGTGACCTAGCTAAGAAAAAAAAGTACCGAGTTTCTCATGTTTGATGCGCGGTAGGTTTTTTTAACTCTAAAAATTGGCTTTTCTAAGGCGCTTTGCTTGTGGTAATTGGTTTATGCTTTTGTGAATTCTTAGCTATGGCATGAATCTTTTGCGTGTGTTTGTGTTTTGTTACATCATTTCTCAGTGCATGATTGCGATTTGGGAATTATCGGATTTTCTGTGTATTTCAAATTGGATCTACGTTTGGGTATTAAGTTCCTTTTCCAGTACTTTTATATTATAAAGATAGACCTTATCGTGCTATTTAGTAATTGAGAGAATGAATGATACAGATGTCTTTTCTTCATCTTGGCTTTAGATCTTTGTCTTGTTTTCTTCTGTGCTAAGTGTAATTCTAGGGTAAATAAATGCACTTCTTGCGCCTGTTTGGACCTGTACTTGATTCTTGTTTTAGTATTTCAATAATTTTCCTGGCTCTCTTTATGTATTCATTCTTGGGCAAGCAGTCACCATTCTCCAAAATATAAATTTACTATTGAAGAGGGTACTGTCTGGAAGATTATGATTGTTCTGGTCTACTAATGTCGTGTATATTTTTATCTAGGTCTGAGCGCGGTGGTTGTCAGGCCTCTTTGACCAGCTAAATTTCATGTCTGATATTGAAGTCCAGATTCCTACCACTTTTGGTAAGCAATAGTTTGTTGTAGTTGATATTTTTATAATTTCAATTATTTGTTATTGGATTCATCATTTGACATATAGCATATCTGTGTCGTCCATTGAAT
This sequence comes from Erythroxylum flavicans, assembly GCA_027576715.1. Classification (NCBI taxonomy): domain Eukaryota; kingdom Viridiplantae; phylum Streptophyta; class Magnoliopsida; order Malpighiales; family Erythroxylaceae; genus Erythroxylum; species Erythroxylum flavicans. The sequence continues at coordinate 74,029 of JANZXP010000112.1, forward strand.
GATATAGGAAAACTAACTGATTTGGTCTGTTTTCCTAGACCCATTTGCTGAAGCAAATGCTGAGGACTCAGGTGCGGGGGCAAAAGATTACGTGCACATTCGTATACAGCAGAGAAACGGTAGGAAGAGCTTGACAACTGTGCAAGGATTGAAGAAAGAGTTCAGCTACAATAAGATACTGAAGGATCTGAAGAAGGAGTTTTGCTGCAATGGTACAGTAGTACAGGATCCTGAGCTAGGCCAGGTGCGTGTTCACTTCCCAAATAGTGAACTTTGTTTCTTACTGCTTTTTGGGTGCTCAATGGAATTGTTGTGCAGGTAATTCAACTTCAAGGTGATCAGAGGAAGAATGTCTCTACCTTCCTTGTTCAGGTAAAACTGACTGAGGCAGTCTGTAGTGCTCGCATTCTCTTTTAGTTGGGTGTTTTTGGCATATCTCATAATACAGCTCTTATTGACAGGCCGGTATAGTGAAGAAGGATAATATCAAAATTCATGGTTTCTGAGCAGTGGAAACATCATCGCAGTGCATGACTCTGGGATCAGTTAAAGAATATATGCAAGCTGTTATATGTTGAGTCGTTTGTGTGTGGGATTATATATCGTTGCTGTTAGTATTTTAGTTGTGTTGGGTTCGTGTAATGTGGGGAAATGGCGTTTGTTTCTGTTCCTGTAACTTGAACCATCTTAAATTAAGTAGTTTGTTGTTGGGAATATTTTTGTATTGCGACTTTGTTCTGATGAAATGCTATCTTAATTCAGCCTCATGAATTTCACCACCATGTTTCTCTTTGCGTGTAATTGAACATGCATTACATACAAATTGTCATTTTGATGGCCTATAGGTATCATGTGTATAATTCTGAGGCAAGAAGTGGAGCAACGGTATCTGGCAGTTGGTAAAGAGTTTGTTGTTTTAGGAATTACTTTAATTCTGTATCTTTAGACTGGAAACAGAACTTATACGCGATTGATCCGTACCTCCTGAAGAAACAGAACTTGTATGCGATTGCTCCTTTACCTCCTGGTATTCACAGATTAGCATACTGTTGCTCCACAGCCATCAAAACCGCAAATGGGGAGATTGAAATTGGCGACGTCTGAACTTGTTTTTCGTAACTTTAATGATTCTTAACTTCGACAAAATTATGTAAAAATTAATACTTGAATAAATATTTGGTTCGAAATTTTAAGTATTCACGTCATCGTCAATTCTAAAATGGATCGTGTACTTGCTCGTGAAACTGATAAAATAATTTTGGCTCTCAAAGAATGATGTAATGGTGAGTCCCAGACCATCTCCCGCACTGCAGGGCTTAAAGTGAAATTGAACGCTGCGAGTGTGCGGACAGCTACTGCATGGCGGCCACTTGCTGCCAACTGCCAAGGCTCCATGGCACTGACCACGCAATGCATACATTACATGTGCAGCCTCAACCTTTTTCATTTTGTATTCTTTCACTCAAGTTACGTCTCATCGTCTTCCTGTCCTGATCTTTAATTATTATTAAATTATATACGTAGCAGTACCAGATAAGATAACCACATCTTATGATATTTATACCCCACGTCCTCTGGATGGGACCCACTCCGGGAATCCGACGCCTGATGTTATTTCTACGGTAAACTTGCATCGTCTTCTCTTCTTAGAAGTCTTTTGCCTCCGTTCCTTCGGTTATTGCCACCTTCTTCTCTTTAGTCTTTACACTACCACCGCCACCAACCACAAACCCAACACGCAACCATGGCAACCAATCCTATAACATCTCATACCACCACCAGCCTCCACAGACACTCCTTCCATGGCACCTCCCTACTGCCCCACACCTCCCTGCACATGCAACCTACCAAACTCACACGCGGCGGCGTCTGCATGTCGGGGTCCAAGTCTGCCGTCACGTACGATCTCAACGCCTTCAGGTTTGAACCAATCAAAGAGTCGATCGTGTCACGTGAGATGACGAGGAGGTACATGACAGACATGATCACTTATGCTGACACTGATGTGGTGATCGTCGGTGCTGGCTCTGCTGGGCTCTCCTGTGCTTATGAGCTTAGCAAAAACCCCTCGGTTCGTGTGGCTATTGTTGAACAATCTGTGAGCCCTGGTGGTGGTGCTTGGCTCGGCGGTCAGCTCTTCTCCGCTATGGTAAGTTCATCATCTCAGTTGCGCCTTTGATGTGATGCTAGTGATAATCTTAACATCTGTTATTTGATCCGTGATCTTATTTGGAATTGTAAAGAACGGAACTTTTAGAAGCTTATATATGTTTAATTACCTTGGTTTCATACCAACGGCAAAAGGAAGAAATGTTAATAATCTCTAGTGATGATTTAAAGGTTTCATCTTCGGGGATCTTCCTTACTTGTGTGATTGCAAAACTGTACAAAAGTTTTTGTCTTTTGCTGTTTCTTTTTGTCTCTCCTCAAGTCTTTGACGGACTTGCAGTTATTCTCTAGTGTGTATTCCTTTTGCATTTTTACAAGTTTTGATTTGTTGTGTTGTGTCTGTGAGGTTGTGCGCAAGCCAGCGCATCACTTCCTTGACGAACTTGGCATCGAGTACGATGAACAAGATAACTATGTAGTAATCAAGCATGCTGCGGTCTTCACCTCCACTATCATGAGCAAGCTCCTTGCCCGGCCTAATGTGAAGCTATTTAACGCTGTGGCTGTAGAGGACTTGATAGTGAAGAGCGGAAGAGTGGGTGGGGTGGTCACCAACTGGGCTCTGGTGTCAATGAACCATGACACACAATCTTGCATGGACCCCAATGTGATGGAGGCCAAGGTGGTGGTGAGTTCTTGTGGTCATGATGGACCGTTTGGTGCTACGGGTGCCAAGAGGCTCAAGAGCATTGGCATGATTTCAAACGCTCCAGGGATGAAAGCTCTAGATATGAGCGCTGCTGAAGATGCCATAGTCAATCTTACCAGAGAAATAGTTCCTGGTATGATCGTCACTGGCATGGAAGTTGCTGAAATTGATGGCTCTCCAAGAATGGTAAAGCGCATGTTGCATTTCAAATAATTGTCGAAGATTAATGTAGTTTTGTCCATGGTTAAATGGTGTTATTGGTAATGCATGCAGGGACCAACTTTTGGAGCGATGATGATTTCTGGGCAGAAGGCAGCTCACCTTGCCTTGAAGTCACTGGGTCTGCCCAATGCTCTGGATGGAACTTATCATGATGCGGTTCTCCCTGAGATGATTTTGGCCACGGCGGACTCGGGCCAGACGGCTGATGCGTAGACTGCAGTAAGAGAACAGAAGCGTTGTGTGAATATGCTTAAGGAGAAATTAGGTGAATAAAGTCTGTAAGGGTCTGTTTGGAAAATGGGGTTGTAATAATCGCTAGTTTCTCCAAACTTTGTTGAGTTTTATGGTATAAAAGCTTACCAGCTTCCTTCGTGGTTTTGGGATCTTTTTGATTTGTCTGTCCCTCTCCCTTTGTTTTAAATAATAGGGTCTAAAGCGATTTTATTTATCATAAATAAACCATTATAATAAATCTGATAAGATAAAGGCAATTAAAAAAAGCAATTAAATAATTTATCGTCTTCTGAGAAAATGCACGCGAGAAAAAGGACGGCTCCTCAGAGCTAGACGACGTCGTTGCTTCATCGAACTAGTAGTAGTAGTTGATTTTACCTTTTTCCACTCCGCTCTGTTGTTTCCCGAGAAAAATAGTTGTTTCTGGTAAATGTTATTGATCCAATTGAAGACGCAACATGGAGGAGATATTCGCGGCGATCCTCTCCATGCTTGTTGTCGCGATGCTAATTCCGTTATATCTGTGGAGGCGACGTCAAGATACTCGATCTCTTGACGAACACCACCACCAAGATGAACCTCAGGTCCGTTTCTTCATTCTCGATGTTGGAGGTCTTAGCATTTGATTTGGATTCTAAATATGAAGTGGTGAAATTTTCAGGCTCCTCGGAGAGAGACGGTATCCCGTTCGACTGCAACTCGCCGGATGCGCAGGAGACCAGCTGCCGGCGACGCTAGCTCCTCACGAGCTGTTGAAACTTCCGGAGGAGGTTTGAGTTTTTCATTTTTTTTTCGTCTATTTTAATTTCTTTCTTCTTTTAAGTTGTTAATCGAAATCTATAAAGGTTGGGTCAAAGGAAGTGCCGAAGTGAAAAATTTTGTTGGAAGTGCAGTTTGAGTTGATGTTTCTATGGATAACTATTCAGCTAAAAGGCTTCATTTGTGTGTCCATTGTACCTAGAACTTATTGCATGCTTTAACCGTAATATATAATTTTAGAAGTTCACTAGCAATGATTTTTCTTCATTCAATACATGTGTCTGTTATTCTTGGAAGTGGCCTCTGCAATTGATGTTGCTTACCTGAAAGATAAATTAACTCCAAGAAGTGCTCTTTTTCCCCCTAAATTCATGTGTTTAGGTGTCTTCTAAAATTCCGACTATTGATGTCTTATTGGATGTTAATGGATCGTGGTCTGGATTTAGATAATGTCGATGAAAGTGATGATGAAGCTGTTGGGCTTGAGTTCTATGAGGCTAAGGCATCGAAGAAAAAGGAGAAGAAGCGGCAAGAGCGAGAGGCACAGAGACAGGTGCATTCTCTCTCTCTCCTTCCCAAAGTATGGGCAGTGAGGAAAAATTGTTGAAACTGAAAGGTTTTAAGTTATGTTTAAATTGTTTAGCAGCCCTTGGGTTTTCCATTCATTTCTTTGCATTATTCTCCATGGTGGGGGAACAAGCTTTCCTTTACCATTTATAATTATTGTAAAGGCCGAGGAAGCTTCTCGTGAATCAAGGCAGACCAAATTTGATCGTTATGCAGAAATGCGTAAGAGGAAAGATGAAGAACGTGAAGCTAAAGAGAGGATGCTGGTAGGCTTTTTGCTTTAATTTCTTTTGGTATTTTATATATACTCATATTTGGTTTCCTTGTTGAGAAGGAATAGTGCTAATTCATGCAGGAAGAAGAAGCCAAGGCTCAAAAAGCTAAAGAGGATGAAGCTGCTGCATCGGAGTTTGAGAAATGGAAAGGGGAGTTCTCAGTTGATGCTGAAGGAACAACGGAAAATGATGTGCAAGATGGTAGTCAGGATTTGCTTTCTAATTTTGTAGAATACATAAAGGTACCACAACTGCCTTTTCATGGTTTTAATCCTATAAAATGTTTCAAGTCCATGATCTCCTTGTTGTTAATGTTTCTTTTCTTTAGGTATTAATTCCTTTTTTCATTCATTAATCTCTAGTGATCTCTTAATTAATGTAATGTGCAACTCTCAAGTTGAAATCTGAATCCATTTAAATTGATGTTTGTTTGTGCATATGGCAAGGATAAGGCTTCACATGCAAATTTGAAATGCTAATTGTTGTAATTTGTGTGATCTTTAACTTCCAGAAACAAAAATGCGTGCCTTTGGAAGATCTTGCTGCAGAATTCAAGATGCGGACTCAGGTAGCTTTTCTTGCTATTATATCTAGCTTAACAGTACTTGGAATCAGACTACAAATTCTTGTTTATTGATTTGATTTTCCCATTGCTGTTTGCTGATTTGCAATTTTCACCTATGGGGTAATGCAGGAATGTATAAATCGAATCACTTCCCTGGAAACTATGGGTATGTATTGACCCAAGTACTCTTCCAGTGATATTCCATAGTGCCTTCCGATTAAAGTGCTTTCTTTGTTCCTTCATACATCTTCAATATGTCTTCTACTTTGGGTCTTTAAGCTGCAGCATTATAGTTTCCCGCCAAAAACCTTTTTCTTGAGACTTAATATGATCAACTGAATCATTGCTGCCCTTTTCTTTCCTTTCCAGTCTTTGCTTTCATGTGCCTGTCACTTTTTGTTTTCCTAATCTCATGTTAGGTGGTCTATTTTGGCTTCTTAAGAGCATCATCATTACCCATATCCTTTTCATTTAGCTTGTCTATTTGGATATCACTTCAATTCTAAATTTACTGGAAAGGTACTGACTCTTGTAACACATAAAAACGGGATGAATGTAATAACTAGATGCATGTGGTTGATGATTAGTGATGGCCTGGTTATTAGGATTTACGCGCTTCTAGTTTAGGAATTAATACATCTTTCCTAATTAAGACTTAATGGTGTATTAAGTTAATTGTTTTTTTCCGTTAGGGTATCTATCTGGTAGAAATACCCTCTGCTGTTGTTAAATTCAGTTTTGACTTGTGAAATTGTTGGTGTAGTCCTTTGACTTCTTAGTTTCTCTCTGCATATCCTCTCTGCTCTATTCCTATACTTCACTGCTGTTGTTCTATGCGATTACTGGGTTCTATGAACTAGTATGCCTCGTATTCAGTTATATTCCGTACTTCTAAGTTTTGTGCTGCTGAGGTTTTCTCTGCCATAATTCAATAAATTTAGAGAAATCTAACGGTGGATTTTCTTTGCTTTGTATCAGGGCGACTTTCCGGGGTCATGGATGACCGAGGAAAGTACATATACATCTCGCTGGAAGAAATGAAAGCTGTCGCTGATTATATTAAGCGTCTAGGGAGGGTTAGCATCTCGCACCTAGCCAGTAAATCCAATCAGTTCATTGATTTGGAGCCAAAAGCACAGTATGTTGAGGAAATCAGCAACTTAGAGGAAGTGACTGCCACTTAGAATACGCCAGGTTGTGTTTCATAGTCATGAAGAGAAAGGTGGTGGATCAAACACTTCTAGAAACTGAAATCGTTTTAGATTGTATATTGACAGAAGGAAAAGATAAAAGGACTATGTATCAAACTCTTCATTTGTGGTGAATGATGCAGAAATCAATTCACCTGACATTTTTCATCTGTCAATTCTTTTGTAAATGGAACACTCCATACGGTAGGGGATTAATCTATTTGCTCTATCATATAAATAAGCAACAGTCATTGTCTGATATAACACTTTATCAATCTCGACTTAGGAAATTCCCAACTTTTGAAATAGCATTACTTAAACGAGGGTAATAATGTATGGAACTATTAGGTACCCACCAGACTAATTTCCTAATCCATTCATGTGGATCAACAATGAAGAACCTGGCACCTTTGTAGTTCTAAAGTTATCCCTGAGTACTGTCTGGTGAGAAGCCCAACAGCGTTGATGAATTAATTTTAATTATACTACAGTAACATGTGCATTGGAGAAGGATTTTCGTTTTTCATTGGAGAAGGACTTTTGCTGTATCAAGTGGGGATACTTGATTGCATTGCAGGGAAGAAAAGGTAGGTTTTGCTAGCCTCAAAATCAACCATGTAAGAGTTACAACCATCATCACCTGATGTGGAAGAGATACATAGCAACGCTATATTATTAGGACAGATGTGGCGGGGACAGAACAAAGGCCAAAACTAGCATTTACCAAAAAAAAAAAAGACCAAAATTAGCAACCACTTTACCTTCATGCAACCGTTGTAATAAGGACCATACATTATGTTGAAGCTATATATATATACATGGAATTAAGGAGAGGTCGAGTTCCTACTTACATTTATAGCTCCTGTCCTTAAAAACTTGAATGGTTTCTTCTCCGAACCTGTCGGGAAAATTAGAGGAAGAGAATAAAGCTTGACTCAGTCCTGTATTTTGTCTCCCGAGTTTTATTAACCTTCTAAACTAATTCTAAATTGGGTTTTCTGCCCCCGAACTCGCAGTGCCTCCATTTCCCTCAGTCGCCGCGTTCTGATTTGAACGCGGCAGTCCCCAAACCACCGTCACGGCCACCACTACATTCTCTTTCTCAAGGAAACATTTTGCTTGCCTGGCAAGTAAACTGGCAATGAAGCTCAAACTTGGGACAAAAGTTGCCAGGCAACTCTTGATCCTCGTACTTATTGTCTTAGTCTCCGTGTTTGTAAATGTTTGCCATGCTCAAGATGAGACTGAAACTGAAGCCCCACCACCAGCATTGAACAATTGTAATGGTATCTTTCTAACCTATGCATTTACCTCCCGTGAAAGGGAGTATCCACATGTAAAGAACGTGACTGCTCAGGCATGGGCGTTCAAATCCACAGCAACCATTACCAATGCCGGTACGGAGGAGCTCCAGGCTTGGAAGATGTTTATAGGCTTCCAACACCGAGAGATTCTGGTGTCGGTTGACGGGGCGGTCATTGTAGATGCTGAAGATTTGCCTACACCCGCTGGCAACGGCACAACCTTTGCCGGAAACGGAAATGCTGATCTCAAGACTGCTATTGAAACTGCGGGAGATTTCACTCAAATTTCGCAACAGATTGAAATCACCGGCACGCAGTTTGGGTTGAAGCGAGGAGCGGTGCCAATGCCTAAGGATATCAAGCTTGTTAACGATGGCTTCAAGTGTCCTAAAGCCACGAGGAAAGGTATGTACACTGCTCATATGTTCTTGTTTTGAAAGTTAACTGCGTGTATCCATAGATCACAATCTTCCCTGCTCACATTGCGTTCCCACATCTTTCCTAAAATGCATGGAAGCAATCACACGTAAAAAGTTGTCAGTATTTCAGGGTTGGTATATGCCAACTCTTACAATGATTCCAATTCAGTTTTTAGAAAATTACACGACGAAAGAGCTAAAGGACAATCGTAATTCAGATGACAAGTTTTTTATTTTTTCGCACCAGTTTCTCTTTGTTGTGTTTTGTAAAGTTCTTCACTGGATTCCATTCTAATCTTTCCCTTCCAATCTTCTCGATTACTAATTGTCTCAGGGAAAACCTACATGCAAGTTTGTTGCAAGAAGGATCCTAAATACAAGGTAAAAGTAAAGAAGACCAAGTTCTTTCCTCGTCGAAACGGAGATCTTTCCTTCACATACGATGTTCTTCAAGCCTATGGAAACAACTATCTTGCTCAGGTTACAATTGATAATACCAACAAATTAGGCCGTCTGGACCACTGGAACTTGACGTGGGAATGGATGAATGGAGAGTTCATTTACAGCATGAGAGGAGCCTACACTCGCTCAAGAAACTATGCTACCTGCTTGTATGGCCCTGCGGGAAAATACTATGCAGATTTTGACTTTTCCGAGGTTATGAGTTGCGACAAAAAGCCCGTGATTTCCGATCTTCCTAAAGAAAGAGCCAATGATTCCAAGGTTGGAAAGTTGCCATACTGTTGTAGGAATGGTAGCCTGTTGCCAGCTTATATGGATGAGAGCAGAGCAAGGTCGATTTTCCAGATGCAGGTGTACAAGCTCCCACCTAACATGAACAGAACTGCTCTAGAGCCACCACAACATTGGAAGATTGAGGGGGTTGTCAATCCTCATTACAAGTGTGGAGCTCCAATCAGAGTAGACCCGACAGAGTTTCCAGATTCAAGTGGTCTTCAGTCTTATAGCACAGCTATTGCTAGTTGGCAAGTAGTCTGCAACATTACCCGTCCAAAGGCGCAGCAAACCAGATGCTGTGTTTCTTTCTCTGCTTACTATAATGAATCAGTAATTCCTTGCAATACTTGTGCCTGTGGCTGTGAAGACAATATACGTTGCAGCGAGAAGGCTAGTTCCATGCTTCTTCCTGCAGAAGCTCTTCTTGTGCCATTCGAAAACAGAACTGCCAAGGCATTAGCTTGGGCTCATATGAAGAAATTCAAGGTTCCAAATCCTAGGCCTTGTCCGGATAACTGTCCTGTGAGTATCAATTGGCACGTAAATGCAGATTACAAGAGTGGATGGACTGCCAGGATCACACTTTTCAACTGGGATAGTACTCCTTTCGAAGATTGGTTTGCTGCCATTCAAATGGGCAAGGCATTTCCTGGATATGAAAATGTGTACTCCTTCAATGGGAGTAAGATAGACAACAAAACAATCTTCTTCCAAGGCTTGCCTGGCTTGAATTTCTTGGTTGCAGAGGTAAATGGTACTAGGAAAGGAGATCCTAGAGTGCCTGGAAAGCAACAATCGGTCATATCTTTTACCAAAAAGCACACACCACACATCAACATAGTGAAAGGTGATGGATTCCCTAAGAAGGTTTTCTTCAATGGAGAAGAGTGTGCCCTGCCAACAAGAATCCCTATCAAGGGTGGAGCTCATAAGCTTGGTTTCAAATTCTCAACCATCATATTCAGTGCAATATTGGCTTTCCTTCTGGTGAAAGATCATCTCCACTGATCATGTGATTTCTTGCTTCCCACAAAGTTCTGGTTGTGTTATAGCCAATTGGTAATTGGTTGAGAGTTCATCGTAAAACCAAAAACATTTCATGTTTTGTTTTACAATTATGATGATTAGCTCGCGGCCATGGTTTTGCTAAGAAGAAAGTCTATATAATGAATTGCAGAGATTGGGGTGGATAAAAGATGATTAAAAGGATAAACAAAATGAGCTTTAAGGCTTCTATGTATCTGCTATAACTTGATACAGATCTAGAGGAGATTGTAAGAAAGTTCAGACACACAGATTTGTGATTGTGCTACATCTAACACTTAATTTTTACGCTAAAAAGGTGATCCATTGTGTGAAATGTAAATTTATTGAATAGCTTATATCTTTTGCTTAGATGCATTCATTTTTTCCAAGGACATGGTGGATCCTAGAACTCTTTTAGGACTTTAATTTCTGTCAAATTTGTTCTTGTTGATGAAGCTATCTGACGTTCTTGGATCATGCATCAGTTGTACAATGGATTGCTCCACAAAAGTCACAAATTGGAAGCTCTTATCTTCAATTATGAAAAATTAAATATGATATTATGTTTATAACCTCTCAAAGCTTTTATAAGGTTTTATTATAGAAAACTTTCATCTTATTAAGTAAAAATATGTGTGATTTTTGTGTAATAATTATTTTTTTTAGAAATTCAATAATTTTTCTTTTAAAAAAAGTTTAATTATGGAAAGAAATAATATGAGCAATATATTTATCTAAAAAGAGATTATGCAAAAATTAGTTGCTTCTTTGTATAGTCTGGATAATAAGAATATAATTATTCAAGTGTCCAATCAAATGCTTTAATTAAATTTGGTCAATTATGCGTATAACCACTCGAAACCTTTTGTTCCCAAAATGGTATTCCAACCTTGTGCTAATTAATTTTGTCCACATATTTATATAAATTCTACATAAATGTGTGGATGGGATTAACTAGCACATAGCTAAAACTAGTTAACGGAACAGATGATCTAATCCTATAAATAAAGCAAAAGCATTGAAAAAACGTCTTACTAACTTACACAATGTAGGGTTAAGTTTAATATGCTCACCAATTAAATGATGACATATAGACATTTTACCATTAAAAATATTTATATTTAGTAATTATGTTTATTTCTATACTTTAATGCATGTATGAACCCTTTTCTTATGAAATAGCTCAATAAAATAAAATAAATGTTATACTTCCTATTCTAAATCTCTTTGTTGGGTTAGCTATTGAAAAAACTATTAAAATACGATATTAGAGATTGTTTCTCAAGTTTGTTAAGCAAAAAACACGATTATATGATATATTCATTTACATTGAATTCGAAACCAAAGAACTAGCCAAGTTCAAAAATTTGAAATAAATAACAACCTTTATTTTTTTCCAAGTTATTATTCTTCATTTGTGAGTTAAGTTAGTTTTAACGTGGCTCGGCCTGACCCGACTTCAGCTTTGATTAACTGGGTCACGAGCCGGGACAACAATTTACAAAAGGATGTTGTTTTTTAAAATTTAAAAAAACATAAAATTGGGCAGAACAATCCGTCTGTGACTCGTCGAAGTGCGATCCGACCAGTTCGTTGCTATCCTTAATTTTATTCTTGTTGTTTACTAGGAATAACAGTAAAAGAATCATTTCAAATAGTCTAAAAAATAGAAAGGCAGACTTACAAATAAAATTAAAATTATAAAATATTTAACAGTTTTTCTAGATTACAAATAAAATTAAAATTATAAAATTTTTAACAGCTTTCCCGCCTTATCAAAAATTCATTATTTATTTTAGTGTCTTCTAATATTTTAAAATTTATTTTAGGTAAAGAATTAATATATATATTTATGTATTTAAAATAAATTGTTAACCTATGAGTAAAGATGTAGGTCCAAGTTCCACTCGATTTTTTTATTTGGCTTGAATTTTAATTGAGAATGACATATTCGGTCCAAGCTCAAACTCGATAAGAAACAAACATTTGACTCAAACCTAAGCCTAATCAAGTTTTAATCGGTGTTTAGAATATAATTTCGTACCAACCAGTCGACTTAAAATCAAAATTTTATAGAAAAGTTTAATTGCATTATAAAAGTCAACGAACTTGGATCAAATCTATTGATTTTGAGTCGGATTGGACTGAACTCTAACCTTTTTGCTATCCCTAAAAATAAAATTTGTGTTAATTGTCATGTAGAATATCACTTTAATGTTAGTCGGTTGATTTTTCTAAATCAATTATGTTTTTTAATTTTTAAACCTTTAAGATATGTAACTCTTATTGTAATATTTATCTTATAAACATTTTTATTGATAACAGTGATGCACTACTTCATATTTGGGATGATAATGCACTAATGACCTATCAATATCCTCTCTGGTTTACTGTATAACCCATCATCTTCTGTGTTAGTCTGTGATCCTTAAAAGACATTTAATGATTTAATGCAAAGGCATATATATCCCAATGATCGGATGATAAGACCACGATCTATCTAAGTTCAAGATGGAGGCATTTCATGGTAGGTAGAGCTCAGTGTGAAGCCATGCTAGTGCCCTTTTACACAGTGAATTAGAAGTTCGGCCGACAGCCAAACAAAGTTGTTAAGTCTCCAAGTTGAAATTTAGTCCTGAGTTGAAACGATTAGGTTATAGTTTCTCCTTTGCATTTTGGCTCAATCATTCTTTGGAGTTTCTGATTTCAACCCTGGGACTATAGTAGCTTTCTCGGCGCGACAGTCTGAGGAATTTTATTGTAATTATAATTTTCTGAAGGAAAAAAAAAAAAAAAGAAGAAGAGGAAATCTGCTAATTTTCAACCGAATAAATTTCTCACGTTCCTGAATCAGCAGATTCAGATTCAGTCTTGTCCAAGACAATGGTTTGCTATGAATTCATTGAATGATTATAGAGGGGGAACATTTTCAATACAATATGGAATTTATTGCAGAATGCTCTGCATACACAGTTAAGGAGGACAATAAGGGTTAGGATTAGTTTTCACATACATGAACTTTCTCTCATGACCATTTTGCAGATTGGGGAAATTGCACATTTCTTCAATCTCCAAGTGCATATTTGTCGCAATATAATGTTACTATTACTCACCAAATCAATGAACGCAATTGACTTGGCCTGAAAAAATTTCATGGGGTTCATCCAATATATGCTATGTCTTCTTGGCCTGCATCAGCAATGAATGAGCTATGAGCTAAAAGTGACATCCTTAGCTGAAACAAGCACTTCACAAGATACAAAGACACCAACTCATCCAAATAGTCCAAGTGCAAAGGAGCTGTATACTAACTAATACATAGTTTGAGGTAATTTAGTAGTATACTAACTAATCAGACATCTAGTAAATAGGATCCTGTTGGATGGATAAATATTTTTACATCATAATCTTCAAAATTTTGGTCTTACAAGAAAGGAAAATGAATAAAAAAAGAACTTGTAAGAGTTAATTGAGCTCTCTAAAAGGTTACTCAGATATTGTAGTTTAGGCCTCATGGACATCCCAAATACCAGCAAGTGGCTAAAACTTGCGTTGTTTAGTATTCAATAAAATGATGACTTTTACATTTTCTTTTCCTTTTCTCCTTTATATTGTTTTAGGACCTTCATGGCAGTATGAAAATTGTAGTAAAGTCGTATACCTTCTTTAAATATTTCTTGTGAAGTTTCATTGCTCCGCTGCATGCTTTTTTCGCATCCAAATTTCCAGTCATGTCATTTAGTATCTGAAAAGCATCATGGAAAAGAAAGATGAGTGAAATGAAAATAGAAGAGACTTCCTGCAGAAATCTTGAGGTCTTATTCCCTCACCTATTGCTAAAGACCTTCTTATCTTGTCTCTGTCTCTACATATATATTGTCTAATGCTTGAGAACCAGTATCTTCAGTACTTTCTGACCACATCTTTTTAAACAGTTGTGCACACTAACCGAATGCACTTGATTACCAAATTCCATCAATAACAAACTACTTGGGGCTTCATAAACCATGAATTGAACATCAAGTACACACCACTACTGCAAATACATCTGGACCAAGCTACTGTGATCTAGTTCGTTCTCGTTTTTAAAGACACACAAAAGAAATGCTTATGAATGAGAATAATCCATATCAGTTTTGTGTGGATAACCTTCAATCCTAATTTATTGGCATTTTAATGGATGGTGAGCTAAGATGTTGGAACTTCTGTAACAGTTATCACATCCCACAACAAAAGAAAATAAGCAACTTGGGGATAACTTTCACTCCGTAGTGCATGTTTTGTGTCTTTAAGATCTCCAGTTGTATTTTTTACTTGGTCATATAGTGTCCATAAACTACATAGCCTTAAGGTGCCCAAAGCATAGTGAAAGAACCAACTTATCATACTGACCTTAACAACATCATCCAGTCCCCGAGCTTCTGTCAATAACTTTGAGCTCTTATCTTTCAAGACACTAGCAACAAGGAAAACAGAAATGGGAAGGGGTGCTTCTGAATTTGTTGCCCCATTCTTCTTATTTTCCCTCTCAAACTTGCCATAGTGCCGAATAGACTTAGTTCTTCCTTTAGATCCTTCTGCTTTTTCACTATTCGCATCAGCTTCTTCATACATCTCAAATAAGTCAGGATCATACTCAAGGGCCCACATCATCTGTTGGAAGTAAATAAAACATACAAAATAAATAGAAGAATTTGGCATTCAATATGCATGAAGGCTGTTGAGAGTATGTAAGTTAAAAGTAATAGTTGAAATAGTCCACTGGGAAAACAATAAACTTCGTAGGGAAAGAAAAATGCAATGCAAGTGCGGAAACACATGCAACTTCTGGAAACCAAAGATATGCTCTGTATGGGAGTTTACACACTGCTAGGAGCTCAATTCTAAGATGCAGGCAAAGAAATGTTCCTGGTTTGGATCTTGTACAAGCTGGAAAGAATAAGGAGATAAACATCTATTCAGTAATGCAAGACTTACTGGCTACACAGACTAAGGAGATAAAAACCTCAAGACTCAACAAACGATAACTTGCATTACCCCATAAAGCAGCTTATATTGTTTCTCAATTACTAAAACCATAAAAGATATATCAAAGATTGGGAGAAGCTGAATCGTACCTCCCAAAGATAGAGTGAGTCACAAAAAGAAAACTCCCGGCGGAATAGAACCATGAGCATGCGAAAAGCGAACAAGTAATCACCTCCACCAAGTGCATCTGTGGTCAAAATTTGTGTTGATATTTCTATTCTGGAGTATAAATTGGTAATGCAATTATGCAAGAGAAAAAGTATGAAGAAAGCACTATTCCAAAGCAAATAACCCCAGAAATGAAATCAAGATAGCTGTAAAATTGACCAATCATACAGAATCAAAGCTCAACGCTACACGCCGCATTAAGAAAACAGCCCAAATGACATTGTTTGTCAGAAGGATCAAAGAGAACAGTGAAACAGTAACGCAAAATCCACTAAAGACAACAAATATAATAAATACAAAGGACTGTAAAAGATAACTCTATGGGTAATACCTAAATGTTGATGAAGCTTTGGATCAATAACTTGCGTAATTGCAGCCAAATTACCAAGCTGTGTTTCCACTCCAACAGAGCTCTCAGTGCATCTGAAATTCCCTCTCTTTATTCAAACAAGAATTGAACATAAGAAATTGGAAAAGGTAACAGAAAAGAAAAGTGAAGGCAAAATAGGCTAAGAATTAACAAAGAGACATTCTTTAGCAGATCAAGTAGAAACAACTGGTGTGGATATTATTCAACTCTAATTAAATACAGGATTACTAATTATGAAAGGTATTAATAATTCCCCAAAATTTAGAACTTGACAGAAGTAGAAGTTTTTAATGTTGGAGGACATGGAATAAATTATAAAAGCAAGTCAAGATAGCCACAAGGGAGGGAGGTAGGCATCAAAATGACTAAACGTGAAGAATGAGAGCAAGGTGGGAAAAAAAGATAAACCCTCATTGAATAACTATTATCAATTTCTTCTTGTGTAAATAGTAAAAACCTGAAAGCACATAAGAAAAAAGTAGAAACATGTAAGTCAAATTAATATACAGTCAACCGCGATCTTATGTGTGCATACATACCAGTCTAATACAAGATACAAAAACTGTTTAAGTAAAAGAAAGATACCAATCTTCTCATCAAACGTTCAAAGCACCAAAAAGCATCAGCTTCATCTTCAAGAAGTATTATCATGGGGGAACAAAGATCACTCATCCCTGCCCAATAATAAAGGAATTTTTTATAGATATCACATCTTTGCATGAAACTGAGACGTTATGTCTAAAGCATCTAATTGTACATATTCCAATCAAAAGCAAAATGATGCACGCAGCAATCCTGCTCAACCATGTATGGGCTACATAGAAAAAAATAGGAAGTTGAAAATCTTGAAAATTTAAACCATTTGATGAAATTCCAATTTATTCAATATCATTAATGGCCTGCATAACAAAAGAAATTATTCTAATTATGTACCTTGACAATAGCCAACATCTGTATCAATCCAAGCATAAACAGCAAGAATATCCCAAAGTTTTGACAAGTTTTCTTGCTTCTCATAAAATACCAGTGTCCTGTCCGTGCGAACGACATCAAGACCTACCATAAATATTAATTCAGAAAAAGATTACAATTGATGAGAAATTACAAAATTTATCTTGCATTTCAGTAATTCCAGTTATAAACAGTAAACAGAAGTTTCAGGAAGCATGCATGTACATATAGAACTGCAATTATATCTCAATATGTTGACTTAACCATAAAGCATGAACCTTATACCCAAAGTTTTGCCTCTGTATATATGTAGAGAGAAAGAGAGACAAAGAGAGCTTATGTTAAACAGGAATGAACTTTGTCAAACTGTACCAGGCAACATTACCAAATCTGAAAATTATTCAGAAATTATTTAAGTTACATGAGAATAAGTACTGTGCAAGGATATAAATTGCTTTCACCAATTATTTTGTGCTTTACTATGGATAAATCAGGCAAAGAAGAGAACTGATAGAATAATCGGAGTTTTTCATAAGAAAAGTTGAGATAATGACAAAACTTCACTAACCTATTTGATGTAGGGTAAGCATCCACTGGATCACTTTTTTGTCCAAAGGACCACGACTAGTAAGCTCTTTCACCATTTCTGAACTGGAGGCATTTATACTTGACTGATTTATGCCACCAGCATCTATTGCATTGCCATTTGCATCCATATTACCATTTGATGAGGAAGCCAGCCCCTTCTCTTGATTTGTTTCTAGAAGCACTAATGGTTCTTGAATAGGCTGACCATCCTCAGTAATTACAGGTGCTGTAATAAACCTGCCACTTCCAACAATAGGAAACATTTCCCGGCACTCCTCCTTCCACCTAGCATATTGCACCCTGAAGTTGCGACATTAGGGAAAATTTCAAATGTTCAGTAAAATGGAATAGGCCGTCGTTTTTTGTTCACACGCAAGCATAAGATAAGACTTGCACTTAAGATAATATACCCACCTTCAAGAAAAAAATATATGTTAGCACCAGGCTTAAGACATAGAAATGAAAAAGTGATTCTCAAGTCATTATTTCAAAGAAGATTCTGAAATCACATAGCAAATAATGAGTCAGAAGACCTATCGTTAGCACATTAGTGTACATGGGCCTAAAGATGTATAGTGTCCATGAAATTTGTTATCATACATATATAGAGCTATCAAGGTAAAGACATGGCAATAAGATTTTAAAATACCAGAGACAAGGAATTCTAAAACATGGTCATTCTACCCAGTTAACATTCATTGAACAATCATGAACAAGAATCTTGTTATTCTTTCCCCATCAATTATCAGCAACATCTCACCAATAGAATGCAAAGGATTAAAAGTGAACTACCTTCTATGTGATCGTATCTGTTCTCTTACATCAAATGCACTCCTAGGATCATAACAACCAAGCAAAAACTCCCAGACTTCTCCTCTAATTGAAGGATGGATCCCCTAAAATTCACACATAACCAAGTAAAAAATTAAGATACGTAAAAATAGGGAAAAGAAAAAGAGAATCAATCTTTCAGATTGGCTGCATTATCTGAAATCAGGTGATGCACTTACCCCGCGTTGAATTCGGCCAAGAGTCTTGCCTATATCCAGGAATCCATCTGGACTAAATGCAGAATGCCATTTTCTAGCACTCAGAGTTTTGCCAGCCTGTAGTAGCATATTATCAAAAAATGGAAGTTACAGCAGTTGCATTAACAAGCAACATCATTAACATCTAGATTAGAATAAAGAACATATACATAAGATTAATATCCCAGTGACCACGAATGCTGGATGGTTATGTTTAAATGTCAAGATGATTCCTAAAGGAATTGAAAACTTCTTTGTCTCTTTTCTATCTCCTATTGGCCCAATCTCATCGCTAAAAGGAAGTGGTGACAAGATAAAACTTGTTCATAACTGCATTTTCAAATAAATGCACTAATCGCAAATGTATCTCAATTTCCTAGTACTAAAATACAGATTATGTCAAACCGCAGGCTATTACAGTTATATGCACACACATGATTCTTCAACCCAGATGCAGGAATGACCACTGATCAATTACTCTGCAATAATCCCAATAAGATGAGTTGAAAAAAAAAATTTCAAGGAATAAGCTGTCAATCTAAATATCATATTTACGTCTCTTCTTTACAATAAGACCATGCTTAATACAACACATAAATGTCATTGATCCAAAATAGCAAAATAGGCTCTCGACGACTGCTAAATAATTAACCGAATTACAGAACTTTGATCCAATCGAGAAAATGGGCACTTCACAAAAGACCCGCAGAAAGATGAAAATTTTCACCAAAGAACACGAACCTTGATTTTGAATCTGGTTTTGGGAACATCCGTGCACTCAGGCCGGACTTGGTAGTAAGAATCCGCAGACTCTCCAGCGTCCCTCCACATTGACAAAGAAAATACCTACCTCAACTTCTCCAAAAAAACCAAAAAAAAAGGACGAAATCTTTCCACAGAATGCTGCAACTTTCTACCCACCAACCAGGAGCTGACCTCCTCAGAATTGGAAGATCAATAAATTGAAAAGGGTGCGAAAGCGTTTGAGTTAATGATGGAAGACCGAGCTGCCAACAACAACGACAGCAACAACAGAGACGACAGGTTCAAACTAAAGAATAAGGATGATGAAATTAAAAAGAAAAATCAGCAAAAAGCTGTAATCTTTCTTTGTCCCGTTTTCTTAATATTTTACCTTAAATTTTTGTTATCTTTTTCCGTTTATGCAAGTAACAACGCCGGAGAGATCTTATCGGCAGTAGCCTAAAACGTAATAACTATAATTTAGGTACTGACATGTTGGGTGGTTAGTACTTGTTAATGATGTCTTAAGACATGTTATTGTCTCATTCTATAGTTAATTATGTCTCCAATTTCTTGTTTAATCTAATTAGACGTTTTCTCTTCTTCTTTTACACTTTTTTAGGTTTCTATTTTTGTTGAATTATGTTTGACCAATTCTTTCTATAAAATATATGATTATTCATTTCCCGACTGGACAGAAAATAGCGCGTGATTGTCTGACTGACTTCTCCAATAGATTTTCGCGGGAAGGTAGAGGTGTGCGCCAAGGTTGGTGTTTTATGGAGTTTCGTTCCAATCGCTAGTGTTGCGCGTGAAACTGAAAAGTTATGTATGATGCCCACGTTGTGCGATGCGAGGTAGGGCTGTGACGTTGCCAAGTTGGCCAAAGTGGAAGGAGTTGATTGACCTTCGTTTTGGCTTTGACTTTTCAGGAAGACCGAACACTGTCACGTTATCCAAAAGCAAACAACCGAAGAATGAGAGCTTAGGGCTTGTTAGGTTGAATGTTAATTAATGGAATAGAATAGAATAGAACGGAACAAAATGGAACGGTTTATAATAAAATAGAATGTAATACAATGAAATGTTATTTAGAAGGGATGGAAAGGTTCATAATGTAATGTGGTGAAATGTTATTTGAAAGATGGATGGAATAAAATGGAATGGAATGTATAGTAAATGACTATTATACCCTTTATATTAAAATGATTATTGCATAAGGTTTATTATTTTATTATTAATTATACACAATTTATTATTAATTATATAAAAATATTATTATTAATTATCTAATAAATTATATTATATTATATTAAAATTTATTTTATTCTATTCTATGTGATTTATATTTAAAAATAATTTATTTATATTTTTATT
>JANZXP010000112.1:105643-121858 GCA_027576715.1 Erythroxylum flavicans
TTGATAGTTTTGGATTTTTGAGTAAATTAATAATTGTTAATTATTTCCTTAACTTGAAGTGGATTTCTACTTCTTCTCATTTGATGTCTCAAAATTTTCTTTTGATTATTTTATCCTTGGTTAAGAATAGACTCTTATTATATAATTTCTTCAAGGTATAAAATCAACGTTGTCGTGAGGATGAAGAAACCCTTTGAATCCAAAGGTGGGGGAATATGCATATTAAAGTTAGAATTCAACGTAATTGTTCACTTATATATGAGACTCTGTATAATTAATAATATTTAAATTTTAGTACATCATTGCTTAAACATGTACAATCAATTGGTAACAATGTGATAATGTGGGCACTCAGTAAATGTCTCTCATAATATCATTGATATGTCGACTTTTGTCTACTTAACATTTCACTAACTCCTTATCGGGATTCTTGTTATATGAGATTTTGTTTTCATATCTATAGTGTGTCGTGCCAGCAAAGTTTGTCACATCTAATTAAAATTTAGCAAAATAGAGTAAATAATTTAGTAAAACTAAATTGGAAGAGGAGGAAGTGAGGAGCATTATTTAGTGATTTTGTTTAGAATTAAGCTACAGTGGCTCAAGTCCAAAGGAGAACGGGCACGTGTGGTTAATGTGATTCTAAAAATATATTGTTTTATTAAACAAAATAATATCATTCTAACAAAGCAATATTACACAATTAGATTACATGTTGAATTTGAACTCGGTTAAAAATTGAAAAATAAAGAAAAATCTAAATTTAATGATCAATTCGAATTGAAATCGTTAATTTTAAATTAAGTTAAACTAAAATGAATTAAGTTCGGATAAATATCTCATTCTAAATTACACCCTTTAAGACCAAAATATCAAATTTTAAAAAATTTGATATATAAACTCCATATAATTACCTTATTTTACTTTTTCTTTATTTTAGAGATTAATTTAGTATACGTATATAATTCAACAAATACAATAACATCCCAATCCTGCTGAAAGGCTAATTTCTAGAGAGATGGAATTAGTCAACAGATAATGAAGTTTTATGCTTGTCTCTTAAAACTTAAAAGCCTTCCCATTTATATTTCAAGTGGTTTTTTCTATTAAAATTTATTGCATTTTATGTTATAAAATAAATCTTAATTAATTGGCATCCAAGTCAGTTGAAGTAAAAGGAGTGCTCTTGAAATATATTTTCAGCATTTATTATTAATAAGTGAACAATTAAATAGAAAATGTACAATTCAACATTCATAAAAGAATCAAAATTGGAGAAATTATATTTCACATGCTGTTGTGACTGAAAATTAGAAAAACAAAATAATACTACTTAAACAAAGTAGTAGTTTAATGTATATATGACCAAATCCTTCGTAACATTAAAAATATATATATTTATTATCTAAAAAATTTATATTAGTTTAATTGGCAATGTGTCTAACAATTTATTTATCTTTTTCTTTATTTTAGTATATAATTTATATATCGTAATACCAATTGGAATTAATACTAAATAATGTCATACTATAATTTCTTTAATAATTCAGAATATTTAAAGGTTTAGAATGGAAGAGTTTAAGATATTTCATAAATAATTAGTTTATTAATTAACTTTTTATAATTTAAGATTTTATACAACATTTAATCAATACATTCTAGTTAGTATCTAATGTAGAAAAGTAGTATTATATAGGGATATAAAAGAGTTCCTATCTCTTTGTTTCAACTTATATATGAAAAGGAAATATATATAGAGATAGAAAATACATAGATTAGCTAAATTTTGATCTTCCACCATAATTTCAGGCGCCTGAGCCTTCTGTTTGAAAGTGAAAACAATGCAGTCTTCTCTGAGCTTAGCAGGTAAGGAGAATAAGTAAATATAGAAGACAATGGAGCGAATTGGTAGTTCATAGAAGTGGCTTGTGGAAAGTTCAGGTCCAAGCTATGCAGGAATAGTGCGGGATGTCACTGTGACCTAAAGCAGAAGGCATGAATATTTCTTGGCAAAGTTCAAAGTAAAGTGTTAACCTATATGCCAAGTTACATTAAATACTAAGAAGAGGCATCATCAATCTGGCAATTACATCAAAAGAAAAGCAATATATAGATAGATATATGCTTTGTACTGGAAGCTAAGAAATCAAAAGAAAAGAGAATAATAAAAAGCAGCTAAAGCTTCACTGCCACAGATTGTAAAGTTCATGCAACTTGGCCTACAAAAACCCTATGCATCTTCACCATTCTTGCCATATAGCTTAATCTCAGAATTTTGGCTTGAGAGACCACACTGTCATTTGTTCTTATCCAGAACATTTTTTTTTTAGTACCATTTTTTAAAATTTTATCAATGACTATATCCTTCTTGAGATCGAAAATAATGAGTCAAAACAAAGCCTTTCATTATGTGTTGGGCATTTTTTGTGTCATGATGTTGATACAGAAGACTACTGCTATACAATTCCCAGTTGGAGGAGCCAAGGGTTGGGCAGTGCCTGATAATACCAGTACTAACAGCCACAACCAATGGGCAGAAAGGATGCGATTTCAGATTGGGGATTCACTGTGTAAGCCATTTTCTATAAATCCCAAGAATCGATTCTCGTTTTCTTTTTCTTATTTCTATTCTTAATTTCTTACGGAAGCACCTGACAAGTAAGAGGCAGAAGCTGAAGTTGAAAAACTTGTCCAAAGTTAAATCTCATAAAATGTATTAGTGGCTTTTCTCCATCCAGAATTTTATTAACTTGGCAATCACTTTACTAGTACGTCTTTTCTCGTATAAACGAGTTATTAGGGATAATAATAATTCGTAACTTGTCTGAACTATGATTGTTTAGAATGGACATGTCGCACGTAAGAGATTAGGCTTAATTATCTAAAATGACATGGAGCTTGGATTTAGGAGCCAAGTTTTCACGTACGGTTCTTATTCCTACCCCATGCAGTGTTCGTCTACAACCCAGACCAAGACTCGGTGCTACACGTGAAAAAGGAGGATTACGAGAATTGCACTACCACTTCACCCCTCACAAAGTACACAGATGGTCACACTGTCTTCTCCTTGGATCGATCAGGGCCTTACTACTTCATAAGTGGGAACAAGGACAACTGTCTCAAGAATGAGAAGATAATTGTAGTTGTGTTGGCTGACAGAAGCAACCGTTCCTCACCTAGTAACAAACAAGCCGATTCTCCACCGCCTCCGAGCCCAATGGGTACCGCCCCAACTCTGGCACCAGCGCCACCACCTGGAGGAATTATTGAAGTAGTCCCATCTCCAGCTCCGACTGTCAACCAGCCCACAAATGCAGCTTCTTCTTCTTCCACGTTCATCAGTGTCATTGGTTGCATTGTAGCATTCTTTGCTTACTACTCGTCGTTCGTTTTGGTGCTCTAAGGGGTAATTTGTTTGTCTTACCATTTTCCAATTACTTTGTTTTTATATCTATGATTTTTCCCTACTTGAGTTTGGTCGATTCCAGGTGGGTATTTGTTTAAGGATGCGAAATAAGTTGTTTGTGTGATATATGGCGTGTGCTTACTTGCTAAAGGATTGTACTGTATAGAACGACATCAATAAATTTCACAACGTTTTAGATGCATCTTTTTGGTTGCAACCTACTCCTCATGTAATCCGTTTAGGATCAGATACAATTACAAAAAAAATGAGAAATCGCAATAATAATTCAATATGCAACCACTCTTACGATTATTCTTTATTTAATTAATTGGAATGTTTGACAGACTTAACTTTAATGAAGAAACATATTCTTTCCCATCTCCTCTTATTCAGCACAGCAAACAAGTTGACAAAATTTTGATCAGAGAACGTTCTCTAACTGTTTTTAATCCCATCCCAATTGTTTATTACGAGTCGGCAAAATGACTATAAAGAGCTTCGTACATTGTCAAGCCGCTGAACTTATTTCATGTTTTCCCACTCGGCAACCACCCGGCGAACATAAATAACACTTAATCTCGGAAAATATTAAAACGGAAACCCTTTGATTACCGAATTCGTAACCGCTGAGAGAAATGATAAATACAAGAAAAATGGAAGAACCTGATCGTGGTCCTATACTTAGTAGTCATTATTTTAAATCCACAATAATACTATGTAACATAAGCTCATTTTATATTCAGTCTCTTGCATATACATAGTCCCACTTGTAACAGATCATTGGCATGACCAATATGAGTTGATCTTCTACTGTGTCATTTTCTGAACTCTTCTCGTCTAATCTTTGCCTTGTGCTGCGTATTCTTTTTTTTTTATTTTTCACGTATAACTCACTGGTCCTTAGCAAGGAAACCTGTCGTAATATTGAGCCTCCATTGGCAGCAAATCACGACGTTTTCTCAAACACTACTTACCTTATCTCCACAAGAAAAAAATTGTACCCGGTCATGTGTGCACATACAACTTGGAAAAATGGTTTTTATCTGTTTGTGGGAGACATGTAGAGAAGGGCTACATTTCACTTCTTCTCATTAATCCTTGTTCATCAAAGAAGGATCAAGAAATTCAAACATTTTATACAAACTAACAATTTAAATCCTCGGTATCAAAAATTTTTGCCTAATTCAACTTTTTTCATCAGTCTCAATGTGTTGTGCAAAATTGAGTCCAAAATCCCAGCCACCTGAAACCAAAAGGGCGTGATTTAGAAAGTGCTGCCTTGAAAGATAGCCCATGAATTTGAAAAGTAGAAACTTACCGTGAAAACACCGCCAATAATGGCACAAACATTAGTGAGGAAGTGAGAAAATGATCTTGGACTTTCAGTAATTAAAACCTGAAAGCAAGAAATAGAATTAGAAAATGCAGAATCCTCAACAGTGGGAACCTAATTATCAAACCTCAATATATATAGTCATGATAAAGAAATCGTTAGTTTTTTTCTAACCTGCATAGGAGAGAGCTCAAAATGGAATTTTGCAACTGGTATGTATATACTCTGTACTGAACTGCTATGAGCTGTGTATTCATACTCCTCAATTAATTTATGTTCAGCGGAACCTCTTCTCGAAACCACCTCTGTTTTAACAATCTGAAGATAATGCTCCATCTGCAAACATAACATACTGCTTGAATATTGCGACATAACTAAGAGATCGTTTATCTAGAATCAAAACCCATAAACTTTTGTGGAACTTCAGTGTGGGATGAAAGTATATATGTGCCAATTTTGATTAACAAACATCTACATTCCGTATATATCTCCAAAACCTTTCACTATTTTCTTTAACATTCATGGAGGGAAAGTTTGTGGTTGACACATTAGTAGATGTCACATTGAATCCACACGGCCAAAAAGCACTGCAAGCCTAACAAAGGAAGAAACAATAATATGATCAATTGTGACAAACTTACAGTAACATTTGCATCTACATCCCGTTCATTAATGAATGCTCGGCCACTCAACCTGTCATGGCTTCGACCAATATAAGGTATCAATCTCTTTGCATCATTCATCAGCTTGGGTGAAACCTTCATCCCGAATGAAAGATGATTTATGACATGTGACATGTTCATCTGTGAAGAATCAAATGAATGGGATCCTGAACGAGCTGCAATAATGAGATTTCCTGGAACCTGTACCAAAAAAAAACAGCTCAAATACAAAACAGAGTAGCTTGTCAAAGTAAGAACAAGAGGCTAGGTTTATTTACATTGTGACATGAAAATAATTTTCTATCGGTTTTCTCAAATAATTTCAATCATGTAAGGATGTTATAACAAAACTTGAAGGCCAACATGGTGAGTAAACCATGCACCGGCTGATGTCCTTAACCTTGAAATTACCTTCTTTACACGCACATATCCTTCAATTCTACACCCTCCTGTCAAAGGTGCTGGCCTTTTGGCACCATCTTTCGAATTTTCTTGTTTATTCTCCAAAGCTGACTTGTGTTGCTCCACTGGAATAGGGGCAACCAAGCTTTCCATTGTCTGCAATGTATATCAACTTCCAACAAGTCAGGTTGTTCTACTACCAATCGGCAGGCATCAATGAACAAATTAGCCAAGATTGGCCCCTACAAATAAACAACTTTCATAGCATGAGCTAACTGGGAATCAAACACTAACAAACATACCTTAACCAGGCTGTCTGTATCACGATCACCATAATAAGATTCATGATCATGCTGTCCATGGTCATCCCTGTTACGAATAAAAGCATAATAACTTGACCATGAAATGTGGAAATAAAAATACAAAACATAAGAAACAAATGAAATAATACATTAACGTAAATTATGAACAAAGTCCAAGAAAACAAGTAGTCAACTGAAAAAGGAGATATAGCAAGTGAGCAACAGTTGGTTATGGAATATACTGCTGTTATACAAAGGATCCAATAGAAGGAGAGCATCGAGCTTACTTGATGTCAGATCCCTTACGAAAAATACGAATGGATGGATATCCTTGGATGTGATGCCTGAAAACTCATGGATAAATGGAAAGGTTAGAGAAAGAAAGAACAAGATATCATGGATATATGATTCCAAAACATATGTATATGAGTCATCCTATGAGAATCTAAGTAATAAACCATTAACATCTATTAATACATACACACGCACACACGCACACACGCGCACACACACACGCACACATAAAATGAAACTGCTCTAGAACAAAAAATCGAGACCCTGGGGCCAATAAAGACTGAATAGATTTGAGTAATCTTTCACTAAATAATAAGAACAGCGGAAAGTAGTGTACACAAAGTTTGTAAAAGAAAAAGTAAAAGAGAACTTTGTCCAAAGAAAAGCTAATAGAAAAAGAAACTAATAAGGACAAGTACACATCTTTTAAAAGCATCCAAACAAATCCGGATGACAGGTTTTGACAAGGAATCCCTCATATCAACAGGTCACAACTCAATTCTCTGGTGGTCAAGTACCTTACTATTTTTCCAAATAATCACAATTGAACTAGCTAATATACACTTTAAAATATAAAAATTCAGAAATCAGAAATATCAAACTAGGAGTAAATTATCTATTACCTCCTACATAATTCAATTTCTTCAGTGCAATCAACCTTTGACAGAAGAATGCGACCATCGAATTCAGGATCATATCTATTGAATAGACAAACAAGTTGAAACTTTGAAAGCTGATACATGAATAAATATACCTTATTAACAAAAAGGAGAAACCAACCACAGATCAAGGGTTACATTTAAGACAAAAAAGATGCAAGTAAGTACCTTTCTCTTATTGTTTTAGCTGCCATCTCCCACGAAGGTTTCTGGAACAAGAAGAAAGAAAAATGGCAATGCCTTAGCTCACCATAGTGGCTATGCCGGAATGAACTTAGTATGATTTATATATAACCCAGCTTTTCAGCAACCATGTGATATGAAATTTTAAGATGATACCGAAGCACAGCAAACATTCTCACTCCTGGAAAGAGATTTAAAAAACAAAAATTTAACAAAACAAATATTCTGCAATAGGTCATAGTAATTACCAGACGATTACTCCAGTAGCACCACGGGGCATAAAAATTGACAACCAAGATTGGAAACCTGAAAAGTTGATTTTATCAGTGGCATAATGTGAAAATTGTTCCAAGGCATAAAACTTGAAACTCAATAACATAATGGTAATAAATCAGACATGAGTCACTCACTGATGCGAGTAATGATCAAAATTACGACCAGTTAGGGATACAGAACCTTCAACACCTTCTTCAACAGCTTCATCTCCATGTTTAATGTAATGCATAACAGATCCCGAATGAAACTCAGACCCAGTAGGTTTTAAATTATGATCAATAGAGAATTTACGAATTGTTTTTGTTATATTCAGTCTGCTCTGAAAAAAAGAAGAAAAAAATCAGGAAACTCCAGGATGATAAGGATAACAGAGAAAACATTCAAAAGAGGTTGGATTTCTAGAAGATCATGCACAATGCATAAAGTGTGAATAAAAATCATGATTCTTCATTTTCACCACTAATTTAATTAACTTTAGGCTCAACCATCTTTACAATTCGAAGGAAAGAATGCATGGAGCTGACAAAAAAAAACCATTCAAAAAGCTTTTTAAAAAGATTAGGTGCTTGGATCAAATAAGGCTCTATACGGTTAAAATTAAGTTGCATTAGAAACTTTAGGTAAAATCTTATTCAATATCAGTTCAATTTCATTTTTCATACTTTATACATGTTCCTTATCGACATATGTATGTACACACACATGACGAGTAGGCCATGCACAAACCAGAAAAAATATAAGGTATGCACAAAAGCACACATACAAACACCATTCTCAAGAAGATCATTTAGGATGCAACAATGTTGAATAATGAGGAGAATGTGGTATGATTTGACATTAGAATATGTTGAATTACAAACTCATTATGATTTTTACTCGACCAAAAATAAAAAAGAGAACATGAAAAAGATTAATCAGCATAAGCCACAAGTAGACTGCAAAACAGGGAAGGAAAAAGCAATATTCCAATCTGGTTCAAAGTAAAAGCTTAACAATATATTAACGATAACCCTACAATCTTTAATTTTAGAAACAGAAAGTGAGAATCTCTTTGAACATATGCTTTTTAAGAATATTCATATCCAATTACAGATTTGTAAAGCAGACAAGGTAAGCCTATGCGTGTCCTGATCCTAGGTTTGTAAATCATTTCCATTCTACTTGATTTGAAACATACAGCATCAGAAGCAATTTTTTATTCTTCTCTTTCCACATAACAAGAGGAGAAATTTTTTTAAATATGTTATAAAAGAGAGAGAAAAAAAACAGAGATGGGACAGGTTATCACGTAACAAAAGAGAAGATGAATCTATAAACATAAGCTATAAAATAAGAAGCAGCCATCAAAGAAAAAAAAGTGAACATATTTTCAACAGTAAAAAGGAAAAACCTATCCATTTTTTTATAAATAAAATTGGAGGGTTCCAAAAACTTAATATAAATCGGGAAAACTAGAAATATAGGTTTCAAAATTTTTAAATAGAAAATTGTTATTTAAATACCAGAGTATAATTTACCTTTTCATTCGAAAATTTTTAGAGAAAAATTGTTCCCTTTTTCCACAACTAAACAGCCCATAACATTCTATTATTATTTTCAATCACTGAGCATGGCAGATCAAACTTAACCGTTCATAGAAAACTTACAGTGCCCAACACGTCACTCACATCTACTGCTGCAAATTCACAAGAGAGGGCAGGAAAACTGAAAAGGATAAATAGCTAAATGGTCAGGCGACCAGATTAATATACAAATAAGCATTAATTTCTAACATCTTATAGAACCACTTAAGTAAATGGTACATAATTTGAAGTCGAGAAGTGACCACAACAGAACATGTGATTGTACTTTTAACAAGAAAAAAGAAAACGCTGGCCATTATGGAGTTCAATGGTTGATCTGAAAGATCGAATCAAAATGAGGTGAAAGGATAAGAATGACACAAGTTGCACATGTTCCCTATTTTTTAAAAAATTTTTGGCTACACGTAGACCCCGATATTTGTTATGTCTACAGAGGCAGCAAACTTGACCATTAGTCCCAAAGAGAAGAACTTAAATGACAATGCAACATTCACGGGAACGTTGAAGACCACCATATGACACTAGTTCTAGACACCACAATCACGTATACTTCACAATGTTAACTAAATCTTGGTATTCCCGTAACCAAAACAATCATTCATCTTCTAGTAACTTATCAGAAAACAAAAGAAAATGAGTCAAAAAGATTAATAATAGCTAAAACACCCATGGTATATCAACAACAGAATTGTGACATAATACTCATTCTGCACTGCACCAGAATGAGTCCTATACTAGTCTCACTTTGCATATATTTTATGAACAGTATTAAATGCCACAACCGACAGAAAGTAATTTTTCAATACAGAATGTTATTCAGCGTTAGTAATTCCCAAAAACTGTATGCATGCACAACTTGAAATAAAGGCCATAGATACCAATTATACAAAACTATAACTATTAACTTTGCAGATTACCTTATATTGAAATCAATACGCAAGAAATCTCCATCAGAGCTCTTGTCAACAATCACAGATGTTGTGGTATTGACCGTCAAATAATGACTTAGTTCCTGCAGAAAGAATATAATGGAATTTGTAATCTCAAGTGGTTATAACCATAGGATACTCTCTCTAAATAGCATTTTGCAAACACAATAGCAGTTGCTTCAGTTATTGCCAACATCACTATTGAGGACAATTAAATTCTGAAACTTCTACAATGAGGTTACCTCAACCGAATTTCTCACTCAGTATCACCCACACCCTGCTATTTGAGACCTTTTTTCTTCTATATACTAGGCTGGTAAAAATGAACTCGAAGAACAAATAGAAGTAACCTACCATTCCAAACAAAAACATCATAAAGAGCGCTGCAACTATTGATAATCCAGCACCTGATAGTGACGCCTCAGTCAAATCTCTTGGAATTTTCCTGCACATGGAAAAAGAAAAGCATTTAAGCAACAGGCACTTCCTTTGGCCTACTTCCTGGCACAGAATTTATAAATTCACAGAAAAAAATGAAAAAGAAAGCCAACTCAAATGCAATTCCCCTCAGCAATCAGATAAGAGAAAGCTCAATAAATAAATTCTCAATATCACACTTGAGTGAATCCGTATGAAACCCAAGTCCAAGTAAAACACATGACCTCCCATAAACATAATCAACTCACTCAATACACAAACAAGACCTTTCACTTTTTACGTCTAGAAATCGAAAACCAAGACACTCAGAATTTCTTGAAATCCAATAACAAGAAGCTCAACAATTCAGATCCACAGAAAATGGAAGAACTAAACTCAAAACACGAACAGCAATACGAAAGATATTCGTAACAAACACAAGAAAAATCAAAATGTAAATAACAAGAGAAAGTAAAATGAGTGGGACCGGACCTATAAAAGTCAACGGATTTGAGCTTGCTCGCGGAGATCATGGCTGCTTCAGTATGAGAGACACTCAGAGAGAGAGAGAGAGTCCAAAGAGAGATCTGGTAGTGGAAATGAAGCCTCGAGGATCGCTTTGTAGATTTTGGGGTTTCAAGTCATTCACAAATAGAATATTTTCCCACCCGACTTAAAGAGAGAGAAAGAGAGTGTGGACCTTCTCTCTCTTCCCTTATTTTCGAAATCTACTTTTATTTCCTTTATATTGGCCCGTGTGAAGAAGCGTGCATAAGCATGGTTTTAGTTGCTGGCGGAACGGCGTAGTTTTAATGTCTACACTATCTAGCTTGAGGGAACCCTTGTGCGGTCATGAGACGATCACACGTGTAGTTTTTGATCATCTCATCGCACTTTATAGCTGACTAGGCAGTTGGCACCCACCCGATAGTTTCTTGTGGGCTCGTCACTTAAACCCATTCAGGTAAGCTATTCATAAAAAGTCAGACCCAACTGAAATTGATAGACTCGGACATCACGCTAGTAAATGTAAAATTTAAGGGAGCCCAGGCATATTCGAATTTGTGGGAATATGTAATGTAAATAACTAAATACAACTAATATTTACTTTAAAAATGACAAGTTAAAATAATCCATTTAATCGCATATTAACATATGGAATAACAACAGTTTTTGTTTTATCACGAGCTATATAAAATATTAGGAAATGGAGATTCCACTCTACTTTAGCTGTAAGATCCTCAATTTTTTATTAAGTATTAGATTAAGAATTTGACATTTCAATTCAACTTTTAAATAAAATAATACTGTTTAAAGATTAAAAAATATTATTTTCCACTTCTAATTTTAAAAATTTGACCCAATGTCATGATCCTCATTCTTTATTTGCTGTTTTTCTTCGGCGACGTCGTTTATTTCAGAAGAATCTATGAAACAACCATTTGGATTAGTTAGCTTCACCAACTCAAAATTTAAGAAGAAAACGAAAAACTCAATCACAGAGAACATGGCGACAACGCTTAAAGCCTTAAAATACACATCTTTCGCTGGATTTCGATCTATGCGCTGCATCTTTAGATCAGTGAGTTTCCTCCTGTACTCTCTCTTTTTTGGGTTTTTTGTTCGGTTCTTCGTCTGCTTAAAAAAATCGTAAGTCATTTCATGTCATGTCCATGTTTTGATTTGATTAATGATTAGGTTAGTACGTTGGTTCTATCGGAGCACGAGGGCGGTGCGATTAGTAAGGCGTCGTTGAGCGCGGTGGAAGCCGCCAAGTCTCTAGGCGACGGCTGTTCCGTTTCAGTGCTATTGGCTGGCTCTGGCGCTTCACTTCAACAAGCTGCTGCTCATGCAGCCTCTTCCCATCCTTCTATTCATCAGGCATTTTCACTCTTACCCTTTTGTTTTCATCTCCAATTAATCATTTTTATGCTTTCTTTAGCTTATATTATGTTTGCATTATTTGTTAATTAGCATTATCTAGTTTTGATTATGAACTTGCTTTATGTTTTCTGTGAAAGTTTACTTCTTTGAATGTGAGAATACCAGGGAGACATGTTTTTGCTAACTCGATCATGTGCACAAAACCTGGGCGTTCCTTATACATGCCGTTAAGAGAATGAGGATGTTTTCGTTCTTTTATGTTTCATCCAGGTACTTACAGCCGATTCTGAATATTTTCAACATCCTTTAGCGGAACCTTGGGCAAAATTGGTCCACTTGGTTCAGCAAAAAGGAAGCTACTCACACATAATTGCGGCTTCCAACTCATTTGGGAAAAACATACTTCCTCGTGCAGCTGCCCTTCTAGATGTTTCTCCCATTACTGATGTCGTTAATATATGCGGCTCCAATCAATTTGTCAGGTTTCTTCTTCTATCGTTTATTACCTTTGTAGTGTTTACCCTTTTGAAGTTTGGACTGCTGTCTTTAATGGAAGTTAGTAGTGGTTTCTGACACTGGCTGTGTGCTTTCCAATGGTGATTTGTGTCAATTGTGTATCCATCTATGAGAACTACAGCAAGCCAGTTACCTTCACGTTGGTTTTACACCTTTTTTTTTTATGTGTTTACGGTTTTGTCTTTCTTATTGATCTTGCAATGTACTTTACAAGTCATTGTTAAATGGTGGTCTTTCACTATTTAATTTAATTATTTAATAAATGTTTGAGGCATATTTGTCATTTCACCTGTTCAAAGAATTGATAAAACTTCTCACGATTCACCTCCGCGCAAAAGCACAGACTATATAAACGTAATCTGCCGGATTACTGATTTAAACTTTTTTCTTGGCTGATATGCAATTAGATGTTCTTTTCAAGGTACATAAAAGCAAGTGAATGGTGTATAGAAAGTTTGGATTGGACTAACACATTTTGTTTCGTTACTTTCAGTCAGGACAGATCTCCAATAGAGTTTTATATAGATATGTTTTAAGCCCTTACCACAAATCTCATATATTTATAGCATCATGTACATATTGCTAGAAATAAATCATATCTACATGTGGCAGGCCAATATATGCCGGCAATGCACTTTGTACAGTTCGATACACTGGCAACAATCCCTGTCTGTTGACGATTAGATCAACTTCTTTTCCAGTACCAGCTACTTTATTCCATTCGATATCTAATGAAGCTCCAATCTCCCAGGTTGATCTCTCAACCTTCTGTGAAGGTTTGTTTATCAGTTACTGCTTATAATTGTTATCTAGCTACATTCTGCCTCAAAACAGGACAATATTTTCTACTTGCAGCTAGATCTTCCTGGAATATCCTTTGTGCTGTAGAATTCATCTACTATCTGAACTGTAATGTTTGGTCATAATTGTCCAATGAGTGGTTCATCTAAGAATGTTTCACATTCTAATTGCAGAGTCTATTGGTAAGTCTAGATATTTGAAACATACATCTCAAGACAAAGAGCGCCCTGATCTTGGAAGTGCACGGATTGTAGTCACTGGTGGGCGAGCATTGAAAAGCATGGACAACTTCAAAATGATTGAGAAGCTTGCAGAAAAACTTGGTGCAGCTGGTATTATATTGATGAAATTTTTTCAGACATGCTTGCTCATTTTTGTCCTTTACAAGTTGCAGATATGGAGTTTGCCAAATTTTGCTTAGACAATTTTCAAGTAGTTCTAATAAAATGGTTTAATCATGTTCTTGATGTTATGATGATCTTTGGTCACTCAATCTCTAATTGCATTTTGTTGTGGCATTTTTTTTCCTTATTCTTTAGTTGGTGCCACTCGTGCTGCGGTAGATGCGGGATTTGTTCCAAATGACCTCCAGGTGATCTCCTGCAGTGTTACGGCAGTTGTTTCCATAACTATGGATAAGTTTACAATGCTCAGGAACTTTTTGTTTGGGTATTGAAATAAACATACTAAATTGCAGTGCACCGCTTCTTAGTGATTCTGTTGTGAAGTTTGTGTATATGAGCTGGTGTTCTTCTCCAAGTGCTAAAATCTATGTGCAATTTGAAAAAAACTTACAGTAAGGGTGGCAATGATTTCAGGTATTTGATTGCATTTCTTTCTTTTCCAGGTTGGTCAGACTGGAAAGATTGTTGCCCCAGAATTGTACATGGCTTTTGGCGTTTCAGGAGCCATTCAACACATAGCTGGCATGAGAGACTCCAAGATCATTGTTGCTGTAAACAAAGATGCAGATGCACCCATATTCCAGGTTACAGTTGAAAACCTCTTTCATTTATCTTCCTTTCATTGACTACTTTAAAATACCTGTTAGTTCATCCTTGAAGACTTTAATCAGTAACTGTTAGTACTTTTATCGAAGCACTACTTTATGTACTAAATCCATGAGGATGATAAGGAGAAACACCACCCTACCTGAGGAAACGATCAATTTGCCTTAAAATGGACTCATCAGACTTGAGGCAGAAGAGATTACGGTGGAAAATAATCTGGTTATACATAAGATGAGAGTCGATCACCAACATAAAGAATAACTTAATTGTCTTTTGATACATTACAAATCAGGAATAGATAATTTCTCACTCTGTGAACCTTTTGAAGATTTAAATCCTGATAGATGTGGAAGTATCGTCACCAGGCCTAACCCAGAACAGTTAAGAACAACTTTCTTTGATTTTTTAGTATTTTTACCCTCGTGTTTTTGGAACTTACTACTTCCTAATATGAAAAAAATTGCCAGTTTTGGCTAGGACCTGCTACCATAAACCTAAGCAATTGATGATGGGATCGATAAAGAAGTAAAGATAAGATAGGCATCGAATATATAGCATGACAAAGAGCTGTATCCTGTCTGTGCAATTTTAGGTGCCATAATTGAGGCACTAGATTTTTTTTTTTTACTGCTGCTCAACTTGGAAGCAGTCTTCACTTTGAAGAACAAAATTGTTAGCTTTTGAAAACAAAGAAAGGAATGGAATTTGTTGCAATTATCATCCTTGCATTGCTTAAACACGCAGCCATCTCTCTCTTGCAACTTTTATCTCTTGAATCACCAGTCTCCTTGAATGCAGGTTGCTGATTATGGGCTTGTTGGCGATCTTTTTGAAGTGATACCGGAGTTATTAGAGAAGCTTCCTGAGAAAAAGTAAATCCCTGTTCTCCAAGTTTTAAAGGGCTGATGGAATTCTCCAGTTTTTTACCTATAAACATGGTCATGTAGAAAACTACAACGAATACCATTGGAAAAGAAGAATGTTTTGCATTTCATGATCTTGAAATAATGAAAAAAGAAAAGAAAAACAGGAATCGTATGTGATGATCTTCAAATAATGAATTTGTACTTCTGCCAATTTTTACTGGTCATATCCAAAAGTCTTGTTTATAATCCTGATATGAGCAGCAAGGAAAAGGCTTTTCCTATGTGCAAAATACTTCCTCTTAAGTTCTACTTAAAAGTGGCTAAAAATGACACTGTTGATGTTGCCTCTGTTTTTCATGTATCATTAGGAATCCTAACTTCATAAAATGATACCATTTTGATTAGTCGAGTTGAGTTACTTCGAGGTGAGCTGAGTTTAAATTTTGAAATTTATTTTTTGATTTTGAATTTGATTTGAAGTTATTTTTATTTATTTT
Source organism: Erythroxylum flavicans (assembly GCA_027576715.1). Classification (NCBI taxonomy): domain Eukaryota; kingdom Viridiplantae; phylum Streptophyta; class Magnoliopsida; order Malpighiales; family Erythroxylaceae; genus Erythroxylum; species Erythroxylum flavicans. The sequence goes on from JANZXP010000112.1 coordinate 121,664, forward strand.
TTATTTATACAGATATTTGCTTACGCATTTTGTTATTGTTTTCTTGTAATCGTTTTTGAAAACTTTTTTTTCAATGAGTCTATCAAAACACTCTCTTCATTAGTTAGGGATAAGATTGCGTATTTGGATTTCTTTAGATTTTTCATATAGCAAGATTTTTATTGGGATGTTATTGTTGTTTTGTTGAATTCAATT
>JANZXP010000112.1:127710-145115 GCA_027576715.1 Erythroxylum flavicans
AAGCTTCCAGACAAAAAGTAAATCCCTGTGCTCCAAGTTTTAAAGGGCTGATGGAATTCTCCAGTTTTTTACCGATAAACATGGCCATATGGAAAAACTACAACGAATACCATTGGAAAAGAAGAATGGTTTGCATTTCATGATCTTGAAATAATGAAAAAAGGAAAGAAAAACTGGAGTCGTATGTGATGATCTTCAAATAATGAATTTGTACTTCTGCCAAGGTCATATCCAAAAGTCTTGTTTATAATCCTGATAAGAGCAGGAAGGAAAAGGCTTTTCCTATGTGTAGCGGCAAAATGCTTCCTCTTAAGTTCCACTTAAAGTGGCTAAAAATGACACTGTTGAGGTTGCCTCTGTTTTTCATATATCATTAGGAATCCTAGCTTCATAAAATGATGTAATTTTGTTTAGTCGAGTTGAGTTACTTTGAGGTGAGCTGAGTTTAAATTTTGAAAAAAAAAATTGGAATTTGAATTTGATTTGAAGTTTTTTTTGTTTATTTTTAATTTATAATTTAGTTAATGTTTTCTGCAAATCGATTTTGAAATCTTTTTTTAAAATGAGTTTATCAAAGTACTCTCTTTATTAATTAGGGATAAGGTTGTTTATTTGGATTTCTTTAGATTTTTTATCTAGCGAGATTTTTATTAGGTTGTTATTGATGTTTTGTTGAATTCAATTTAAACTTGACCAAAATAAATTTTTTTTATTGATTTTAAATCTTATCAAACTTGAATTGTTTGCCTTTTCTATGTACTACAACAGTTATATATCACCTAGATGATAATTAGATGTCCATCACATTGTTAATATAATCAAGATTTTATTTGAAATCATATTTAATAAGAATATCAATTTTTATTTTAAAATACAGAATAAGTTGTTAATAATGGTTAGAATATTTCATTATAACTTACAAAAGTTATTTTATCGTAACTTTTAACTTTAAAAAACCCATTTGGCAATATGAATCAACTTTTCATGTTTATATTACTTAATAATTAGAGTTGTAAATATTATTTTAATCTTTAATATTATATATGCCATAATAAGGTTTTGTTAGTCCTGACTATGATGATTATATTTAACAATTATAATATATAGGAGGATTTGAGCAATGTTATAATATACAAGAGAATTTGAATTATTGGACTAAAATATAAAGAATGAAATAAAAAAGAGACTCGAGAAAAAAAGATTGAAGTTTTATCCTTTTCCCACCGTAAGTTTTCAAAAACAAAGATACCAAGTTTTAGATACAAAAGTTATGTATATACATGGAAATGTGTTTGGTAATAACTGCAATAACTTTTGATAGACTGTTTTGTAAAGCAATTTATGCTATTTTTTGGAGTTTTGTATTGATAAAATAAGCACACGCAAGAGGGGGCAAATTGTGTATGACTTGAAAAGTTTTCCAAGTTAGTTCTAATTCGTATAAATATAAGGGCCTGTTAAAATTTAATACAATAGGGGTCTGTCAAACAGTAAAAGCATGTTAAACGACAGGAGCTTGTTAGACAATCGAAGCTTACTAAATGATAAATCATGATAAAACAATTTAAAACAAAAGGCACATGTTAAAACTGAAAGGAACCTCTTGCAAGTTGAAAAACAAAAGGAGCCTATTATAAAAATAAATGAGCCTCTTGATAAAATAAACACACATGTAATATAATGTGAAAATTTAAAAATTAAGGAGAGAGAAGAAGGATACAGTCGAGTTATAATGATTTAGCTTATAACCCAACTCTACGTCCAGTTCCTAAGTATCTAACTTGAGTATTTCACTAAAATTTTAAGTAGTAATTTAATGAGCCTCTTTAAGCTCACGAGTACGTATTTTTCAAGGTCTTCCAACCTTTCAAACTAGTAATATTTAGCTAACCTCTACAAGCTCTCAACAGATGAAAATATAATTTGCTCAATATGAGCTTTAATGATCTCTCTCAAAAAGAATTTTCACGTTTTAAAGCACAAGAGATTTGATAAGAATATGACTTTCAAGAGTGTTGATGTTGTTGATGTAATTCAAGAGTCTGATTTGTTTTTGCAAAAGTAGTAACACTTCTTTAAGTAGATATTTCCTTTAACTAACCGTTACTTCACTTGCATCCTTAGTCAATTGGATGGATTTAAATCTGAATAACTTCGATGTCATCTTTGCCAAAAATATGCCAGTAATCAGAAAGCTAATATACGGCCTTCATAATTAGTAGGATCCTTTCGAATAAATCATTTTAATAAAGTAAGTTCATTAAAAAGATTCCTGCAAGAAAGGAAGCGTATTTCTTATGATTTTATTTCCTTTTGAGAATTAACCATTAACAATAAAATAAAATAAATCTAATGAAAGCAATTTCTTCATGATATTGTGAAATAAATAAGGTAAGTTCATTAGGAAGGTTCATACAAGAAAGGAAACCTTTTTCCTGTAATTTTATTTTCTTTTGAGAATTAGATCGTTAATTGTACAAAGAAATAAATCCAAACTGAATTTTAAAATATGATGTGGTTATCATCAAAGCACAACCCATTTTGATTGGGCTTGGAATTAAGATCAAATTTAAGAAAAAACTAGGTCAATCAAAAGCCTTGGGCCCAATAAGGCTTTGGGTTGATATTGGAGATGTTAAAGGTGGTATTTCTACTCAATAATATAAGAAGGTACTGTTACACTTGATGCGAGGAAGAGAAGAAGATATATGTCTAAGTTTTTTGCAATATGAACAACTCTTAGAGCTCAACCTTCAATTTGTAGTGCCTTAAAATCTAAAGCAATAACTTATAATATGGACATAACAATGACTAGACGGTGGTATGATGCAAATGTATAATTCAATACTGCTCAATCTTATTATTACCAGCCTATAATGAATGTTATTGCTTCTTACAATCTATGATATAAAGCTTTTTCAATTGATAAAAAGGTAATCTTTTGACTAGTCCAGTTTATGGTATAAAGAGTTATTTGGATGAAATAAAAATGACTTGGGCAACTTATGAGTGTTCAATCATGTGTGATAATTGGACAAATAGAAGATGTGAATTTATTATTAATTTTTAGTTTATTCTACTTAGGAAAAAGTGTTTTTGAAGTCTATTGACGAGTTTAGCCTTATTAGAAATGATAATACTCTAACTTAAATATTTAATAAAGTTGTGAATGAAGTTGAGCCTAAAAACATTGTACAGTTCATCACTGACAATGATTTTGCTTATAAAGCAGCTGAAAAAATGTTGCAAAACAAGTGTAGTTCTTTTTATTGCACTCTTTGTGTTGCACATTGTGTTAACCTAATGTTAAAAAATATAGGAGATGTTAGATAGTTCCCTATTATTGATGAAACTATGTAAAAAGCAAGAAACGCGAATAAGTTCATCTATAATCATGTATGAGTCCTAAATTTAATGAAAAAGATTTCATCAATGGTAAGAATTTGTGTCATCCTACTATTATAAGATTTATGACAAATTTCGTATCACTTCAATATTTTGTTTTAATGAAGAAGGAGCTCAGTTAAATGGTCACAAGTGATAAGCGAGTTTCATCTGAATATGTTAGGTCTAATGATGTGAATGGATATTTCTAGAAATATACTTGAAGATCATAAATTTTGTTTTCAATGTCAATCTGCCATCCGAGTTTATGAACTTTTAGTCATAGTACTTCGTATGATTGATAGTGATGAGAAGACAATAATGAGTTATTTTTATGATGTCGTAGAGGGCAAAGAAAGTAATTAAAGCCAATATGAAAACTAAGCCTTCTTTGTATATACCTTATCTTGCAATCACCAATGAATGATAGAAAAGGCAACTTTACTCTCTATTATTTATGGCTAGGACATTTTTTAATTTTAATGTTTATTTTAGGCCAAGTTTTACAAAGAAAGTTGAAGTTAATAGGAAAATGATATTAACTATTATAATAATTGTTGTTCATGAGATGATGAAAGATTTCCTCAGCTCATAACTAGAGGTGTATAAGAATGTTTCCGATGAATTTGGGATGTCCTTTACAATTATTCAAAGAGGCAAACTTAAGCCACGTATATTTTTTTCACTTTTGTTACTAGTTGAAAATTAATCGTCACTTGATTTTGTTTATAAGTTTACTTTTATTGTCTTACAATTGCTTAGTAGGACGAATCCTGAAATGGTGTTCTAGAATGAAAATGGTTTGTATTCAAATTCTAAGTCAATATATGAGTGAAACAGGGTGTGAAAGGAATTAAAGCACAATTGAATTCATCAATTTTAAGAAAACAAATAGATTGGAACACAAAAGATTGAACAATTTGTCTTTGTTTGATACAACTTAAGACTTTGAGAAAGGTATTTTATTATCATTATTAAGTTGAATATAATTTCTTAATAATTTAATGTTATTTGTTTACTGGGAATCTTAATAGAACAAGTAGTTCTACATATCCAATTTGCCTTAACCATGTCAATATTTTAGTAGATTGAGTTTTTAAGGAATTAAGTTTGATAGATGAGAGTGACTTGGAAGCTAATCTTATATGGGAAAATATTTATATGTCACTTGGTGTAAGGAATTTGAATAATGATGACGCTGATAAGACTCCTCTTAATGAAGAGGATTTTGTACTAAGTAAAAATTGAAGTCAATGCGATTTGAGTAGATATTCGACTAAATGAAATTTCAAGTTTTTATTTATTTTATTTTCTTTTAATTTCACTTATATTTGATACATATGTTAAACTATATATATCCAATATAAATATAAAACTTTTAATTGTAAGTATTTTTATTTTAGGTTTCACTTCTATTTGGTTGTATTCCGTTGCATGAACTCTTGTCATAATACTTACGGAGTTATGGATCTTTATTATTCTTACTATATTATGTTTTGATGTAATTATTCTTTATTATATGATGTAAATTGTAACATTTTAATTGCTTTACATTATTCTTAGTAACATATATGATGATTAAAGATCTTTTTCTTATTTAAATGTGATTATTATTTATATGTGAAAGATGTGAAAAATAATATTAATAGAAATAAAGAGATAGTGATTTCAAGTTCATACTATTATGATTTTGGAGATATGGTTGATGTAAAATTAAAAATTATATATTATAATATATTGAGAGACTATTTTATAATTTAACAAAAATCAGAGAGTATTTTGTAATTTTTAAAAAATATCCAAAACGATATCCAATATTGACTGATACTAGTACCGTATTCTACTGGAACCAAATATAATACTGGTACCAAAGACATACAAATAGAACAAGATACATCTTTTTTTTATTGATTTAATCTTACAAAATTTAATATGCTTGAACGTATGAGATTCAAATTGCATCATAGACACATTTGAATAATTTGAAATAATTTAGTGTTCAATTTTTTTGTTATTAGTAATTCTTTGTTTGAATGAATTAAATATTTTTTAGAACTCATATCTTGAAAAAGTTTTAACTTTATTTATTTGATTTGAAATCATAATATGAGAAGTTGTAATTTTTTACGATTCTTTTGTTGAAAACTTGAGCAGATTTTTAAGTTTTGCAGATTATTCAACTTCCTTTTCCACACTAATTATTGAATCTTCTAGTTTCGCACTCAGGAGATAGGTTTTGTTTAATTACTCCGCGAAGTTCATGTTATACTTTACTATTGAGCAAAAAAAGATATATATCGAAATAAGAGTCAGATATTTACAATAAATATTTTGAGTGATGGAATTTGAATCAACAAGCCGAATTAGTAATCGAAGAACAACCATCATAATTTAATTTTTATAAGAAGGGTATCTTCAAACTCCGAGCGATTGACATGTCAAATGTAAAAGCAGAGGGAGCTAGCTAGAAATAAACAAAGAATTAAATGGTTGGTTGGTTTGTAAACATCTTAATGAGTTGGAGGATTAAGTGGGGTTGTTAGGTTATCGTTGAAAATATCAAGCCATCATCAGGAAAATACAACCCAAACTTTCGGATACTCAACCGAAAGCTTTGAAATTATGAAGTAGATACCAGGTTAGTGTGTCGAATTTATCAATTAAAGCTAACGAAAGTTGGAAACTTTTAGAGAATGACATGTGGCTTATGGCTCACGAAAGCTTGATTCTATGCAGTGTGTGGGGGTTTGATGGTGAGTCAAATTAAAGAACAACCCACTAAGTGACTCTAAGCATTCTTGGTGAAGAAAAATGAACGTCAGAGACGATTGATTGGAAAAACAGATTTAGTTTGTCCACACGTACGTGACACGAATGCATTTACACCAAATTTTCCTTCTAAAATTTGGACGTCACTTACTCTAGAAACAAGAAGACCTAAACAAAACTATGTGCGTTATCTTGCAAATGCCACATATCTCATTTATTAGCTTGATCAACGCACTAAACCAACAAAGTATTTTAGGGTAGTGTTTTGAATTGTGGACCAAAATTGTAAATGTTACTACGTATAATTATTATTACAATATCATAGTTGTAAATAGGAATATGTCGAATAGTTGTAGATAGGAATATCTCGATTATCTGGAATTCAAAACTTGATACATGGATATATCAGATTTGATTTTTCTTTCTATGATAAACCCAGATCATGAAACGAGGTATTTTACATGAATGGTACATATATTTCACAGGTTGCTGAAGATAGTACATGCAAAGAGTTATCTTAATCTCATTCATTACATATGCAAGCAACATCCTTGTTTATGTTCACGTCTTCATGCAACATACGTTTGGCACAGGGAATGTGGTCCTGAGCTGAGAGAGTAAAGCGGAATCAACCAAGAAAATTCACTACCACGGATACTGGAACTAAGCACAGACCCCTTTTCTTTAGTTGTGTAGTGTCATTTTCATTGCCAATAAATCCCAAATCACGTGTCTCTTGTCCCTTGCATGAAGCATCGTCCTTCTCCTAGTACAATAAAACCAAACTCTTGTTAGGTACACGAAACATTGATCTAAAAGGCAATCGAAGAACTGAAACCATGGAAGTAAAGTTAAATGAATGGCTGTTTTTAGCTTACTTGGGAGATGCTCATGGAATCTTTCACCTTTTTGTTGTTGAACTGGTTGTTGAGATCATAAACCTATGCCCAGCAGCCAAAATTTGAAGGTAGATAAGATAATTTGTTACTGTGTGCAAATTATATCCATTACATTAGCATCGCATTAAAAATCAGCTTACCAAAAGAAAGGGAAAGGAACCGTGAGAATCAGGAAAACGGTCAGACCTTGGAACTATGTGCGGGCGAAGTTGCTGTATCCTCCAAAGCATCATCAACGAAAGCTTCTTTGGTTCCTCTCTTCGTGAAACTAAACCTGTTACAGCTTTTCTGAGAAAACGACTCAACAACTGGTTTGCGGTGTAAGGACTTCTTCCCAACCGAAGAAGCAGCATCAGAGACTACAGAAGAACTTTCATCATTTAAAGTGGAAGAATCATGATTATCGTGAACGTGGTTAGCAAAAAAATCCTCCAAGTACATAGTCCAACTACTCTCGCCAGATGCATCATCACCATCATCATCTCTTCTTCCACTAGAGGAAGGAGAAAGATCAGAAACACAAAGAGAATTGTTCATGGGAATTGTAGAGCATATTATTCAAGGGAAAATATGATCTTTCTAATGCAATTTGTTGGCAGAATCCAATTGAACAACTATTTATAGAAGAAGGGTCAAAGCAATTGAGTGTTGGAGAATGATCATGTACATGACGTGGACGGTAATCTCTGGACCTCATAAGGAGTTAGACATTTGATAATATTAATCATTTTGTTGAGAGGAAGCACGTTTGACCCTTGAAGTCCTTCAATTAACTAGACTTTCACTTACATATGCCAATTCCTTAGAAAAATAATTTAATTACCTTAATTTAACTTTTTTTTATTCATCATGAAAAATTTTGACCATTTAGCATAGACTTCAATATAGTTTGGAACACTTAATAACACCTTTAACTAATATGTTTATCATTGCAGTTGCCACGATGGTGTATATCAATGTCATAGTAAGATCATTCCAAAGTGGAGATCAACTAAATAAAAGCATCTTGTCTTCACAGGTCATTAAACAATATTAGATCGTCGTCGATGTCGATGCCCATCATCGAATGGAATGATTCATCATGGTTACTGACTTGTGGGAGAAACAAACATAAAATATGAGTGGAGAAAAGACTCTTGCATATAAGATAATTAATGATTATAACTTATGACTTTGCTTCTTATGTTGCCAAATTTTCAGCGACTAGCTTCTCTTGGGTAATGGCTGACGTTTACTTTAAGTTTTTATATAATTTAAACTACTTTTAGAATCTATAAACAACTCTAATATGATCAAGGTTTTCCTTAATAAATAATTTATTTTTAAATACAGAATGAACTTTTCTTATTTTCTAATACGAATTGAATAATCTTTTAAAACGTATAGTACTTATTAATGATAAATTTCCAGTGAATTACTTAACAAAATAATTAATGAGTTTAATTGACAAAACCTTTGAATGAATTAACAAATAAATCAGTCAAAGAATTAGATTCAATTAATTAATAATAAATAAAACACTTTCGCAACAACTAATAAGAAATTTATGGATGAGTTTCTATTGCACTAGGACAAGTACTTCGGCTACTAAAAAGATTTTTTAGTATGTGTAAGCTTAGTGCTTTCCATTAATTTGCAAAGCTAAAGTCTCCTTTCATGAATGAATGGAACAAGATAGAACATAACTAGAAGAGCACGTAGCTTCTGTCAACTAGTGGGATATCTGCAAGTTAAAACAGAAAATGAATAGCAAGCAAATCATTATATAATATATAATTAAACAAGTGGCAACTACAGGACAAGGTTTGCACGCTTAAGTCCTACCATCGAATGGTTAGTTTAAAAAGGGTACATCAGAACGGATGACATAACTTTTCATATCAATTAATTAATTTAGTTGAATCATCAAGAGTCACGGTTTGTCTCCATTATAGGAGTCCTTTTGGGTAAGACAGTTAGCGAGGGGTCGAGTCTATCTAGCGTCTCTTCGTCGTGACGGGACCTTTGCTTTGCCACTTTATATCAGCATTATCACAATCATTTTTGTCATGTTACTATTTTATGAAATATATGAATTATTTTTCAAAAATCTTATAAAAACCTAAATAAATTCAACATTAATATTTTTAATTTTTCTGTACGAATATCATATATTAACTTTGAGATTATTAATGCATATTGATTATATATTGATATTAAAATCTAAATTTATAAATGTTAAAAATTTCTTTCAATTTTTATAAAAAAATCTCAAGGTGAAATCCTAATTTCAGCTTTTAATTTTTCTATAAACTTATTAGTTAGTAGTTTTGTCTAATTAGTCAAATCATGAAAGTCGAAAAACATACCTATCAAGAATTTGGTCGATAGTAGGAGGATAGAAGTAAAGGAAAAGAAAAAGATGTTTCTCTACTGTATAACAAATTAAATAGTCGTTTCTAATAATAAACCCAAGTCATTAGTAGTGTTTGACATTGCATATTAGCAATATCCTCACATCAACCTTCAGCTACGAGACATTGTCGGATCTTCTTATGTTAAATTCCAAGGAGAGATTAACCTACTCCCATCCCATTATGACACATTTGGTCTCAAGGCTTGATCAAGCGTTCATTGGACTCCTGCAATAGCCAATCCAGTCATTAGCTCCAATCATGCTATGCATGTTTCATGGGAATATAGTTTAATAATGTTCTAATATTAAAGAATAAATTCATCCACTTCTCTTGTATTTTAATTAAATTTTCTTATAATTTAATATTTCAAAAAGTTCTATCCTAATATTAGTAGACTACACTAGAATTATGACGTATGGTGTAATTGATGCAGACGCAATTGTCTGTCTTCACTTGGCAACTGTATGTATGGATGAATTAAGGAAGAAAAAGTATTGAAGGGAATTATCTTGAATGAGATGTAATGCATGTAGTTAGTGCGGTCCAATACTCCATGATTCCTCGAGAAAATTGTTACCAACGTCAGGTCAAACTAGAATTTGTATTTTATGCGTTAAAGGTCCAATCTAATCATGATTATATATACTCATAGTCGGATAAATGGCTCTCTTTCTACGCTCATTATCATTTTCTGTTCTAAAAATAACAAATCAATGATAAGGCAAATGGCCGCTCTTGCCTTTCTGTATACTTATACGCATGTCGTCGTATAAAATGTTTGACTACTACTATAAATGCGTCGGAGAAGCTCAAAATGAGTTTTTTTTTTGCCCTTTTCCGATGGATCCTGGATCGTTATTTTGTTGTTTGTTGAATGTTTTGCAGCCATATTGTAACGAGGAAAAAATACAACGGGTAGCAACAAGGTATAATCCATTTACTGTTAGCTAATTATGAAATGTTTGGAAATTTATAATTAAGAATTTGTAGTTGTAAAATATCGGTTTAAAATTTAAAAATGAAAATGTAAGAAAGTCTTTAATTTATGTTTCAACTTCAAATTTCGTATTTAGATTGATAAAAATAAAATTTTTATTTTTAAATAGAGGATATTTAATCAATATTTTAAAGGTTTGAGTAAAATCTAATGAACTCGAAGAACCTTTAATTTGATAAACCATAAGCAGAAATTATAAGATTTTAATAACACCCATTTTCCATATAAACAAGGTTAACGTGTTAGATTTTATTGATAAAATAAGAAAATTACTTGAAAATTAGGAAATTTATCCATCATATATTATTGGAGAATAGAGTTTAAGAACTTAGCTTTTACTTGTCCGAATTTGTATAAGATGGCGACTGAGTAACTGGCTGCAAATTCAAAACGAAGCTCATCATTTCCTAAAGTTGAAGTATCCTTTATTTATACATGTAACTAAAATCAAACAAGATCCATATGCAGCTTCAAATCTGCGGGGAAGCTTGAGAATTTTCTCATAAGAAAAATAATCATATGCATTCTGGTCTTTTTACCATCCCAAAAAGGAAACAGTGATTGATACGACAGGTATCAACCAAATTAAAAGCACTGGAAAGAGTACTATAAGTTGCAGAGAACATGAAACCACAGTCAAAAACGTTCGAAACTAGAAAGTTAAGTTCCTGCAGAAAGAAACGCAGCCCTAACTATGGCTTAAGATTGGTCCTTTTCTTAGATGCATTTTCTTCCTGCAAGTAGGTCCTTGGTCCACATAGTAAGTCCAGATAAAGAAGTATCTTGCTGATGGAAAGCTCATGGTACCAACAATTAGGCCAAGACTGGATCAAAACCCTGTAGAATCAAATATATGAATTAGTCAAAGACTGGATGGTTGAAAATGATAAATTTAAATATTAAAATCAAGATAAATATGCTAGAATTAAATTGAGCAGATGAATAATTATGAATTATATTTTTTAAAACCTTAAGAGATAAGTGTTTTTAATTATGGTTAATATATGTATATAATAAAAGATTTGGAGTATCAAGAATTTAGATAAAATTATTTAGTTTCTACTTTATAGTATCTATATAATCGTGCCGTATTATATATATGGTAGGCTGAAATTATAAGTAAAGTGTTGCTATAATAAAAATGTGTTTTATTAAAATACTCTCTCCTTCTTCATGTAATTCCTTTCAAAAGCATTTATTTCTTTTTTTTTCTATAATCATCATGGATCAAAACGTTTTACAATTAAATAGTTATTACTTTCACATTATTCACGATCACGTTTAATATGTAATCGGTAATTCGATTGTGCACCACACGAAATACAAGGTTGAAAGAGACCTACTATCGTACAAGAACCCGAGAGTCCAGACACTTATAGAGAAGTAGATTTGTAATGAATTAGGACCCATGCATGAGTAACTTTTGACAAAGCTTCACGTGTTATACCGTCTATGCGCCTGTGCATAATCTACACGTACTGGCAGGCCAGAAAGCGACCTTTAAATTTTGTTGGAAGCTGCACTGGACATTATACATTTCTTTCCCCGAAACAGCAATAGGTTTAACCTTGTACTATAGGAGACATGTCGCCAGTAGTAACTTGCAAATTCAAGACACTACAAAAGGCTTTAATTCACCATGGGAACAGAAGGCACAGTTTTCCAGTAAACGTGATTTGAAGCCACTACAAAAGTGGTCATGTAATTCTCAGTTTTTGCCACGATACCCTGTGGGTCTTCTTCTTCAATCTTCTCAAATGCACATGTTCTTCTCGTCTTTAGTTAGGGTCTTTAATTAAGCATAACATTTTTTTTCCTAGTTATAGTCATCTTATTATATAAATAAAATTTAATAAAATAAAATTGAAATAATGTAATTAGAAACCAAAATTTGATGTGCTTGTGTTACGCTACCTGTGTTACTTTGTTATATATTTTATTTCACTAAAGGTCTGTTTGGTTGAAGCGAACGGAATAGAACATAATAGAACGTAACACACTTTCATCGTTTGGTTGAAGGTTTTATAATGGAATGAAACAGAATGAGATGGAAGCGGAGGGTTTCATATTACGTTCCATTCTATCATAAACAGTAAAAATAAGAAATTTTAGATTAAAAAGGTTTAGGATGAAACGTAAACTAATAAATACATACGACCTAATATACCCTTAATAATTTTTCTTAATATCAATTATTTCTTCTAACCCTAACACCCTTGATATAATTAATAATATTTTTATATTATTTCTTCTTACCCTAATAATAATATTTTTATATTATTAATAAAAATTATATATAATTAATAATAAAATAAAAATAAAATTTCTATTAATGAAAATAGAAAATATATAAAAATTATTCTTTAATTGTTTGTATATATTTCTATATAAATAAAAATATAAATAAGTAATTTTTAAATATAAATCACAAATAATGGAATAAAATTTATTAAATAATTGATAATAATATTTTCATATAACTAATAATAAATTGTATATAATTAATAATAAAATAATAAAACTTTTATTAAAATTTTTAATATTTTAAAATAAAAATATATAAAAAATTATTTTTCGCGGTTGTGCGTAACTTTTTAATTGGACATTATTTTTATTTTAAAATTATAGCGTTAAATCTCTTACAACAATTTTTTTAATATCAAGAGTATAATAGTCATTTATTATACATTATATTTCATTCCATCTATCTTTCAAATAATATTTCACTACATTACATGATGAACTCTTTCATCCCTCTTAAATAATTTTTCGCTATATTACATTTCATTTTATTATTAACCGATTCGTCCTGTTCCGTTTCATTCCGTTCCATTACGTAACGAATGAGCGCTAAGAGTTTCAGTCCAAAGGACACGCTCATCGAAGTCTATCATCATTACGATAGTGATATATAAGGTAAAAGCACTGGACCATTTGCTAGGTTTTCGTTTAGCATAATCATTACCTACATTCACATATGGTCCCAAACTTGCATTCGGTAGAACTTGTGAATTGAACTTGCAGAGTTTCAAATTGCGCTGGTTCTGTGAAATTGAAGGTATTGACATGTCGTAGTCTCACAACTGACCTTTATTTATTTCTAGATTGACATTATTTGTCAAGTTGGCTCTAATTTGATAAGATCATGAAATGTAATAATTATGTTATTTAAAATTTAAACGTAAATTTACATATGAAAAAGAATATAAAAATAAAATGAGTTAAATGTAAAAATAAATATAATAATATATTATTTTAAAATTTGGAGTTGAAATACAATGCCTTACAAATATTTATTATAATGTTACATAATAAATACTGAAATATATTTAATACTTCCTTCTTAATTCAAGATATTTAAAACAAAATAATTGTCTTTTATTTATGAACCCCATTTACTACTGCCATAATTACAAATCTGGAAACCAAACGTTAGTATCATTGATTCCTTTCTTAAGATGGTGAGATGTTCATGTGTGTTTCCGAAAAGTCATAACATGAATACCATGATTAATTATTGTTAATTTGTATCATTTTTGAGCATGGATAACATGATCTACATGTATTAGAGAAAAAGGTTATTGGTATACCAGGATCAAAAGCTACCTTGCTAATAATAATAAGATTTATAACACCATTTTTACTAATTATTTTATACATGAAAATTAGAATAAAGAAGAAGAAAAATAGAGTTACTAAATCGTTGTTTCGTATGTAAAAGACTTCAATGGAACTTAGGACTCACAAAACTCCAAAGTTTTAATAAGAAGAACTGAAATCAATGATTTTAAAATTGAATCGAACCGACTTGTTCAACCAAAATAATTATAAATTGATTAGTTGCTTGGTTTGGTTTATGTTTATAATTGCTATAAATAAAAATCGACTAGTTAAGTAACAAATTGACTAATTTTTGTTGAACTGTAAGTACTTCAAAATCGTAAGTATCTTCTTCTTTTGTCTTTTTTTTAACTTTTCAGTCTCCATATTGAATTAAACTTCATCTCCCATTTTATTTCAACTTTTCACAACAAATCTCAGTCTACATTTTTAGTAAAACTTCATCTTCTTTGGTAACATTTTGGTCTTATTCAATCTTTTCTACTAGTCTCCCATTTCTTTTAATTTTCTTTTACATATTCTATTCTATTTCGGCCTCTTTTCTTTTGTGTTTTGGTTTATATATTATTTTGATTCCCTCTACAGAATCACAAACTAACCTTTGTTTATTTTTGTTTCTTTTGTTGGTTGTGGTGATTGAAGACAAATTCCATACTAACAAAGAGAAGATGTAAGGTTTAGGGGTATTGTTTTTAGACTTTCATCTTCTTTCTTTTTATTTTCATCTTTCTTTGATTCATTATTATAACATATATGACATTTTTTCTTGTTTATGAATCTATTTTAAAGATGTTGAGTTTACTGGATTTTGATTAAGTTTTTAGTAAAAGACAATGGGTTTGATGGAGAAGAATTGGGGGTTGCAGGATTGATTGTTCTCTGTTATAGGATTGTAGTACATTTAGTCTATTTGATTATGGGAGGTCAAGATTAAGTTTGGATCCTTTCAATTTGCCCTTATTCATCCCAACGGAGAAAAAAGAAAGAACGAAATATTATGGTGTTAACTTCACTCTGTGTCTATTAATTCACTCTGTATCAATTAATTTACGCCTTATACATTCAGTGTACCAATATTACGAGCTTTGTTGTATGTACAGTATAACTGTTAGCAACTTGCTTATGAGGATTGAGGAGTGAGGATCCTTTGCCATTGGATAATTTTTGTTCTCCTATTCTATTTAAATCTCTTTTAATTTCTATCATCTAAAGTTGCTCTAAGTCAGTCAGTACTTACAATTGAAGAATCTATATCTTCATTCCATTTAAATGGAATAATAGTTCCACTTTGTTTTTATTTTGTTGTTATCCAAAACTTTATGATAAACTTGAGAATATTTTTATTAGGAGTTGCAATATCTTTGGATGAATTTGACAGATTCTAGCTTTAATTTGAAAATATTTATTGTGTTGTCTAAATAATAGAGGTTTGGAGTATGACTAACTTCTCTATTTCATCAATTGAAAGGATTATGTTGTTTCTTGTTTACCACATAGGATTGTTATGCTTGTAATTACTTGGGATATTTTTTATTAATTATGTAGTCTATAACCTTGTTTTATCATTGAAATTTTAAATAAAAATATCAAAACGAAAATTTACAATTTTCCTTTCCAATCCTCTGATATTGAACTTTTTTGTGACCTTAAAGTCTTTAAATGTTCTTTAATTATGTGACTCCCTCAATTTCTCGATTTGTGGTGCAGATTTTTTTGCATAAAAGTGAATAAATGTAGGACTTGAACCTACTTTAGACATTCCAATTTCGAAATTCTTTGGTTTAGGCTTAAGCTTCTTCTTGCAAATATGATTGGATGGGATAATTTTCTGTGCACTAAAAGTAAAAAGTTTTTACCTCTGAGTGTAAAAAGATGACAGAACCATCACCACTTAACACTTAACAGGCTCATCATGACCCCATCACTTGTAGGAGAATTCTTGTAATAAAATATCCAACAAGTCATTTGAACAGAAAGTGACTACCTCTGAGAAAAAGTAACTTACAATCCTTTTCTTTACTTGAAAGTTATTTCTAGAATTTACAATCCAAAAGCATAAAAAAGTGTAATAAAAAAGAGAATATGAGACTTTATAAAGGCCTGTAACTTTGCCAATATCCCCAATTCGTACAACATCACATTCCCAAGTTTGTTATTTTCATTTAATCTCATACATCAAACCCAAGAACCATTCTCAAGGCTTATAGCTTTATAGAAGTTTTCAAGTATGGAAGACGCATTAAATTGAATGAGAAGCTAAAGTTTGATTTAATTGTCATTGACTTCTTTGTTTTCAACCTAAAGATAGGGGCTCGACTTTAGTTACACATTACAACAACTGATCACTTTTTCAAATATGTTGCAATTAATATCTTGATTTCCTAAAATAGTTCTTTCATATGTTTTACCATGTCAAATTAGGTATTGAGAGATATTTATCAAGTTTGTTAATTGATGAAACCAAAGCATCCATTTTTCTTTTCAACTATTTAAAAAAACAAAATATATAGTAAGTAAAAGTTTTTCATTAACTTATATGTCTTTGTTCTTTCTAAACCTTCCTATTACCATATTTTTAACATGAATGTCATTGATTGCATTAGTTTGCCAAATTCAATGTACTTAGTAGGACACGTATTTTCAACATCTAGTGCTTTTTTAGAGTGTTCTGATTTTATGCTCATATACAAAGTTAACAAATTTATTTTGTTTTCTATTTTTAGGTTAAAATTGCAGTCTATAATATGGAATCATCATAAAAAGATTCTGATAAGTCAAATCATTTATTTATGATTTTGGGATGAATTGAAAATAATTTGACTTATCTTTATGTGAATTGTGCACTTTATTTGGTTAATTCTCACACATTTTAACTTTATTGCTTAAAAGGTACAATTAGAGAGATTTTGGGGCAAAAGACATAACTTTGGATGTGGATGTCGGATTAAGGCCGTGTAAGTACGCTTTCGAAGAGGACTCCGAGCTCTACAACTTCAGTGAAGACCCCAAGGAGAGATTTGGCGGTCAAAAATGCACATTTCTGAAGATGCTTAGTGTATATCCACCTAACAGACATCATGTTCCTCCAAACAGACATGAGCGGAGAAGGAAGGGTGAAAGACTCATGAATGTCCGCTTAATGGACATAAAGTCCAGTTAATAGACATTCACTGTCCAAAACTGCTCCAGAGACTTGAGAAAGTCTGCCTAACGAACATCATGTTCGCCTAACGGACTTTGACAGCACAAATATGATCTTTATTCCCCCCTAAGGAAAAATATTTCAGTATGGATGATGTGTTCTTGACACTAAACATGTAATATTTTGTCTAACATATT
>JANZXP010000112.1:153102-165471 GCA_027576715.1 Erythroxylum flavicans
TCAAGCATATTGCAATTTCTCAAATCATTCAAAAGCAACAAATGCCACAATTATAAAGCAATGAAAAATCATTTTATATTCTTGACTAAAAAGAAAATATAATGGCTCATTATCTAATTATAAACATGAAACCTACCTTGAATTTCCTTGCTTAAAACTTTGCTAAAAAATGCCTTTACTCTTGCTCCTCTTGCCTTCTTTGATTCCCTTTTATCAAAGACAAAATTCCCATTCAATAGGGATTGAAATTGGAGAACCCACAAGACATATTCACTAAAATTGATCCTAGAATTCTTAAATGCATTTCTTAAGCTTTATAAACTAAAACCCTTTCAAAAATCCAAAAGATTAAAATTTGCTCTTGCCTTGAATCTTCACCAAATAACAAGATTTTTAGCTCAAAATGAAGCTCTTCTCTTCCTCTTTCTTTTTCTCTTCATAAACAACCCCAAAATCTCTATTGAAGACTAAGAAAAGAAGAAACCTAACTTGCTTCTTCTTCCTTCTTCTCTAAAGAACGACTCTCTCTCCCTTTTCTTTCTCTTCTTTTCATTTTTCTCTTCCTTTCTCTCCCATTTTCATTTTTCACTCTTTTAAAATAACAAGACAACAATTCCTTTTCCTATTTTACCCTTAATGAATGCTAAAAGTCCACTTTACCCTTCATTTAATGCTTTAAGACTCTTAAACATAGTAACATGTCAAAATTGCCCTCATACACTCTTACTACTTTAATTTAATTAACCAATGTAACAAAATCCTGCTAACATTGGAATAAATAATTAAACTCCAATAATAATTCTATCATGACCTCATAATTCATTTAATTCATACTCAACTAAAGAAAAAAATCTGGGGGCCAACACAGAGGCTTTTACTACTAGTTCATGAAAATTATAAATAATTTCTTCTACAATTCAACGTGCAAACCTCTTTGGGCTAACTTTACATATTTTGTTTTTGGGTGTGAGATCCAGCATTGAATTCTCATTTTCATAACATAAGTGATGACCTGTCATCATTCTCACCAATCTTCTAAGTGGCTCTTGAAAAATCAGTTATACTAACTTTAGGCTCAATCCTAAAATACTGACTATGAAAAAATCTTTCTATTTTAGCCTAAGAAAGGATAAAATTCCTAGGTAACAGAGCAGATTATGAGAAGGTTGTAACTATTAATGAATTCGAGAATAGTTTGAGCTTAAAATTATTAAAGTTTTTATAATTATCTAATTCTTTATATTATATGGTGAATCTAACAATATGCTCAATTATTGATTGATCATCTTCGCTAGAAAATAAGTTGAATTCAAGAATTCGATAACTGCAAGGATAAGGATTCTTATAATCAATTTATTATGAATAAGGCTTGTTTACTTTTAGGTGGCCAAGCTATCTCAAACCAAATCTGTACAATTCTTGACAATCTTCCCTGACAACTTCCATATCGTTCTTTAATCTCATTTACAATGGGGAATAATAGGGTTGCAATTTACAACCACAATGATACTCCCAATTCATATTGTGGTTCGTTAACTTCAGCCTCCGTACCAAATAGTTGGCTACTAACAATTTAGGGTCTGATTACTAATCAACTATTTTCCAAGATTAATGCATGGAGGTACTGTAAGGCATCCTTTTTTACAAGGAGGGACATATCCTTCATCTATAAGGGGCACAATTAGAAGAAGACTGTACTCCCCAACTTTTATTGCATTAGAAAGCAGACTTGCTCTACTAAAGTAGGAAAATTCTACCTACCAAACTGTATCACAGATGTAGATGGTTTGTAAACTTTCTCCATTAGTATCTTAATTGCATCGATTATAGAGGTCGTGTTAGACTTTAACTCTAGAATTTCCTTTATGCAAAAAACATCATTTTCTTGTGACTATTTTAGAATTTTGCCAATATGAAAGTTAGATAAAGATGAGGCTACCTTCTCGAGAGTCTCTACCTTCTAGGATACTAAACGTTCACTTCTTACTACTAAAGGGACTTCTTCCTCTAGGGTTAGAGGTACAAAAAAAGCATTCTTTGTTCGTAGTATTGTGGTCCCAACGATTATGCTAAATTATTTGCTGTTAATCTAGAATCTAGACGTGCTAGGGAAGAATTCTCCCGGTATTTGTACTTGACTTCTTATCGATCATATAAGTGGACTTTGAATAATTTAGAAAATAGAATTTTAAACTACTAAAATGTTTAAATATATGGAAAATAAGTTATTTAATTTAGGAAAAGGGAAGATTTAAGGTACAACAGGAATTTGAGGTAATAAAAATGAATATAAAACTTAAAGAAAGTTGAAAAATAATAAAAAGAAAATTTTTTAGAATTGTTTGTCTTTCTAGAGATTATCATGAGTTATCTTGTGATTGAATGTGCATTGTCTGTTGTCTAAATTATGATGAATTTATAGTCCTCTCATCCTTAAGCAATTTTTTTTTATAAATACTCACTTCCCAACATTTTAGCTAAACTCCCACATTATGCAATATTTTCTCACCTTCCAAGTTTTTGATTCTTGTCCCAATTTCCTGTATCTGCTTAACTTCCAACCTTACTTAACTATGTTCTTGTTGGTTGTCCTCATACACTAATTTTTTTAAAGGACATACCAACTATATATCAACTTTCTGGACCTTTGAAATTCTCAAATGATACACATGTCCATGAATTCTCTGGTCAAATGACTTCCAACACTTCTAACATTTGAACCTTTTTATTTTTAGGCTGCTTCTATTTGTTGGTTGAATTACTTTTTGGGTCAAAATATATTACTCTCTCTTTTCTTACATAGTGAGAGAGAAAAGGGGGGAGAATAAATGGAGTTGGAAGGGACACTGGCGATTTAGACAACATCGAAAAAGTAGGGATATCATCACTTATCAGATGAAGCTCAAATGTTGAATTATAAATCAATGATAACGAGATAAAAAGGACAACAACCTATGGGAAGCATTTTTTACGATCAAGTCAACTGGTTTCTAATGCGCACAATATTTGTTACGATATCTTAGGTGGATACTCCCAAATTTGCTTTATAATAAAATTCAATTTTTTAAATTTACAATAGACCTAGTAATCTACTATTCTTCCGTTAGATTTTTGTTTTTGTAAGTACATTTATGTAGTATCTTATGTAGCAGCGTTTGTTGGAGAAATCCATATTGAGGTAAACGAAAGTAAACTTTCCAAGATATTGAGCTCTTTGTAATTGATACGTACAAATGGATGCACCAAGACATCGTAAGAAAAGGCAAAAAATCATAATTAACATCCAACTTAAACCGACCTAAAAGTTGACCCTATGTGTGCTAACATGCAAGGCTAATTAATTAGGTACTGTCATACTGAGTGGGGAAAGCGAAAGGCAGTAAATGGAGGCTAAGAATGTCGAAGGCGACCCGGCGTGGAGTGCAGTGACAGTGATTGCCTGTGTGCTCGTGTGGCTCCAGAATCCTAGTTCTGCATGGCCCACTTTTAATTTAAGCCTACCGTCGATTACGGGGATTTATGTGAGACCCATCAACAAAAACGTTGGATCCTCTATGTTGGCCCTATCGCTAAATTAGGTTTTAGCTCATCTTTCCCTACCGTAGAATCTTTTTATATATTGCTCCCGCCATTTCACAAAAATCAGAGCCGCCGTCGCGTAACACATCATTCCTTGGATTTAACCAAGATATGAATCTCGTGTGGTTCGGTCAGTTCAAACTAATACCTGTTATACTGATAGAAGAATATTACAAAATCTTTTATATTGTACAAAGTATAAATATTGGCTGACATTGGGATATTCACAATATATCAATCAGTTTTGTTATTTTTAAAAATCTAAAGTGAAAAAAATCCTTTTCTATCATGCATGTGTCGTTCACCTTTCGCTCTCTCCTTGACACTCATTTACTTTTAAGTAACTACTAAGATTATTCTTTTACGACTAAAAGGTCAAATATTTGTTTTAGAAATAATATTTTTATAAAATAAAAAAAAGGCTGCGTAAAATTGATATCCCTCATCCGACTCTCGTAAAATAGAAGTCTTTTGCTCTAAGTTTTGCCTTTTACTCCCAACTATAGTCATAACCTTTATTATGAAAACTCCAAATCAGTTTCTAATATTACTTGTCTCTATTAGTAACTTTCTTAATTTGGACAGTAATTAATTAAGTTTTTAATAATCTTATAATTAAGAAAATCAGATTTGATCCAATTAAAGATAAGCCCGATAAAGAGTTTGGATCAATGAGCTTAAATTCAATGAAAAATGGGCCTTAATCAATATGGGCCGAATAGTTATTGAGCTTGTGATAGGGAGGCCCAATAAGGTTACTATATATATGGTTATTAAAGTCTCTTGTTGGTTACTTAAGTAAGTTCGTGAATGTTTGGATTTTTTGACGACTCACTAAGAGATTCACGTGTTAAGAAAGATGCAGAAAGACGTTAACGACATATGGGAAAGCAACTTTTGTAAAACTTGTTGAGAAAGTTCAAAGAGTTCAGTGTTCAAAAGCTCATTCAACGAAAATGCATATCAAATTAGGTAACTTTTTGTGTTTTCTCCATTTATATAACTTTATGGTTGCTCTTGGGTGCATAATTAAGGCTCGTGTTATATATTACAAGTGGCATCATAGCAGTTACATGATTGTGTGAATTTGAGCTAAGATTTTCAAAATTTTCCATAAGTAAATCCAAAAACTTTTTTTGTTTATATAAATTGTGTATTGTTGCTTGAATTGAGTTGAACAAATATTACGTTGGAAAGCGGGTAGAAAAACAAGCTTTAGGAGCAACAATGTCATTTGTAAGTTGCCGAAAATTGCCTTTTCCAAACAACTAGAGAGAGAAGCGGTGAACTTCTTCTGGGAGGCAGTCCTCTAATGCATGTAACTTAAGCGTGTCAGACAATTGGCGCCTCTTAAAGGTGCTAAGCGTCTAGTACATCTGACTCACTCGTAGAGACAACTGTTGCGTAATGGGTGAGACACGTGTCTGGTGCATGTACTATATGTGCTTAAAGGGATGAGCACGTTTGCGCATCACCAAACATGTGACATACGCCCCATTAAAGGTGGAGCGCATTGTTACACATGTGGCGGGTGCCTTGCATGTGCCTAACACATCTAGTGACGCGTCAGGAGTGGAACGTGTGTAACACACTCCTCTAGCCCACACCTGGTGCTAACATCTGCTACTAATGTCAGCACACTATAGGACAAAAAAACTCAAATTCAGAAATCAAAAACTGGTCCCTTAAGTTATTTTGGGTCAGTTTTAGGGGTCCTATGAATTTATATGGTGAGTTTTTAAAGTTTTTTTGGATTTATTACATTGATAATAAATAAGGTTTAACTTCAGAAAAATCAAATAAAGTTATTAAAGCCATCCTTGAGTGAATTTTCACACTTTAGACTTGAAATAAAAGGGGTACATGTGATTTTAGTATCTTATATGGTGTATTTATTGTTCTATATAGCATGATTATCACTCTAATTGAGATTTTCCTTATGATGAATTCTCAAATAAAGTGTATTGATAATCTTCTCAGAAGTAATATGTGATAATGAGTATTTGCATAAGGGGTTCGTATTTATTAATAGTACATTATCATATATTATGTGCCCATATAGAATGTGAGGATAACGTACAGGTGTGTCCCTTGTGCTTATGGATCTGTTTAGGAATTAATGAGAATGTAGTCACCATAGTAGCCTTTCAAGTTAATATTTGAATTATTTTGCTTGCACGTTTAGGGAAGTCTCTAGTCTTATGTTTGGTTATTATACCTATACATGTTGAGAAAAACAAATCAATCTCAGCAATAACCACACATGCTCAGATTATTTAACTATGCTACGTTATCCCTAACAATTTAATACCATTAGTTGCCACATACGACTTCAAGCATGACTATTAAGTATTGTATTCAAGTTCTAGCAATGAGTTTTCATAAAAAACAATCTAATAGAGCATCAAGATCATCTTTACATAATCCCTAATCAATAAACAAAAGATAACATAAACAATCCAAAAAGAGGGAAAGAACACGATATATAAAGATGATAAGTTTAAATGTGCTCCTTGACATCGATTTCATCTCCGAGCCAGTGTCGGAAAGTTAACCTTCCATCTTCTCCATGGATCTCTAAGAGATAAAGTTTTGTTGCCCCTTCCTTTCTCCTAAAACATGAAAACGAAGAATTAATTGTTTCTATCGCCAACATAATGTATTTATAGCGAAAACTAGGTTTTGGGTGAGCTGGCAAGAAGTCACGCTCGTGACTTGTAATGTCATGGCCATGATTAGCCTTCATGGAGGCTTGTGATCATGAGCCATGGTTGCATAGCATGGCCATGCAAGACAAGTCACGAGCGTGAGACACATTGCATGCTTATGACACATATTTGCATAGGGGTGATGTCTCACGACCATGACAAACTCATACATGGCTGTGAGTCTCCAATAACCATCCATACTTGATGTTTGCCACATATACGTTTCATCTTATTCATTTTCTTGTCTCATCTTGCTCTAATCCTT
Source organism: Erythroxylum flavicans (assembly GCA_027576715.1). Lineage (NCBI taxonomy): Eukaryota > Viridiplantae > Streptophyta > Magnoliopsida > Malpighiales > Erythroxylaceae > Erythroxylum > Erythroxylum flavicans. The sequence goes on from JANZXP010000112.1 coordinate 159,655, forward strand.
CTTCTTCTTGTTCCACGAAGACAAGTGAGTGTAAATATCAAGAAGATGGCTTAAATTGTGTGCTTTCAAGTCACTTTAGCGACTATGCTTCAAAATTGTGCCTAAAATCAAATATGAACTAAAGTGAGTGTCTTAAGCATTTTAAAGAATTAATCACAAAGTGTCAAGAATTAAACGTATCAACAATTAAGCACATATCAAAATCCCCCACATTTAGCTTTTGACCGTCCTTGGGCAAATCATCAAAATCAAAGTCACAAACTAAAACACTTACTCATTTTTCATATTTCACATGAATGGATAATTATAAACAAAGATAAATAACTTTCGAAAACCATAATAAGAACTTAATATTCAATGCTTCTACTCATGATCAATCAATATTTATCACCCTTAGGAACTGAGCAATCTAGCGGTAGACTTGGGACAAAATTTGTTTAAATAAGATAGATCCATAGATCCACTCAAACATCATTCATGATCATAACATTCCACAACTTTGCATATCAATTTATTTTTCTACCCTAAGAGTCACATGCATAATCATGAATTAAATAATTTTTTAAGGTTGTAATGTGAGCAAGGGTAAGGAGAGATGTTTTTGGATAATGTAGCATAAAAGCCATCAAAGTTAGTAAAGCAAAAGTAGCAGTTAATGCAACATTAAGCGCAAAAGCTAACATTCATTCAATAACATCAACTATGATGAATGCAACAACTATGATTCAAAACTCAAATTCAAGCTCTCACACCGTAAAACACATGAAGCATAATTAATTAGAAGGACTTACTAGTAAAATCATTGATAACAATATATTGAAACTCTAAGGAGTGACCCTTTTAAAATAATATTAACCTTATGTGCAACATACTCAAATCACCCATTCAATACAACTTTAGGAGGAGAAACTAATAATTAATGACTTTTTAAAACATATGTATTTCCTTCTTGATATTTTTATTTAATTTTTTTTTCTTTTTTCTTTTTCTTTTTTCTTTTCTTTTCTTTTGTTTTTGTTTTTTAAATAAAAATTGAAAGAAGCTACATCGATTGGGAATTTCATTGATAAAACATAATAGCATCCCAACAATAATAACCATCCTATAAATATGCACACCGCCACATTTATATTTTTGTACATCCACGATTATCAACAATTAACAAATGCTCTACTAGCTTTAAGGCTTCGATAGGACATTTGGCTTAGTTTAAAGCATGTAATGTAATTAGTATAAAAAGAAAGGCTAATAAAGCTCAAGTGGGCTTAACAAAGGATAACTCATAGCAATGGGTAGGCTATTTGGTTACTGTAGCTTGTAAAAATAAATAATGCCTAATCATTTTCATGTTCATGCGTGTGATAAAAATGTGGTCTCAAATAGAAATTCAAGGCAAAGTCAGGATGTACATTTCACACATAAGCAAAATAACAATGAGATTGATACGAATATGTCAGACTAATAAAGCTCAAAATCTCACTGGATTTTGTTTATCACTAGCACTATTCGTCTAAAGATAATGCACATTGACCAATCACAAGAGCAAAAGTACATGCTAAAGTTGTCATGATTTTTTTCTAGTCAATTAATGCTTAAATTATAACTATATAGTCTTAAAAGCAATAGAAAAGGAGAAAATGTCTATTTATCTGTTCGATTTTGAAAATGCCTATGAAGTCATATAAGCAAAATTAAGCTAAAAAACATGCATAAAAAATTAAGATCCCCACCCCGACACTTAAAACTTACATTATCCCTAATGTAACATCAAATGCAAGAAATGGAGCATTTAACGAAAATAGAAATGTAAATAAACAAAAATCAACCTCTATTAGGTTGCCTCCCAAGTAGCGCCATTTTTTATCGTCATTGGCTTGACTCCATATTGCTCAATCTTCCTAACCCTATCACTTTCACATCCTTCACTTAGAATCCTTCATAGAAGGGTTTGAGCCGATGACCATTGACTTTGAATTTCTAACTCATCTGTAAGCTTTAAATTTCCACTACACCATGCAAAAATAGTAACAACAAAAGGTCTAATCCAAAGTGAACGTAATTTACCTGAAAAAAGCTTAAGTTGTGAACAATAGAGAAGAAACTTTTGTCCAACAACAAAATTCTTTCTAGCAATCATCTGATCGATGCTTCATAATGCTAATCAAAATAAAATAACTAGACTACTAGTATAGTAGTGGTGAGCTTATGAAATGAAATTAATTGATGTTTAGGAAAAATTAGGGCAGGCAAGGGGGTGTTTGGAATAAGAAAATAAAATAAAATAAACCTAATGAAAATAAATTAAAGAAATCATGCGAAAAATGATAACATTGGGGAATTTAGTAGGGATTCGGTTCTTCCGTTCAATCTTGGCCTACACCCCGTTTAAGCATAATTCATTGGTTTGTTTTTCTTTTATCTCTCTTAGCAATTATCGGTCGTAGATTAACAATAAGCTTTGCTAATCCCAATTATTCCTTAAACCCTAGTTAATCATGAAGTGCTTATTAATTAACCATAGATATCGAAAAACCTAGAATAAGCTCTCTAAGTTTATCCAGACAATCGCTTTATAAATAAGAAAAATAGACCAATCTACATAATAATCACACAAGCTCAGATTATTTAACCTATGTTATGTTATCTCTAATGATTCAGAACCATTAGTTGCTATATATGAATTGGGAATACAATGATTACGTATTGCATTCAATTCTAGCAACGAGTTTTCATGAAAACGATTCAATAGAGCATTAAAATCATCATCATTCAAATACCCAATCAATCCACACAAGATAACATAATCAATTTCTAATGAGAGAAATAAACAACAAAATAATAAAAAATGCTTAACCTGGGTCATCAACGTCGATGTCGCCTCCGAACCGATGTCGGGACGTTTAGCCTTTTATGGGTCTCCCAAGAAAAAGCTTAAGCCCCTACAAAAATACCCTATCTAAAAACCCCTACGGTTCTCCTTCACTACCCAAGCTTCTTCTTAGTTCCGATTCATCAATAGGACAATTAAAGTTTAATATCCAAGCCTCCTATTCATGCCACTCCTCTTCCTTCTTTGTTTCTCTCAGCTGCCACTCTCTTCTATTTTCTTTGCAGCCACTCCTCTCTCACCCTCTCACTGTAGCTTGATGGGAAGAATAAACTTCAATGTCCCAGCTACTATTCATCTAACTTAAAACCTCACGCCCCTTTTTTTACCAAAACGTCTGAATTAAAAATAAAACCTTTATGTGTTAAACGCTAGCATTGAACACTAGCATTAATGTATGCAACGCTAGCGTTTAAAGCTCTACGCATTCAACGCTAGCATTAAATGCTAGCTGCCTTCTGCTTTGGCTTGTGCTACTATCGCTTCATGCTTGTTGCTACTGTCGTTTTGGTAATTTATCCCAGCAGTTGCCTTTTATTCTTCTTCTTTATATTTTGATTTTTCTTGTCTTCTTCTTGTCTTTTAATTTTCTTCTTCTTGCTTCATGAAGACAAACGAGTATTGATCTTCAAAAAATGGCCAAAATGTAGTGCTTTCGACTCACTTTAATTTCTTTGCTTCCAAATTGTACCTAAAATCATATATGAATTAAGTGAGTATCTTAAGCATTTTCGTATCATTAATCGCTAAGTGCAAATGATTAAATGTATCAACGATTAAACACATATCACTAAGCCATTCATTCGTCAATCTTTCTTTTAAAAGGTAATTTAGTCATCTTGCCTAATAAGCAAGATTCACATGTGTAATATGATTCATAATCAAATGACCCTAGGCTACCATTCTTGTATAGCTTAATCATACATTTCTCACTTATATGGCCAAGTCGACAATGCCATAAGTAAGAAGATTTTAAGTTATCGCATTTTTGTCTTTTATTGTCATTGATATTTAAAATTGAATTGGACATATCTAATATGTAAATTCCATTACACAATGTAGCAGTACCATATAACATTTCATTCAACTTAATTGAACAACCATTGCTTGAAAAAATTAAATGAAATCCCGCTTTATTAAGACATTAAATAGATACAATGTTTTTATTCACAACGGATACATAATAACAATTTTCTAAAATTAACTCTAGCCCATTAGGAAGATACAAAACATATGTCCCTACAGCTAATGCAACAAATTTTGCTCCATTTCCCACATGTAGGTCCATCTCTCCCTTCTGGAGGAGTCTACTATGCCTGAGACCCTGCATATCAACACATATGTGTGAGCCACATCTGGTATCTAATACCCAAAATTTATGATCAGTAATAGTATTAAACTCAATTACAAATATCTTACCTGAAGTAGACGGTGGGGCATCTAATGCCTTCTTCTGCTTTAATAACTCCAAATAAGCTTTGTAGTTTCTCTTCCAATGTCCTTCCTTATTGCAATGGAAGCATATCCCCTTTGGTGCTGTCTCCTTTCCCTTCTTCTTTGCTACACCTCCTACTAGCTTCTTGGACTTCTTCTTCTTCTTCTTTTGGTTCTTATTTGAAGAACCAGAAGTAGAGTCCACTAGCATCATAACCTTATTGTCTTTCTTGACAATCTACTGAGCTGTTTTGAGTAGATTAATCAGCTCAGGTATCGTTGCGGATATTTGGTTCATCTGATAGTTAAACACAAACTGTGAATAACTGTCGGTCAAACCAGTTAGAATCAAGTCTATACTCAATTCATGATCCATAATGAAACCTAAACTGCCTAACCTCTTAATATATCCATTCATCTTCAATGCATACTGCACTAGAGATGATCCCTCAGCCATCTTTGAACGAAAAAGCAACCTCAAGGTCTCTAACCTTTCAGATCAAGCTTGCTCATCAAATAATTCCCTCAGATGATAGATTATGGTATGAGCATCTATAGCCTCATACTACTTTTGCAGTTCTGGTGACATAGAGGTCATCATTATACAACTAGCCAACTCTCTATCATCCAGTAGCTTCTTATAAGCTTTCTAATCTTCATCAAATGCATCGATAGTAGGGGGATTGGGAAGTGGTTCATCTAGGACATATCCTAGTTTTTTCAGATTTGAGAACAATTCTTAAATTTCGTAGCCAATCCAAGAGATTTGGTCCTGTGAGTTTGTTGGAATCTAACAGGGAGCGTAGGTTTACCCTAAAAGACATTATACAATTCGATAACCTAAAAGAATGAGAGAAAGTGTTAGAATATACACTTAATGCATATCTATAAAGACTTTAATAACATGCATTATGGTTCCCATTATTCTACTTCAAATCTATAGCCCTCACTATGAATTTGAGAAAACTTATAGTTTTCTTAATGGGTCGATATCCGATATCACCAAAAATGACCTTGGGTTTGTCCAACAACCCACCATAGGTCAATCGGTAGGTATCATTCATACCAATTGCATTCAATTATGCAACTATCGACTTGTGCCATCAACTATTGATTTAGCACTCTCATTGGGTTATCAACTCTTGATTTATATACATCGTATGTATATAACCCAACTTCGGCTCTATCCACGTTGACCTTGGGCTTGCCCAACAAATCAACGCTTCCAGTTAGGACTAACCTATTAATTTGAAAATCTAATTTCTATGGTTTAAACATATTCATGTAGAGTGAGCTTGGGTTTTTCCAATAACCTAACTTTAAAAGAACTCTGGTTGTTGCCATATCAATGGAAGGTGTAAGTCTTAATATTTTATTTGAGGGATTTTTCTTTTGGTCTCATCAATACTTGGATAATCATGATTATGTATATCACATATACATTTAAATTATGGACAACTCAATTGAATTGAGCCTATGTCCATAACTACCCTTAA
>JANZXP010000113.1:4278-18313 GCA_027576715.1 Erythroxylum flavicans
GAATTAGCAAGAAATGTCATTCATTTATTTTGTTCTAGTAACAATTATTATCATAATGTACCTAACGCCTTCAATTATAGTCCACATTTATAATTTTAGTAATCTATATGATATTGTCATATTTTTAAAATTTTGTCACTAAAATTCTTAATAGAAATTATAACTAAATTATATAATAGATATATAACTTCCTATCTAATAATAGAGTTTTTCGGTTAGGATTCAAATTTAAGATTTTTGTTTCAATTACTAGTTAACAAGAATTCTTTAAAAAAATCATGGAAAAAGAAGCTAATAAAAAGAGAAAGAAAAAGTTATATTAATTCTTGTTGAAGTTTAGTATATTCTTGATAAAGATTTGAATATATAACTTTCCTATATAATAATAGGGCTTTTTAATCATGGTTCGAATTTGAGATCTTTGCTCCAATTGTTGGTTTACACGAATGCCAAAGAAAATCAAAAAAAAGAAGTAAATAGGAAAACAAGAAAGTTGCAGTGATTCTCGTTAAAATCGTTACACTGAACTTCAACGACTTATTCTCCTTGCTTTCATTTCATACACGTGTACAATATACTTTATGGTGTTATCTGATACTAATTACTTTGCACCAATTCAATATCGTTTCATTCTCTTTTTTTTTATTACATTAGGTATTTCAGTTTAGTCGAATTAATTTTAAGTCTTTAAAAATTCACCCCAAAAATTTTAGAAGATGTAAATCTAGATCACTAAGATCCCTCAAATTCTTACAATACCATTCCATTCTTAACATCATATGAAGACATTTTCCTGGCTGAACACATCACCCTGTGAAATTCCAGGAATTTGGAGATTTACAGCAAGAGGATTGTCCTACAACAAACTGATTGCAGGGCTCTGGCCTTACCTCTCTTCTTACAGAATCATCATTAAAGAATCAGAAAATTTTGATTCTTGTTACTCAGCATAGTTCAGTTCCTAGAGGAATCAAATGCTGAAATCTGAGATTAACTGTTGCTTCTGTATTCAAATTGCTTCCAAGGTGATTTAAAATATGGAATACGAAATTCACATGACGTGGTTAGTTCACATCCACTCACAAGCACGAGATATCTATGACTCATCGGCCGTGATCATGACTTCTTGACAAAGCTCATAGCCACCAGCAGCCGTCACTACTGACTTAGATGTCAACTCTAACAACGTCTTTTACCGTCACCACAACGTCTTATTAATAACAGTTGACCTACTGAACCAGTCGACACCTATATAATGCAGGAAGCTGGGAAGGCAGTCAATGCAAGCTTGGTCAGAGTTTTTGCGCTGCAGGGACAGTTATGCATTTATTCACAAGGTTTATTTGTCAAAATACAAGATCGAACTAATAATAGCTAATAATAGAGAAGTAGCAATGTCAATCCCTCCTCAATAATGTATAGATGTATATATGTATATATATAAAGTGAAGGAAGAAGATTAGAACGTTATTTCCAATCGTCAAAGTCCAATCTTTCGGCATACTTTTCTTTCTTCAAAGCTGTGGATGATAGTAGGTTTGCCGGTGAAAGGGGCAAGTTACTCTGGCCTGCCAAGTGTACTTACGTTCTTCTTCACTTTCCTGGAATTGCAAATGATGAGAAAATTAAATTGCGGATTACAAAATACTTTTATCTTATAATATTTTATTTTATTTATTTATTTAGTGATTATCATTATCAACATCTAGTTGAATCCTACTTTAATGCGAGATATGGAGAGGTATAATAATAAATAACTTTACTCTTATTTAATAAAGAGATTGTTTCCGATAGACCCATATATAAATATGACATAAAGATATTAAAAAAAGGCTTTAAAAAATTACATATCATTATGAGGTGATGCAAGTTTAGAAAAAAATTATTAAGAAAATAACAGGATAAATATACCTAATAGGTTGTACAGTTTTGCTTATCTTTGATATGTTGCAAAGGTCTACTCACCGTTTGTCTAATTGTGTGTATCATCCTTTATACTAATATGTTCTGTATCATTCTAATAATCTAATTTTATCGAAACAGCCTGCCGTTTAAGTATAATAATTGAGCTAACTAGTTAGATAAACTCTCAATTACCTCTCTATACTTAGCTTAACAGTGAACACCAACTCTCTTCCTGGCTAAACAATAATAACCTCGTATTACTAAATAAAGACAAAAGGTAATGGATATCTAATCTATGAAACCGGACGCTAAAAACCCCATCCAAGTACTAATCGAAGAACACCCAAAGACCAACCCTAAAAATGGAGACCCATTGAGCTCATGGAAACAAAAGCACCACTAGCATGCGTAAGAAATCACTAATCAAACACAAATCAAACAAACGAATAACAAAATAAGTTTAAAGAGATACCAATTTAACTAAAAACTAGTCAAAGAATACAAAAAATCACAAAATCTGTACATAAGTACATTTAAAACTTGTGCTCCCTCATCACTTATTGAACCCAAATTTTCGATTCCTTAAAGAGAACATCTTTTCAATCAGTTAAAGTAACAGTGCACTTTCAAAATAAGATGGGACATCTTGCGAATAAATTCATGGAAAAGAAATATCCAAAATTTTGGTTGAAGATCTAAACCAAAAACTTGAGCTAAAAATCTTAAATTTGAATTGAAAACCAAATAACCAAGATACCCTAGATATCCTATCAAAGCGAGAGAGAACATAAATAAAAAGAAAATAGATGATTGTAGAAGTACACAGGGAAAGAAAAAGAAAGGCAGACTTAGCTTAAGCAAAGAGACGAGATCAAAACGGAAGAACACTTACAATGTAGTAGGGCGAGCTGAAGCAAACAGACGAGATCAAAACGAAAGAACGCTTACAATGTAGTAGGGCGAGGGAAAATCGTAAGCAAATCACATTCAAATATACCAAGAAAATCCATATCCAATGTCAAAATCAATTGCATTACACGAAGAAACACCAGATCTAAAACAGCTGCTGCAATATTCATTCTAAAAGAGTACATCAGTACTGGTATTTACACTTTTAGGCTTGACCCTCTTGTCCGGTATACGTCCCAAATTACCGTCACCAATCAAAGGAGAAATAAATCAAAAGAATAGAGCATTGACACCAAGCCGAGAAACATAACCCGAGGGATGGTACTCTACCATTTCCATGCCACACAGCATTTCGACAACTAAGTGAAGATTCACATAAAATAACATATTATAGATTCTTTTAAATTTTGTCCAGAAGCAATTAAAAAGACTCTAATTATTATTATTTATTTAGTATAAATAATAATTCTTTTAACTTTTATCTCCTTTCTTTATTTAATTTCAAAATCACAATTTTTTTAATCTACTGTTACAAAATTGTGCAACAATCCCTGAATTTTTAAGAATGATTAATATCGTTTTTGTTTAGAAAAGTTAGAACTTAGATTGATTTAGGCCTAATTTAACCCATGAGTCAGCCTATTAAAAATACTTAAATTTACGCCCATGACTAACTCATTGTCATCCTTATGAATTCCTATTTTAATACACAACTTTTTGATTAAAGTTTTAAATATTTTTGAAGCATTGATATTTCTTACTCTTATTTTTGGCAAAAAAGGGAAAATAGGAGTGGTTATAAAAAATATTTTTACTTTAAATCAGTTAAAATATATTTGTATTAAAAATTATAAGAATAATTTTGTAAAAATATTATCAATATTATCTTAATAAAAACATCACGTGATTGAAAACTAATTCTTAAATCACAGGAAAAAAACAAAAGAGACCATTAAAGTAGAGTGGGAAAGGAATGCGGCTGATGTTTACAGATCCCAAGGAAACTAATTTTTGAATCGGAGAACTTTGAAGAGGTGATGATGAATGTGAACTGAGTGAAGACAAGTAATAATGAAAGTTATCCAATAGACTAACAACGGGCGAAAACAATATATAAATATAAATCCGCAATTCTCATCTCTCCAAATAAATCCCAGATTTGGAGAAGTTTTCTTAAAAGATGAAGTGGTTGACGGCACGCCTTGGACTCCTATTCCTTCTTTTGGTGCCCATTCCAACTTCCTGTTCATCGTCTTTCTCTGCCTCTCCTTCAGGATCATTACAGCTCTGCCATTCTGATCAGAGTAACGCACTGTTGCATTTTAAACGTACCTCTTCTGTTACTAGTTTTGCATCCTCAGGTTGTGATCAACATTCTTCCCCAAAGACAGAATCTTGGAAAAGTGGTTTGAATTGCTGTTATTGGGATGGTGTGACTTGTGATAAGTTGACAGGCCATGTAATTGGCCTTGACCTTAGTTGCAGTGGGCTTTCTGGAACTCTTGATTCGAACAACTCTCTTTTCCTTCTCTCCCATCTCCAGAGGCTCAATCTTGCTTTCAACAACTTCAGCCACTCTTCAATCTCATCAAAATTTGGTCAGTTGACGAGTTTGACATACCTTAACCTTTCCTATTCCAGTTTTGCTGGCCTTATTCCAGATATCTTTGGGGACCTCCACAGCCTAACTGATTTAGATCTTTCAAGCAATAAGTTCTATGGTCAGATACCATCATCAATCTTCAACCTCGCAAAAATTTCTCATTTGAGGATTTCATCCAACAGACTCGTTGGTTCTCTTCCAGATAAGGTCAGTGGGCTTTCAGTTCCAGCCATTATCGATTTGTCTGACAATCTTCTAAATGGGACAGTACCCTCTTGGTTGTTTGCCAAACCATCGCTGCTATCTTTAAACCTCAGCAGCAACCAATTCACCGGCGAGATGCCTGAATTCCAGTCTAGATCCTTGGAGTACATAAATCTACAGAAAAATCAGATATATGGTGCAATTCCAAGCTCAATCTTTGAACTTGTGAACATCACATATATAGATTTTTCTTACAATAACTTGAATGGTTCCTTGGAATTGGACATGTTCTCAAAGCTTAGAAAGCTTAAGGTGCTTGAAGTTTCAAGAAATGGTCTATCAATGAAAATTGACAGCCATGGTAATGTTACCTGGCCTAGGCTACTGTCCCTCGGACTGTCTTCTTGTAATGTCACCAACTTCCCCGCTTTTTTGAGAACCCAAAATGACTTGCGACACTTGAACCTTTCTCACAACAGAATTCCTGGTGAGGTACCTAGTTGGCTGTGGATCATGGGAAGGCACTCTTTGCAAAACTTAGATCTTGCTCACAACTTGCTGACAGCAGTTAAGCCACTTCCCATGGACTCTCTGTTCTTTCTTGATCTTTATAACAATTCAATTCGTGGTTCTCTTCCGGTTCCGCCTCAATCAACCAAATACTTCTATATTTCAAACAACTACTTGACGGGAGAGGTTCCGTCTTCAATTTGTCAGATCACCTCACTTCAAATTCTTGATTTGTCAAATAACAGCTTCACTGGCACCATACCAAGGTGCTTACTGAACTTTACTACTCAGTTATCAGTGCTCAATCTGCGGATGAATAGATTCCATGGTGTTATACCTGATACTTTTGTAAGAGGCATTAGCTTGAGAAGTCTTGATATGAATGGAAATCAGCTGGAAGGGCCACTACCACGATCTCTAATCAATTGCAAAATGTTGGCAGTTATTGATCTCGGAAACAATAAGATCACCGATACCTTTCCTAATTGGTTGGGAGCTCTCCAAGATCTCCAAGTTCTTTTCTTGAGATCAAATAGATTGCATGGTCATATAGGTGATCCACAATCCAGAGTCTCATTTCCAAGACTAAGAATGCTGGACATTTCCCACAATGCTTTCACCGGTCCACTACCTTCAAGACATTTCGGAAACTTCAAAGCCATGATGAATGTTGGTGAGGAAAATACAGGATTGAGATATATGGAAAGTCCATATTATCAAGACTCTATGGTGGTGACAATGAAAGGCTTGGAGATCAGACTCGTGAGGGTCTTGACTATTTTCACTACACTTGATTTCTCAAACAACACATTTCAAGGAGAAATTCCACAACTCCTAGGAAATCTTAAATCACTCAGAGTGCTCAATCTCTCACGAAACAGTCTGTCTGGAAACATACCATCATCAATAGCAAACATGTCAGTACTTGAATCATTGGACCTCTCATCCAACAAACTTGCAGGAGAAATTCCTGGGCAATTGACCGGCATGACTTCCCTTTCATTCATAAACCTTTCATATAATATGCTTGAGGGACCTATACCTCAAGGGAACCAATTCAATACGTTCAGCAATAATTCCTACATTGGCAACTTGCGTTTGTGTGGGGATCCATTATCCAGGAAATGTGGCAGCGATGAGGCACCCCAACTACCAGACTCCTTATTCCAGGAGGAAGATGACTCTGAAATTGGATTTAACTTGAAAGCTTCACTTATTGGCTATGGCTGTGGTATAATTATTGGGCTGTCCACCGGATATCTTGTTTTTGAGACAGGGAAACCATGGTGGTTGGTAAAGAGAGTTGAAGAAAAATGGGGTAACAAATTTAAAAGGCTTATTCAAAGACATAAAAGAAGGGAAAATCCATAGATGGATGCCATTTCTTTAGGTGATTCTTTTTCTTTTTGGTAGGCAATATGTATAGCCCTTAGGTTATGTTTGGCTAAGAGTTTATTAATAGAATGGAATATAATGTACCATTATTCTGTCATTTAGGATAGGATGGGATGGAAGATAAGAGTTTCATATTACATCTCATTCCATCCTAAACAGTAAAAATAAAAAAACCTTCGATTTGGGAGGTTTAGGATGAAATGTAAAATGATAAACAACTTTACACTATATTACATTATAAACCTTTCATCCAAATAACATTTTACTATATTACATTATGAATCCTTCCATCTCTCCCAAGCAACAAATTTTTAATATTATATCTATTTACATTCCATTCTATTATAAGCCATTTCATTTTATTATATTCTATTCCATGTTATTAAAAACCTTACGTCCAACTAAATATAGACTTATACTCAATGTTGTAAACTAAATGCCATTCAGGGACTTAACTAATATTTTACATCTCCTTCTACATTAGAGAATAGAACGTTCCACAGGTACAGCCATACAAGTAAGCGTTTTAAAAATTTGAGTTCTTACTAACTGATACCCAGAACTGTTGCAAATTCAGACCTTCAAGCCCTGAAAATAAAATCGTCAAAATGTTAAACATGGTATCGTTCTTTTCACGGTTTTGATAGCCCACATGAAAGAAGATATAAAGTCGAATCTAACATTGGTAAATGTCAGAGGTGTGTCTCTTGATTTCATGTTTCTTGACGGCATTCAAGAATGTAGTATGAAAACCAACAGCCAAGGAGTGACAAAATTCGTTCTTAGACAAGGAGTATTCGTACCATCTCATGTCCTAAAGTCAAAGAAATCATCCAAAGTTTTAGATTGAAACAATATGGTGACACTTAGCATGTTTTATATGTCACTTGCATTTATTTAGTATAGTTTTAGCAATTCAAAGAACCTAGAGCACAAAAGTATAAATAAAAGCTTCAGCATTACATCCAAAACTATGGGGGTATAGAACTAAGTATTTAGGCTTCAATGACAAATTCATACACTAAAGATAATGAAATTAAACTTGGTGCTTTATATTTTATTTTAAGTAGTTCATTGTCAATTATTATTATTATTATTATTATTATTATTATTATTATTATTATTATTATTATTATAACATTAATAATTATCTTTTCACCTATTTAATAATGTGCAAGCTTAACATGTCATAACAATTTTATTTTAACCATTATTTCCAGATAAAATTATCAACACAACAAAAAACAAGTGTTAAGAAAAATCTAGGATGTTTTTTTCCATCCATATCTTATTTCATTCCTGTAACAAAAAAAGCTATCAGAGATTTGATGGTAAATTATTCTCATATTACAAATAATATGTTTTACATGTTCTTAACTACAAGATAATATTAAGCAACTCATCCTTTACACATTAATTATCACTGACGTGTATGTAAAAACAGAAACTATAAACACTCCTAAAAAAGTTAGATACCAATAAATTTCAAATATCTTCAACACTTATTGAAAACATAAATAACAACCAACTCAACCTTTACACATTAATTATCATTCACGTATATGTAAAAAATTATAAACAGAAACATAAAAGTTAGATAACAATGAATACAAAAACGTTAAACAGAAACATACAAGTTAGATAACAATGAATTATAAATATCTTCAACAATTACTGTAATAAAAACATAAATAACAAATTATCTTTAACAACCAGCAAGTAAATAAACAAAGGAGAAAGACACTTACTCCTCAATAATTGATTAACAGAGAGAAATGGTTAAAAAAAACACAGAGAGGGAGATCCAGCCTAACAAAATATAGGTAGAAAGGCAGATTTTTGGGAGAGGATCGTCAGTTAATTTGCTTGAAGAAAATAAAGTTTCTGAAAATAAGATAAACAAATAAGTTAAATGACGGGAAATATTACTAATAATTGCTTCGAAAATGACAAACATTATAATCATCATCATTATCCTAATTTTATTGTAAAGAATTTATTAATATTGTGTTTTTGTAATATGTTAATTTTCATTTTAATTCCTTAATAAAATTAATTAATTATGAAAGTTAATTATGAAACAGAGTCTGACGCAGGGCCGTGTAGCATATGTACGACCGTGCGTTAAGACGCATGACTGTGCATACTCCATTTTCTCAGATAACCTCATACTAAGAAGAAGAGAGGTAAATGCTTTCTGAAGTTACGAAGAAGAGAGGTAAATGTCGTATTCATCATAGTTCATTAATTTCTGAAGAAGAGGAGAGAGCAGAGAGCAGAGAGCAGAGACGGAGGTCGGCTGGATTGCGGCTTAGCTAATAGGTTAGAATAGTTTGAGTTAGACAAAAGACTAAGTACATTTGAGTGAATTAGAATAAGTCTGAGTGACACCCCCTGTCATGATCGTGCACGATCATGACAGAAGCTTTGACGCAGTAGGGGTGAACGATCGTGCACAAGCACGATCATGAGAAAAGCTTGACAGAACATTTCATTCACCCAACTGCATGATCGTGCTGAGTTTTTAAAACATTTAAAACAACCCTAAAAACACACCCCCCGTTTATTATTCTCCGCCCTACGCTCCCTTGTCTGCAGTTTCAGCACCGACAGCTCATTCTCTTCCAAGTTCTCACCAAATCTTGTAAGTTTAATTAGGTTTTTCATTAAAACTTTCAGTTTGTTGCTTTTCTTTTCCCTTCATTCCCTCCATTTTTTTAGGTTTTTCTCTATAGGGGTTGGTGTGTTCCTTCTCCAAACTTATGTTTCTTTTGTGATTTTTGCAGGTTTTCATGTCATTATACCTCTAAGAACCAAGACTACTGGCGAAAAATCTGTCGAAACTGTCCAAGCTGAGGTGGAAGGCCAAAATGCTGCAGACATTGCAACTGATTATGATGCCGCTTTTCCCATTTATTCCAACGAAGAAGGTAACAGGTATGCTCTTCTCAAGACTAGGATCATTCATACACCACGATATTTTAATTTTGATATGCTAGAAGAAATAGGGTTGAAAGATAAATTGGTGAAATTATGTAAGAAAGGTCATTGGGAACAATTTGTGCATATGGATTACCATGTTTTCCATGAACTGACACTTGAGTTTTTCACTTCTTTGAGGTTTGAGTCTAGCAAACCTAATAAATTCTGGTTTAGACTACGAGGCTAGGCCCGTAGCTTGCATAACAAGTTGTTACGCCAACTCTTTGGTTTTGCTAAGCCACAGGTAGAAGATGGCCATCAAAACTTCTCATCTACCATTTATTGGAACTTTTTAACCGACTTGCCTAATTTTGATCCTCACAATGCGTTGAATGCACACATTCTTAATCCTGAGCGGTTGCTTTTGCACAAATTCATGTGTTCTGCTATGTTTTCCAAAACTCAAAGCAACAAATGCTCCACTAGGGAGTTGTTTTTATTATGGTGCATAGATGAAAAGATTAAGCCTAACATGTTCTCTTATATTTCTTAATCTTTGATCCAATATATGGGAAGAAATGGACTAACCATTGTTCCTTATGAGTATGTTGATGTACCGTACTTAAGACGTGCAGAGATCCTACTACACCACAACATGGAGCTCCGAGATCCTCGGACATGCACTACAGTCAAGCATAAGTTTTCAAGTGGAGCTTTAAGTTCCAGACTTGATTCTCTGGACTCATATTCATTAAGTGAAGAGGAAAAAAAGGGGCCACCAGGTTGGGTGAGAGTATGCACACTCCTGGCCGAAAGCAACAGAAAGACACAATAGGAGCTGAATTAAATGAATGAGCAAATGCAACTGATAGCCCGCCAAGTACCAACGATTGTAGTTTTTCTGAAATGTAAGCAAAAACTTGAAGAATCTAAGCACCAACGATTGTGAGTTACAACCATATTTTGACAATTATTTATATAAATTAAACAAATTGTTCGAGGTCTTATGAAATAGAAAAGTAAAATGAGAATATGGAAAAAGGAATTAGTAACACAACCATTTTTGGTCACTCAATGCACTTGATTACATATAAATACTACAACAACCAATATTGATGCCTAAAAGAATATAATTTTTTGCGTTTAAAGCATGGACACTAGGTAGAGGATTTCACTGAATATCAACAAACTTTCTGTCATAGTATGGAACCCGAGCACACAATTTTCTTAGGTGACTTATCAATATCTTTTTCTGTTGAAATAGCCAACAAAGATGTGTTAACATAAAAGGTACTTCAGCTACAAGAGAGAAAAGGATGATGCAACAACAAAACTAATGTTCACAACATCATCTATACTTATTGAGAGGTATGTTTAAATTATATTTAATTTTCTAGGAATGTAGCACAAAAAACTAATAGAAATAACATGAAAGATTCTCCAATTTTAGAGTGAGAATCTCAAATTTACAGTGAATGATGCTTGGATATGAAGTTGAGTAGTAATTAAGTAAGACAAATAATCAAACTTTCAATCGATATGTACTCCAAAGGCATATTTTTACTTATTCACTACAAGCAAATTATCTCACTTGTGGCCCGTAAGTAAGAAGCCTTTGGGAGAAAGAGAAACTAATAAGAATAACACAACTCCCTAGTCCCAAGATTCTTCGGTATATACTTGCTCCGTTGCCACTCTCACTATATCAAGTTTAAGTATACCCTTCCATTCATGGAACATCACATCACTATTCCTTTACAAAGTCTAAAATGGCAGCTAGAGTTTACTTATGTAACGAACTAAATGATTTTGGTTCGTCTACATAACCATGGGAGAGTTTATTATTAATTATTATTAAAAGCTTTCCTTAGTGGATGTATATCCAGATCAGACTAGGATAAAACTGAAAGATCCCAGGTAGTTAGAATCTAAATCCAACCAAAAACATCCACCACAATAGTTTGAAAGAACGAATGAATTCAAGTCTGTAATATTTAAAACGATGAGGATTGAAAAATAAACAAAATCAAAATGTCTCATAAGTTGCTCCTTTAGGGAATACAGGAGAGTCAGTGAGCACCAGTATTGCAACACCACTACTTGCTTTGATTAGGAATGGATCAGCATGTCCATGGTAACAATCTTAAACTTGATAACCTTCAATTTTCCAATAAAGGCCCAGGCCAGGCAAAGCACGCCCATGTGTCAAAATCTACAGGGAAGAAGGATGTGAGGGAAAAGGAAAACAAGAGAAGGAGCTGAGGAATTTTGCATTTGATGCTTGAATTCCATTGTCATCATGATGGGGTGCATTTATAGAGCTGGGAACCGTTAGATGATTGTCAGCTGGTAATGCACAGAATTTCATAATACATAAAGAATAAAGAAATTCCTAGGCAGTATCTTGTTACTAATAGAATAACCAATCATTCAACAGAATAACAAATTCTGCAGGTGCTAGCAATGTTACGTGATTTCATGCTGAGGGTCATGCATTGTTAAAACGATGTCATTTGGAGTCGACTGCACGTGTGCTAAAATGGCATTTTCACTTAATCATTTAATATCAGAGAATATAGATTATGTATTCCCATTTTGGACCGAAGATGGTGATGAGACAATGGGGAAAATGCTTTGGTTAGTTTATCCCATTTTGTTGAGAAGTGTCGACACAACTTGTTTGGTGTAAAATTTCTATTGAGCAGAAAAAGTCTATGAGATGAAATTCATAGGCATTGTCTGATCGAATAGTTTTCATGGATTTGGAAAAGTGAGTTAAGACATAGGTATATAAGTTTTGGATAAGGGCCTTACTTTTAGATTTGGAACAAAGGAAATAAACCCATGTCATTCTGCTAAAATCATCAACAAAAGTCAAGAAAAATCGATACCCTTGATGTGAGATAAAGGAATATGGACCCCAAATATCTATATGTATTAGATCAAAACAATAGTTGGTCACAGTAGTTTTGAATGGAAAGGGCAATCTCTTTTGTTTTGCCAAAGGACAGATATCACAATAGATGTGTTCTGGAACATAAATGGCAGGATCAATATGTCTTAAGTGATTAATTCGGCTACTCGAAGCATAACAAAACCGCATGTGCCAAAGGTTGAAAGATGATGCAGTATGAGTAGAAAAACAGGTTACAAAGAAGCTGGGTGAAGGTTGAATTAAATGATATAGGCCATCTCGCTGCTCAGCTATACCAATCATCATCAGAGGTGAGGATCCTGGATCAAGCAAGTGGTGTTGTGAAAAATCAGGTAACAAGAGGTGTCAGTAATGAGTTTACTCACAGATATAAGGTTAATGGAAAAGTTGGTGATAAACAAGACATTGTAAAGAACAAAGGAGCTAGTGAATTTAACGTTGCCAATATGGCTTGCATGGATTTCATTACCATTAGGAAGCTGCACTTTAATATGGGATCCAGGTTTATAATTGGTAAGATATGCAAGAGAGTAGACTATGTGATTGGTAGCCCTAGTATCAATAATCCAGGGTTGTGGTGTGTATACCTAAAGTGGGAGGGACGGGAATGTGATTTAGAGAAACAACATGCGCATAAGCAGGTGCTGTTGTATGATCAGATTGTATCCATTGTAATATTTTCTCATATTGCTCAGGTGTGAAAATACCAACAGAGTGTTTCTGTGGGGATTCTTCCTTATTACTATTCTGATCTACAGCAGGTTATTGTGAACCTGGAAAAGCACCGAGGATAGAAGCAGCATTAACTTTGTCTTTTGATTTACCCCCTGGTGGATACCCATGCTTCTTGTAGATGTAATCCACAGTATGTGCAGATAGGTTTCTTATTGGAAGGGTGTGCTGATTTCTTGTGGAAAACAATATTTGTTTTATTATTACCCTAGAGATGTTACATTGTAAAGATACTAGAAGAGGGCGTAAGATTTACAGGTAACAATTGTCACTCTTGCTGCAAAATCATTCCGAAAATTTCAGTAATAGGTGCTAAGGGCTTCAATATCATTAGATTTGATCAAACAAAGGTATAAATATCATTTAGCCCTTTTAAGAACCGAATAACATGATCATCATTATTTCTTTCACGGTGGAGTTTAACAGCGTATCACCCACCAGGAGCATCACAAGGACAAAGTGGTGGTGGGCGTAGATTCTTAAGTTCATCCCACAAAACCTTCAACTTCGTATAGAATTCAGAGACAGAGTTATTAACTTGTCTTAATGAGTATATTTTTTCCTACAACTCAAAATTTCGAAACAAGTCCTTCTACATGAAGCAGTTGTGCAGATCTGCCCAGATTTTTTGTGCCGTGTTCATCCAGAGAACTGATTGTGCAGTGTTAGGTTTAAATGGACTTAACCAGCCATGAAAGAACCAAGGTGTTACAACGACGCCAGGCAAGATAAAAGGGATCTGTTTTCTCCAGTGAGATAATGGTCCCATCAACAAATTCAAGCTTATTCTTGGTGATGAGGGCCATAGTCATGATCTATGCTAGGTGCGGTAGTTGGAGTCTGACTGTAACATCCCGTTTCCAGAGAACGGGTCGGACCAAAGAAACGGGTCCAGGTGTGGTAAATTACCACATCTCATG
>JANZXP010000115.1:15583-25652 GCA_027576715.1 Erythroxylum flavicans
CCAGCAATCAAACGAGGGCGATTTGCAAAGATGATGTCGTTCTTCGTGAAGCACTCTTCAACTGCAGATGGCGAAGAGACTACAAGGACCTTACGAGTACCAAATCGGAGAAGTAATAAATCACCATATTTTGTGCAAAGATCGCCGAGTGACCGATGCATGGGTTGGTTAACCAAGTGAAGATGGCCTAGAATTGGAAGAGAAGGTGGACTTGGCGGGAGATTTGGTCTCTTCCCATGCTTTTGTAAAACCAACTTAAAAACCAGGATAAGCACTAACAGAAGTGTGAAATTCAGCCATTCCATCTTTTGTTGACGGTTGCTCAGTGTTTAATGTTTATCTCTTGTATGGTAGAATCATACATTTATATTGGCCATTGTATCCTGATTCACGTAAGACAAATAACCATACATGAGATGTAAATTAAGTATGATGTGGCCAATGCCTGGAAATTAGCAAATATACATAATTGATCGTCAATAATCAAAACTTTAATTATAATCGGCATGCTACTTGTTGGCCAGGGTTCTTGATAAGAACAAGAAGTAAACTTGTTTAGGGTTTACTTTTGACTTCTCCTTATTTTGTCTCATTTTATTCTTTATAGGAGCTCACTTTTTACACTTATAAAGAATAGAGACAAAATATGATTTTTTTTATTTTGCTCACGACTTATGAAATATTAAGAAACAGACCGGTTACACAGTTTTCAAAAGAAAAATATCTATATGGTATTCAACAATTACAAGAATTTAGATATTATTTATAAAATATTTAGATGAATAAAAATAATTTATATTGTAAAAATAAACATTAAAATATGTGATAATTAAAATAAATTGAAATGATTAATTATAATTAATTATATTTACTTAAATAGTTAAATACTCATTTATTTTCTTATTTAAGATATTCAAAATAAATTTAAGTATTAAATAGTAGAGTTTGTAATAATTTCAATCTTATAGGCTATAAGTTACAAATTTTATAACTTATGCCTAGTAACCTTATAACGTTTTTATAAGGATTGGAAGCCAGAAATGGCTAGCAATTAATGAAATTAGCTGGATTTGATGCTAACAAACTCTTTCTTTAATGTCTTCCACCTCATAAGAGAATCGCATGTACGGTGAGAACTTGTTTAACCATTGAATTCGAGAACTTATACCGATTTTCTCAAGTTGGAAGCAACGGAACATTTATAAATTGTCTTCCTCTTGTTTCATTGGGGTGGTTCACTTGGTATATTTTTTTTTTTTGGGAAGAAGTTGAGTTCAATTGGTATAGTTTTACTAAGTCCCTTTTGTGGTTCAGTTGGTAATGTTGGATAAGTGGTTCGGGCTTGCTTGTAATTTAAAGGATTGATAAAAAAAAAAGATAGACTAAATATTTATATTGGTTACATGTAAAAAATCCCTTAATTTTTAATCATTTAATCAATTGAATAATTTATTTATAATTTATAAGATTATACTTAATAATTTTATATAGTTAATCATAATATTTTTTATTAAAATTTGAGTCAAATTTTAATATTTTAGAGAGTTTAAAATAAACCATGTATTATTTTTAAAATATTGTAATTAAACTTCGAATGGATTATAATATTTTTAAACATTTAAAATATGATACAATGACATTATATGTTAAATGTAACTTAAATTAAATTATATTTAATTTTAATAAAAACTTAATTAAATCTATTTAACCTAATCTAATTTTAATATATCGTAATTTACCTAATTTTATCCTAATTAGTAAAAATTCTCAATAAAAAATATCACTCAATCCTAATATAATCGCTTGAACCCTATTTTGCTATTTCTCCCAATGCTTATCCCATCTTTTAACAGCCCTAAATCACAAAATTCGTGTGAAAACCAAGCCCTTTTGTTCGACACTGAATTTTTAACTGACAGTGCCCGTTTGTTCATTTGTGAATTTTCTCGGTTAAAATTCGTTGACAGATTGCGGATGAACATTAGTTCCTGAAATCACTCATTGACAGAGTCCAGTGGCAGCATTATAGGGTTTCTCGGCTCGAACATATTATAATGGACTCGCTTGAAAACATTCTTCAGCTTCCAAAATCTTTTTTTGTTCTCTAGAAATGATGGTGGGGCCATACAGGAGACTACATGTGAAGCCATTTTATGGACCGTTGTTGATGCAAGAGATTAAAGGCTAGATTGCCCTTTTGTTCATCTGCAATCGATTTCCATATTGCATATGAAAAAGAAGTCGCCAATGAATTGAAGGGCTCGATTTCCAGATGAATTTTGAGATTAGGGTTGTTAAAAAGATGGCGTTGGAATTGGGAAACTAAAAAAATGAATAATATTCCTTGGTTAATTAAGATTAAGGTAACTGAGATATTGTTGCTATTGTAAATTATGTTAATTAAGGTATATTAAAGTTAAATTAAATTATTTAAGTTTAATTTTAATTAGACTTTATTAAAAATTAAATAGAATCAAATTTTTATTTAATTTAAGTAATTCTAATATGTTTGTTTTATTGTACCACTTGGCATGGATCCATTAATGTCTAATAAAAATATTGACATTAACGTAGCATATAATGGATAAAGATTTAATTATGTCCAAAATTTTACCTATTCAAGATTTAATTTAAACGCTTACAAAATATTAAATTCTATTTCTAAGGCTTTAATACTTTAAAATTTAACCTATATTTTTGATGAAAATGTCACCGTCAAATTTACTCGTTTTTACTTTTAAAAGTATAATCTAATTAGGAGGGAAGCTTTCCAAAAAGATTTTAGTGTTAAAAATCAAGAGTTTAGGTTTTGATATTGAGGCCTTTTAAGCGAGGGCTTTCTAAATATCGCTTATAAGTTTTAAGTTGGCACAAATGTAACTTACATTAATCAAATTTATTATTCAATTTTAAATTATTAATGTATTATATAAATAATTTAAAATACATAATTAATAGATTAATATATATTTTTAAGTGTTTATTATGTTCAGACAATCTTAAATATCTATTGTATTAAAGTCTATGTTTAGCTAGTCAATATCTTACTGAAAGTAGATATTATCATGATGTTACTGATAAAATTATAAATATACTTTTACTTCACAAGTTTAGAAGCAAAATCTATCCAATCAAAGAAGAAGTTGATAATTCTATGGACATACTTTGATTGTCAATCTTAATATGATCTTTAGCTTTTCTAAAGATTTAAGTGGTAAGTTTTAATAGAAAGACAATTTTTTTAGAGTTTTGGAGATAATAATTGGAACATAAGAAATGTTAACAATGGTTTTATAAGGTTAAAAGTCTTTAAAATCCATTTCACGCAAAGCATAAATATTATAACCGTGATTGTGAGAAAGGTAATTATTGGTATAAATATAAAATTCTCAGCTTGAAATTTAATTGAACGAAGAAGTAAATTTAGCACTAAAAAGTTCTCCTTTAATATCAAGTAATAATAGCATAAAAAGTTCATTAAGCTCAATTCCTAAAGGCAACAACTCATATCTTTGACAAAAATTATATGAATCTTGAATTTTTAGTTTATTAGTGATTACTTGTAGATCTTACCACATATGAAACAACAACAAGAAGAAGAAGATTTAGTAAGAGTCCCATTGAAACAGAGAGTATGAGGAGTTTTAGTAGTACATAACTTTATCTCTACCTGATTGAGAGGTTATTTTCGATAGACCCACGTGTAATGCAAAATAATGATAGTACAAAAATATAAATAAATATGCATATATTAAAATATTTTAATATTAAAATATACAATACATAATACATAATACCGTACATATAGAACATGGTAAAAATTAAAAAATAAATAAAATAATTAAATAAATTCAAAAACTAGAAAAGACAAATACAATAGTAAATCAAATCAACCAAGTCAAGAACATAATTAGGCTAAATGAGAGACTGTCTAGACTAACTAACTAGAAGGTAAGTACTGCATATTCAAAAAAAAATTATAAAACAAAAAATTTGATGGAAAATGTCTAAAAAACTTAATAAAACGAGAATGACCTCTCTATGAGATATCTTTTATTCGTATCCTAGTATGCCAAAGTTTTCTATTTCGGGTCATAATTTTAGTAAGTTCTAACAGAGTCATATCATTCTTGATTACTTCCCCCAAATTCTTCTTCATCTTTTTTCCCCTCTTCTAATTTCTAAGTACGATTTTCTCGCATTTTTCACTTAAGCGTTAGGGTGTCTCCTTTTAACATGTTTGAACTACCTAAGCCTTATCTCTCTCAATTTTTTTATTAATACCAGCCACCATTAATTTGTCTCTTACCATCACATTTTTGATCCTATCTCTTCTGGTAAGGTTACAAATCCAACGAAACATCCTCATCTCCACCGCTATAAGCCTATGACTAAGCACTTGTTTAATGGGTCAACACTCGCCCCATATAGCAAATTCAGTCTAATCGCTTAGTAATAGAATTGACCTTTGAGCTTGAGTGGTATCTTCTTGTCATATAAAACTTTTGATACAAATTTTCATTTAAGTCACCTTAATCTGATACGGTAGACTATATCTTCATCGATCACTCCATTACTTGGGATGATAGACCCTAGGTACTTCGAATACTCTTTTTGTGATGTAACTTCTGATCCAATCTTTATCTCCACATCGATAGCCACCCTATGGCCTGAAAAGTTATACTTTAATCACTCAATCTTAGTCCTACTTAACTTTAAACCCCTCAACTTTAATGTATCCCTCCATCATTATAGCTTGACATTGATATCCTCTTATCTCTCATATATTAAGACAATATCGTCAATAAACAACATACACCAAGACACATATATTTGAATATTCTTGTTGAGCTCATCCATCACTACTGCGAATAAGAAAAGGCTTAATGAGGATCCTTGGTATAGCCCAATACCAGTAGAATTTTTTTGTTATCTCTTACTATCGTCCTTAGTTAAGTCTTTATTCCTTCATACATATCCTTAATCATCTATATATAAGTCATAGGAATTCCTTTAAACTCTAAACGCTTCTATATGATTTTCCTAGGTACCTTGTCATATGCTTTCTCTAAATCAATAAAAACTATGTGTAAATTACTCTATCTTTCCTTGTAATATTCCATTAATCTTTTAAGGAGATGTAAAGCTTTTATCGTAGATTTTTTTAACATGAAGCCAAACTAGTTCTTTGAGATAAGAGCAACCTTCCTCAGTCTCTTCTCAATTACGTTCTCTCACAACTTCATAATGTAACCAAATAGTTTGAGATATCTCTATAATTGTTACAATTTTGGATGTACCCATTGTACTTGTATAAAGAAAGTCTCCACTCATCCGGCATTTGGTGAACTTAGGGATGACATTAAAAGGCTTGGCTAGCCAACTAAGACCCTCTACGCCTGCGCTCTTCCACATCTCTATAGGTATTTCATTAAGTCCTACTGCCCTGCCACTCTTCATTTTCGTCAAAACTCTTTTAATTTCTTACCTTGTAATATGCTTGCAACAAGATAAGTTACGAAACCTTTTGGACTTGCTAAGGTCACCTAATGAGATGTTGTGCTTTATGCCTTCATTAAAAAGGCTATAGAAGCACCTCTACCATCTTCTCTTGATGTCATTTTCAACCGCGAGCACCCATCCTATTTTATCTCTTATACAATGAACTTGATATAAGTCTCTTGTTCTTCGTTCGCTAGCTCTCGCAACTTAAAAAGGTCTTTTTCTCCCTCTTTAATATCCAATCTTCGATACAAATTCTTGTAAGCTCTGCTTTAGCCATTAAGATTGTCTTCTTTGCCTCTTTTTTTGTCAGTTTGTACCTTTCTTTATTAGCTACTCTCTCTACCTTTGTGTTACTATCCAATAGAGCTTTGTAGGCACCTTTCTTGATTTTAACATTTTCTTGTACATCTTTATGTTAGGTTTGTAAGGGACTTTGTCCCATATTGAAAGTGAGTGAAGAAGGGGGGAGGATAAACAAGTATAAATAAACCCCCTCCCCTTCCATTTATATCATCCAAAAAGAAAAACAAATATTAACTCTTAGTCACTCATCCTTTGGTGAGTAAGAAAAAGAC
The DNA here is from genome assembly GCA_027576715.1 of Erythroxylum flavicans. Classification (NCBI taxonomy): domain Eukaryota; kingdom Viridiplantae; phylum Streptophyta; class Magnoliopsida; order Malpighiales; family Erythroxylaceae; genus Erythroxylum; species Erythroxylum flavicans. Next base: position 21,664 of record JANZXP010000115.1, read on the forward strand.
TAAGAGTAGTAAGTTTTTTGTGAGTAATTTTGGGGTGTATTGGGGTAAGGGTTTGAGAGTGTGTGTAAACGCTAGTGAGTTGATTGTTGAGAGTAAACATTTGTAAGTGTTGTTTTTCTCCCTAATAAAAAGGGTGTGCAGTAGCCCCAAAGACGTAGGCACAATTTGGCCGAACTCTGTTATCAAATTTTGTGTTGTTCTATTAGCATTCTAGTTGTGTGGAAATAGTTGAATTTCCTAACAATATACTCATTGACAATAGCAGTACACACAGTTTTGTGGATACTGTGGTAATAAGAAAGGGAAATTGTGACTTTAGAGAGATTGAGCCTATTTTGATTACGGACGGAGGAGGAAGACAGTTAGAGTGTCGACAATGATGTAGGAATTTCATCTAGACTATGCAGGGAACGCAATTTAGCATGGATGCTCTGGTGTTATCATTAGGGGGTTGTCATGTCATTTTGGGTGTGCAGTGACTGTTTGGGTTAAACGACATGTTATGCAACTTTAGAAACTGAACGATGATGTTTAGCTGGGAAGGAAAAATGGTGACGTCTCGGGGAAACCCAGAAACCGATCTCGAGTCATATCGAGTAAGGGATTCCAGAAGGCTCTACATCATTCTTCGAGTTGCCAACTACTCTTGATGTAACTCTTAATTCCCATCGAGTATCAACTACAACAAATGAGAATGAAGGAGGAGTAGTGGAGCACGTTTGATGAAATTAATGCAGTATTGTCTAAATATGAAGGGGTGTTCTAGGAACCGACCCACCTTCCTCTAGATCACAAGCATAATCACCAGATTATTCTGAAGGAAGGAGTCGATGCAATTAATGTTTGGCCATATTGTTACTCGGGGACTCAGAAAGATGTAATAGAGCAATCAATCAATGAACTTATGAAGTAAGAGTTCATCCGCCACAACTATGGATCATATGCATCTTCGGTGGTCTTCGTAAAGAAAAAGTACAATTCATGGCTTATATGTGTGGATTACTGAGAGTTGAACAGACATATAGCGAAGGATAAATTTCTGATACCTCTTATTGAAGAATTGTTGGATGAATTGCATAGAGCCAGCTGGTTCTCCAAATTAGACCTACGCTCTAGTTGCCACCAAATCGGGATACAACTGAAAGATGTTCCAAAGGCGGCCTTCAAAACACGCGAAGGACATTACGAAATTTTAGCCATGCCCTTGAGCTTGACAAACGCGTCTTCAACATTTCAGAGACTATTGAATGAGCTGTTTAAACCGTAGTTGAGTCATTTCATTCTAGTATTTTTTGATGATATATTAATCTATAGCTCATCGTTTCCATTGCATGTAGAACATATTTCAGTGTCCCTTCAAACACAAAAGGACAATCAACTGTTCTTGTGAGTGAGTAAAGGTGTATTTAGGGCTCGCCAAGTGGAATATTTGGGTTACACAACCTTAGAAGGGGGAGTAGCAATTGATCCCCAGAAGGTCAGGACAACTAAAGATTGGCCTGAGTCTAAGTGTGTTAAGGACCTACAGGAGTTTCTGGGAATCACCGGTTAGTATCGAAGGGATGTTAGCGAAATTGTTAACTGAGTTGCTTAAGAAGGAACACCTGACCAGTTAGGAATGCCAGCAAGAGGAACAGACAACTTTTGAGAAACTGAAAGAAGCGATTTTCTCAGCTTCGATGTTGGCATTACCGGACTTTTCAAAACCTTTGTAATAGAAGCTGACGCAAGTGGGCAAAGGATCGGGGCTGTGTTACAACAAGAAGGTCATCCCATCGTCTTCCTTAATAAGTCGCTAGTGAGGAGACACCACGACTTATCTACCTACGAAAAAGAATTATTGGTAGTGATAAAGGGCATCAAGCACTAGCATCATTATCTGAGTTTCAGACCATTCATAGTTAGAATAGGTCATTGGAGCTTAAAATATTTGTTAGAGCATCGTCTGTCTACTCCATTACAACAGTCATGGTTATCGAAGCTTCTCAGCTACGACCTTGAAGTGCAATATTGGAGTGGTAAGGAGAACGCTACTGCAGATGCTCTCTCAGGGATTACTAGTGTAGAAATGTTCATGATTTCCGTAACACAAATGCATGGTGAATTGTTAAAGGAGATAAAAAAGAGTTGGCAAGAAGATATAGCCATTCAAGATATAATCTAGAATTTAGAATCTAACATTATTAAATCCAGTGCCTATAAATGAAAGGATGGGCTATTGAGATGGAAAGGTCATTTAGTACTAGGTGCCAATAGAAATATCCGTCAACAGATCATCGATATTAGTCATAATAACACCATGGGAGGACATGCAGGTACAGTGGCTGCTACGAAGAAGTTGCAGAAAAATTTTTTCTAGAAAGGAATGGATCGAGATGTGTGAACTCACGTTCAAAACTACATGAGCTACTAATGGAATAAACATGATAGCTCTTCTTACGCTGGACTACTGCATCCTATCAAAATTCCAGAAGGCAGTTGGAGGGAGGTGAGTGTTGATTTTGTTAAAGGACTCCCTGTTTCAAAAGGAAAATCAGTTATTCTAGTAGTGGTGGATCGATTTACTAAGTATTCTCATTTTATTCCCGTTAAACATCCATATTTTGCTTGAGATATAGCTGAAATGTTCCTAAATAATTTGTTTAAATTACATGGCATGCTAGAGTCAATCATTAGCTATAAGGACCTTGTTTGCTTGAGTAAGTTTTGGCAGGAGCTCCTTCGGCTGCAAGGAGTTAAATTGAATTGTTCTACCACCTACCACCGTAAACGGATGGATAGACGGAAGCAGTAAACAAAATCCTTAAAATATATTTACGATGCTTTTGTGGTGAAACACCTCAAAAATGGAGTGAGTGTATAGCACTGGCGAAATGGTGGTACAACACGACTTATCGAGTTTCCATCAACTCCACACCTTTTGAGGCTTTAGATGGATACCCGCCAGCTGTATATACTCCTTATATAACAGGAGACTCCAAGGTATTAGAAGTAGATCTGGTTTTACAGAACACGAAGGCAATGACTAACGTTGCGAATTTCCACCTACAGAGGGTTCAAAACCAGATGAAGCAATATGCAGATTCTAGAAGCTCTAAACGAGAATTCAAGGTAGGAGACATGGTCTTATTAAAATTACAAGCTTACAAACAATATTCTTTACAGAGGAGGAGTAATAAGAAGTTATCTTCACTTTATTATAGACCATATAAGGTGACCCAATGTATCGAAGAAGGGACATATAAGTTGGAGCTTTCACCAAAGGCAACAATACATCTGACGTTCCATATACCTCAGTTGAAGAAGGCACACATTGAGCAAGGTCGAACTTCCTTATCACTACCAGAGTTCTTCACATCGGTGAACGTGAACCAGTAGCAGTATTGGACCGACAGATGACAAAAAGGAATAATTGAGTAGTCACACAGTGGTTGGTTTAATGGTCGAACGGCGAGAACACTAGTGCAACATGGGAATATCTCTTTGACCTCTAAAGGAGTTTCCCGAAAGTCAATCTAATAGACAGGGACATTAAAGGGAAGGGAATTGTTGTAGAAGATTAATGAAGATAACGACCCTTGAGTGGGAAACAACGAAAGCCTTCTGAAAAACCGTAGGGGTCGTAGTTTCGCAAATTTTTCAATTTTACTGTGGTGGTCTCCAGCACAAACAAAAATCAGAAAATTTAAACTCAACAAAGTAAATCAACACTGAGATTTGTTAACGCAGTTCGGCACTTCTTTCTTTTATCTTCAGGGCCCTCACTCAGCTTAATCACTTTCACCGAAGTACAATAGATTTACCCAAGGCTTTACTGAGCCGACACCACTCAACCCTTGATACTATCTCTCAACCTTACTTCCCGTGAAAGAATTTCACACCCAGTAATACGACTGACTTGTACTAACCTCAACACTCACTGTTTAATAATAAAGATAATTAAACGAACAACTCAAGTGATTAAAATAACTAGAAACAAAGACGAATAC
>JANZXP010000116.1:0-13319 GCA_027576715.1 Erythroxylum flavicans
ATAAATTTACCGACGGTATATTGGCTTTTTCCGTCGGTAATTTCCGTCTGTAATTTACTGTTTTCTTGTAGTGGTTTATATCGTTCAACAATCTTCCTAACAGGAATACATGATAGGATGAAACCGAAAGGTTTACTCTACACTTGAGTATAAGGCGTGAAGTCAGTGGCTTACGGCCCGCTTTATTAATGGGTGTCAGTATCACAGGTGGACTAGACTCGATGACGTTGTACTTATATCCACGGGGTCTTTTTTTTTTTTGGTAGTGTGGAAACAAGAGCAAGAGAGGACTAACACCTCAAGAAAGCAATAGACTGAAAATCAAACATGAGTAGTAAACGTAAGCTTGGAGTTGGATGGTCCCAAATATGCAGTCTCTCGTTACCTGACGAGCCTTGTTTCGCAAGGAAATTTGCACATTGATTCCCCTCGTGTAGAACATGATGCACAGAACAGCTCCAACCCGTCCAAGCAATTCCATGATTGCCATTATGATCACTCGCTATGGATAAAAATTTGGGCAAGAATGAACGACGAGCTTCACTACCTCAAGAAAGTCAGATTCAACAATAACTCTGCAGTAAGCACGATCCCACACCAAGAATAACCCATGGTACATAACATTTAGTTCAGCTACCAAATTTGAAGCAATACCTATAAAACCTCAAAAAACCCACCACCCAATAACCATATTCATCATGAACTAAGCCACCAAATCCCGCAGGACCAGGATTTCCAAGAGAGCTACCGTCCACGTTAAGCTTAATAACTTTGTGGTAGATAAGTCCAAGAGATCCATCGCATACTAATTCGGTTATTTTTGCCTTCCTAGTTAAAAGTGAATTTGCATTCACTAAGGAGTTGTTTATGCCACCTATGCTGTCTCTAAATAGATAAAGACTCATGATTAATCACTTCGCAATTCCGAGTGCACCAAATAATCCATAGGCCAGTAACAAAATCCAAAATATCATCATAGGAAAGATTGTCAACAAGTGTATGCTTATTAATCCACTCATCAACGTCGACAACAAAGAAAGATTCAGAAATAGTTGGAATTATATATCTCCAAGTCTGAGATGCCCAAATGCAATCCTTGAGAGCATGAGTCATGGATTCCTAACCTTTTCCACATTGGACACACATCAGAGTAACGGTCATACTACGCTCATACCTAAGAAGATTTGTGGGAAGATGACGCCACTGAATTCGCCAGATAAAGAAACAAAATTTTTGCGGGAAATTTAACCTCTAAATCTTGAGCCATTTCTTCTGAGGATCAATAGGATTGGGCAATCGAGTGATGAACTCATATCTGGATTTGACAGAGTATGATCCCGAGGTACTTTCTCCCCATATTAAACAATTAAGGGAAGCACCAGAAGGAGAAATCGGGGTAGCATAGATTTGCATCCTAATAGCATCTGGAATATGGGTGCTAACTACAACCAAGTCCCATTGCCAATTTGGAGCAATTAGATCACAAACCTTCAAATCTTTATCTTGGGGAGAAATGGACTGAATTACATTACATAAAGGATAATCCCCTAACCAACGATCAAACCATAGAGAAATATGCTCACCTGAGCCAACTCTCCATGAGAAGCCATCACGAAGAAAGGGAATTGAATTTTGGATAGCTCGTCAACAAAGAGAAGCATTAGAAGGCGATGAATGACAACTCAAGATGTGTTGATCATGAATATATTTATCTTGAAAAATCGAGTTATCTTCACCATATATTAAGGACCAGAGAAGCTTACCAAGCATGGCGATGTTATTATCTCAAGCCATGCGAAGCCCCAAACCGCCAACACTCTTCAGACTACAAACAGATTTCCAATTAAGTAAATGAATGCCTTTCGCTTCCCCTAAAGAATGCCATAAGAAATCACGACAAGCTTTATTAATAATGGCATAAAGTCCTATGGGAACCCAACAAGTTTGCATAGAATATAATGGTATAGTGGACAAAGTTGATTGGACCAAAGTGTGTCGGCCAGCCAGATTAAGTAGCTTGGCTTTCCACCCTTGTAACCGAGACTGAACTTTGTCAAGGATATGTTTAAAATCCATTTTCTTGCGTGCACCATACAGAGGGACCCCAAGATAGGAGCCTAAATCTAGAGTAAATGTGAACTTTAGCTACCTTTTTAGATGTTCCATATGTCCATACGATAGACACGGGGACAGAAAAACTTTAGATTTAATATCATTGATGACCATTCCTGAGCACAAATAGAATTACTGGATTGTATGTGAGACTCGTGCTTTACATGGAGGCATGGGAGACCAGAAGGACATCATTCGTAAAGAGAAAATGAGAAATAGGAGGGCTATGACTTGAGACTTTGATCGGTTTCCATTGCTTAGACTCCACTTTTCTAGCTATAAGCATTAAGAGTTTCTCCATACAAAGAACAAATAAATATAGAGATAAAGGATCCCCTTGACGAAGTCCCCTCTTAGGAACAACGGCTGGTAACCGAGATCCATTGCAAATAATAGATAGGCATAAGCTAGTGACGCATGACATGATAAGAGACAGGATTAAAGGGGGGAATCTAAACTCATTAAGTGTTTGACTGAGGAATCTCCAATCCACCCCATCATAAGCCTTTGCCAAATCAATCTTCATGGCGAGATATCTATCCCGTTTCTTGGATTTGCGAATATTATGAATCAATTCCCTAGCGAGGATAATATGCTCAGAAGCAATACGCCCTGGAATGAAAGCTTCTTGTAGAGGACTAATAAGAGAACTCAGAAGAGGGTGGATGCATTGGACTAGCACTTTCGTAAGAATTTTGTAGCTAAGATTACACAAACTGATGGGTCAAAATTGAGACAAAGAGACAAGTTGATCCTCTTTTGGAATAAGAACCAATAAAGTCTCTATGACATTCTTCGGACAAACACCAGTCGCAAAAGCTTCATTAACCATGTGGCAAGCGTTATCCCCGACAATATCCGAGAATTTCTTGTAAAATATTGGTTAAAAACCATCTGGGTAAGGAGCTTTATAAGTCTTCATAAATTGCAAGGCCGAGAAAACTTCATCTTTATAAACTGGGGCCAAAAGATTTCAACAGTCTTCTATAGAAAGTGTGGGATGATGAGTTACCAGAGGAAAAGGAGTAGAAACATCATCAGTGACGTAAAATAAATCCTTATAAAAATCAAGAACTTCCTTTTGCAAGGCTGCGTCGTTTACTATCCAAGGTCTATCTCTACTTTGGAGACGTTCAATACGATTTCTTTTCCGGCGATAGATGGTTATAGCATGGTAGAATTTAGTATTTCTGTCACCATGTTGAAGCCAATGGACCCGAGACTTTTGGTACCAAAACACTTCCTCTTGTTGAAGAATGATATTATACTCAGCAATCAATTCTTGTTCCAATTGCGTAAGCAAATCACTAAGGTAAGGAAATTCTGAACTCCCTATAGTCGTGATAAAATCTTACTTTTTTGTGGAAGATATTGCCAAAAGACTCTTGGTTAAATTTCAGAGAAGCTTGCCTAACATTATTGAGAGCCTCATCCAACGAAGAATGGGTGCTCCTCCAAGCATTAGCAACAACGTCGTGAAAATCCTTATAAAGCGTCCAGGAACCTTGGAAATGGAATGGCCGAGAGGCTAAAGGAGGGACAAAACCAGCAAGATGTAATAGGATACGATTATGATCAAAGTGGGTTCTAGGGAGATGATGAAGGGAAGCCTCTGGAAAGAGAACACGCCACTCAAAGTTACAAAGAGCTCTGTCTGGATGAACAAAAATAGAGAAAGAACCATTCCATTTCTGACGATAAGTGAAAGGAGAGCCCTTGAATCCAAGATCAAGCAATTCACAACGATTCCAATTATCTTTGAATTTTGCAACACGAGTTAAAGAAAAGGCTCCTCCTCGCTTCTCACAGTGATTGGCATAATCATTAAAATCCCCTACAAGAAGCCAGGGCCGACCAATAATCATGTGAAGGCGTGGCATTTCCTATCAGAAAACAAATTGTCCAGACGCATAAGGGCAAGCATAGACTGCTGTTAGGAACCAGACATTCTTACACATATCCGAGACAAGGAGATGAATGAACTGTCTATGAGAAACCAGGACCTTAAAAGAGAAAGAACTCATTTTCCAAAGACACCAAAAACCACCAGAGAAGCCTGTCGAATCTACACGAAAGACATGCTGGAAACTAAGAGATTGGGATACTCTATCAGCTTTAGAGCCTGATATATTAGGTTTTGTGATAATCAAAATATCAGGTTTATATCGACGGACAAGTTCTTTAACACAGCGAGTAAAACTAGTATTTACCACATCTCAACAATTCCAAGCAAGAATATTAGGTTTATTAATCATTAAAAAAATTTGGTTAGTAAGAAAGGCCACCTCAATTAAATAAGGCTGCTTGGAACCATATCCACATCCACCCCAGAGTTTATGGTATTAGTCGCAGTATTCTCACTATCCATCGAAATGGCTTGGTCACATTCTATGTCAATTTTCGGTTGAATTAAACCTTGTTCGCCTGGATCAGGAGGGTCAGAGTTATGATGATCCCTAGTTTGTTAATCAGTAAACTCATCATGAAGAGTAGTAGTGGAATTAAGAAGACCAGGAGGAGCGAGAGTGATAGAAAAGGCCTGACGAAATTGAAATGCTACATCCTGCACCAGGTTTTGCATCCAAGGAACGGTGTAGGACATAGACCTGTTTCATTGGTCTCAAAGTTACGTGAGCTGTAGCACCAGCGTTCAACTCAGTCTCTTTTCTAGTTATTTCGTCGTCTTGACCAATCCCGATGTTTGAAGAAACAAACCCAATATTTCCTTTAGGTCTGTAAGTACGGTCTTATCTTTTATTGGCCTTAGTAAATTTCTTGATCCCACTCGAGTTTCCAACAACAAAAGTGAACTCAGGCTGGGTGTCTTGATCATGGCCCAACTTAACAGTCCGTTAACCCACCACATCTATATTGTCATCCTCGTTTAAAACTAAAAATCTGTTATCTATTTGGGACATATTTCTAGCAGGAAGATCCATTTGTTTATTTTTAGTAAATCTTCTCACTCTTTTCTTGACCACCATCTAAGATCCATAACCTTGATTTTCCCCTTGATTTACGCCCATAACATTGGCCATTTGTTCTCACTGATTACCTTCTATTTAGATGTTAATCCTACCATTGTTCTCCGATGAAAGATTACCAGAATCTAGCGCAGCTGCATCATTCCCCTTAGTCGGACAAAAGGTCTCTTTCTGCCCATATTTGCCACACATGAAACAAATAGTGTGTAGTCCCTTATATTCAACGTGAAAGATCTTTTCATCAATTTCAATTTGGCTAACAAATGGCTTGTCAAGCTCAATCTCAGCACAAATCCTAGCAAAACGTCCATGGTTTGCTAAGGTAGTGTTTTTATCCACCCTAATTGCTTTGCCAATCCCAGATGCAACTACCATAGAAGATCGTCATCATAGTATTAGATTGGTACATCAGGGATCCTCACCCAGACTAGTGTTGAATCAACTGCGGCATAAGCTGCTAAGAAACTAGGATTCCAGGGACGAACTGTGAGATAGTGATCAAAAATTAACCAAAGGCCACCTCCCAATACACGGTCAAAATCATTTTTATAATCAAACTTGATCAAAAAATAATCATACCTCAAAATCCAGAACATCAAAACCACCGATCGAGGACCATAAATGATCAATTTTATTATATAACACCCCTAAACGAAATAGAACGCCCAAGCAATTTCATAACAACTGATTGGCCCCAATTTATCTCAAGTTATGCCATATAGTTCTGATCGATGTGAAACACTGGGAAGGCTTTGTTCCCATCCTTGAAATCTTTTTTAACAACTCCATCTGCAATGAGATCTTTGGGGATTCTTTGTTGGGCATCATATGCTTTATAGCACCCTACTACCATAAATTACATACCGGAACACCCTGAATCAAACTCCATTCAATTTGGATATTTACAGATCAAGTTATGCCCTAAATATACGTATGTTCAATGAATTACTGCATATAACATACTCCAGCTCACTTCAAACTTTCATCTGGCTATTCATAGCTCCGAATCTGCTTCTTCCTTTACCACCCACACATGCATCAACACCATTTAAGCATGCAGCAATCCACAAGCATGAAAATGTACTCTAATTACGCATGCATCCAATAAATACATTAAAACATGTATAAAACTTACTTGACTAAGTTTCTCTCTCTCTTCAGAAATTTTTCCAGAACTTAAGAGAGCAACAAGTTGGCTTTGGTGGATGAAGCAAAGGCAAAAAGAGTGAAATAAGTAAAATCCCAAATGGTTGAAGGCTTGGAAGTGTTTTCGGTGATGGATGAGTAAGAAGAGAGATGTGTCTTTGGTGAAGGAAAGCAAGAAGGAAGATGGTGATGGAGAATTTCGGTGAAGCCAAAAGAGAGTTGCAGAAAATTCTTCCTTGCCTAACAAAAATGTGACTTAGGTGGCTTAACTTAACTTTGCCATATGTCCCTAATGCATGTTATGCATTTGTCATCATATGAAGCTACCAAATGTCACTTAGCTATTGCTCCATTTGTCACATAGTAATTTGTCCAATTATCACACATTCACTAGTCCATTTGTCACACTTCTATTTGTCTCTTATTTCTATATTTTTCTTAGTCCAAAATACTCCAAATTTTCAATAAATTTCTAAAATATTCGAAATGCCTCCAAAAATGCGAAACAAATTCTAATACACATCAATTCAATTTTTAAAACAATTAATCCATAACTCTCTGAAAATTTCGAAATAATAACTATTATCATTATTTTAATACACACCAATTTACTTTTCCAAAAATTCACACTTTAATCACATTAAAATTTTACTTATACCTGTAAAAATGTCAATGAATGCATGTACAATTATTTTATGAATGACAACATTATTCATGCGCATTTGTATGCCATATAATGCATGAAATGCATTTCTAAAGTCTCAATAAATTCTTATTTGTAAAGCACTCTAGAGTTTTAACCCTAATCATGGGATATTACATGCTTTCTGTTTCAATTGTTCTCGGTTTAGGACTTTATCTTTCCAGGATGCTAAAGAATTTCTAGCAGGACCAGATCTACGAGGGGCTTGGCTTGAAGGGAACAAAGTCGGTAGTGTATCGAGTGGTTTATTTGGTGGACGATTTTTTTCACTGGACGGGGATCAGGTAGAGATGCATGTTCGTATAAAATAATTATTCAACATTTTGTTTATATAATTTTAAATAACTAATTATTTAGACACCAATCCTTTGTAAGTTTATTAAAAAGAACACAAAATTATCTCTGCTGTTAGATATAATCATTCAATTCATCTAAGTTAATGAGCTGAAAATTGTTCAAAATTATAATGTATCCAAAAAATAATTGTAATTTAAAAAAATTTTATCAAATGTAAAATATGGACAAAAGACTCCTAAATTATAACTTTTAATATATGAGTGATTATCTTATTATCAAACAAACTAACTGATATTATACGTATTTAATGGAAAAATGACATACAATAAATATATTTAAATTTGTACAAATTGAAAAATTTTATATTTTAAGAATCAAATTCATAAAATTATAATATAAGTATTAAACTTTAGTTTGATCTTGCTGTGAATTTTTATAATAATTTTTTCATTTAATTAGTAAATAGTATAATAATAACAACATTCAGTAGAAATCTCGCTGAGATGCGGAGTCTGAGGTTAATTAGTAAATAATGATTATTATATATATATTCTATAAATTGTTTCTTATTAAATAAATGATTGTGCAACTTATTTATATTTTATAATTATTAAAAAAATAAAAATATAAACTTATGGCTAAATTTTAATTAAACTTAACTTAATTTGTATATGTCTATATTTTATAAGTAAGGATGGCAAATAATTCGCTAGATTTTGGCCATATGTCGAATAAATAATTTTATTTTGATTAATAAAGATATTTATTTTGAATTTGAATTTGATCGCATTCGAATAATTTGAAATTCAGTTATTGGCCAATTATATATAGATAAAACAATCTCATCAAAATTAATTAATTAAGCCATTAATCAATGAAGATAGCTTTCTAACAACTAGACATGTCAATGGGCCGAGCCGACCGGCGGGTCGTGGGCCAGCCTGTGGCCCGCACAAGCAGGGATGGACCGACCAGCGTCCCGGCCCGTGGCTGGGGCCACTTGGGAGCAAAACGACACCGGGCCGGGCCGAAATTGCCATCCCTACTAACAACAATTTAAACATCATAACTAATAAAGAAATTGATGAATCTGATGCAAATTTTCCATCTTGTCTTGAATATTAGGATAGTAAAAATCATCAGATCATTACATGACTTCGTAATACCTTTGTTCCATCTATTCATATTGAATTTGTTGATTATGAAATTGGAAAAGAAATTTGGAATTTATTGACCAATCGATATCAAACCACTGGACTCGTGCACCATTTATAAATTACTCTTCTTAATCTAAAGAAGGAAACTAGTCAGTCTATGGAAAATTTTCTCGCACAAGTCCAACCTATTTGGAATTAAATATTTCATAACAAAATTAGTAAAGATTATCTTAATCTCATTCAAGTTCTCATGACCTTTTGACCTGAGTATGAAGTTGTTTCAGCCTCTTTACTTCATCGAACTCCACTACCTACATTGGATGATGCAATTTAGAAAATTATTTTTGAAGAAACTCACCTCAATTTAGACAAAACTCCATAGTCTAAAGTTGCTATTTCAATTTAGACAAAACTCCGTTCGTTAAATCTAAAAACGCCTATAAATTTGGATCTTCTTCTGTCATTGTTGCTACTACTAAGGGTCTACTACCATGATCGATCTTGAGGTATTACTCAAACATGTTCTTTATTCTAATTCCTAGATGTCTGGATATTTATCTGTCATCACTGTTGTATTAAGAATCTACCGCCATCAGTATAAGTGATCTTAAGGCACTACTTAAATAGGTTATCCCTTCCAATACTTACACTTCCATATCTGCCACAACAACTAGTTCTCATTGGCTTTATGATTCTGCATTGTAATCATATGACCAAAAATATCAAACTCTTGTCTTCTCCAAAACTTATATCTTCTTTACCATTAATTTATACAACAAATGGTACTAAAATGAGTATCACTGATACTAGTTATACATCTACCTCTAATCTTAGTCTCCTCGTCATCTATTACAATCCCAACTTGACCATCAATCTTATTTCCATTAGTCAGTTATATGATAAAGGAATAAATGTCAATTTTCTCCCTTTCGTTGTTAGGTACAAGATCTAAAAATAACTCATCTTCTTGGGATAGATGAACCTTGTGGAGGAACTCTTAGGTTTTGGGGCATTGGATTCATTTATGTATTGATAATACCATTCACTATTTCTTGAAGCTCGTCTAAGAGCTAGATTTGTCAACTTTATAAATAACTAGAATTCATATACTCTACATTCTAAAAATAAAATCTTTCTATAAATCCTTTGTAGTACTAAAATTAGAATTCGAAGAATTTTTACAAATCACGACCATATTGTTAAAAGCTTGATAAAGAATTTAAACCAAAATATCACAAGAAAATGGATGGCTTGTTTTTGTTCCTAAGGAAATCATTGACTTCTATGGTACAAAATGACATAAAATAAAAAGGTATTATGATTTTATCTTATCTATCGGGGGCCTATTAGTTCATGGGAGAAAATCAAGTTATTTGGGTTTTTAGGGGTGGAATTTGTGGCATCATCATAAAGTGGGTTGATTATTTAAGCTTACCTCTCTTCATCTTCTTTTAAAATTTGTTTCTACAACTACAACTACCAATTCCTCTATTCATCAATACATTTTCATCTTGGTCATGCTTCATCTAGTAAACTTCATTTTTTAATTTTTTATGAACTTTTTGTAAGCTTTTCGGACTATCAGCATGCAATAATATTTACCATCATTTGTAAATCTGAAACACCAAGACCTATGTAAACATCGAAATCAAATTCATATCAGGTTATATCCTTCACAACAGAAATAACAAAAAAGCTCTTAGTGTCAGAAGAGCACGTCAAATGTTGCACCTCTACTAGTATCCACACCCTCGCGAGATCGAACAAACGCTTCTAGTGTGCTAGCATCACTCTTGAGACCTCTCTCTCTCTATCACTTGAGGAGGACGACGACACTAGGGTTTCCTATTTTTTTTAGGCAGATGAGTCTCACTCATATCAAGTTATACTATACATCTATATATATAAGAACTAAGGCATAAAAACCCAAAACCTATTAAAGCCCAATGAATTTTCAGCCTTTTTGTAGCGCCCTCTTACCGTATGGTACACACCAGAATACCCAGAGGTTATTTCGGTACATATCCTACGATAAGGGCGAGCTACTATTGATCACTACGTTCACTTCACAAGGCATCATATCATTACTCACTTATAAAGTATCATAAGAAAATCACAATATTTTTAAATCAAGTTTTTCCTCATTTCATTGCGTAAAATTGAAAGTCTACATTGTATCTTTCAACACTTACTACATGTACATCATCAAAACCTAGTACAAAAGTACTACATGCAAGAGGAAAATATACAAAGTCTATCTAATCTGTCCAAAAATTCCAGTTGACCGACCTTTGAGCCATGATTTCTCTTTCCAAATCACAATCTACACGACTGGTAAAGCCTCTCGGTAGCTAGAGTCGTCTCTCGGTCCTAAAAATACAACGTTGCAATTTTGGTGAGTTTTACGAACTCAATGAGATAACCATCATCGATGTTTCACTCAATTCATGCAACACAACAGTTCACATAACACATATTTCACATCAGTATCACATTTTCACTTAAGCATAAGCAATTTTCCATTTCAATCAATTAAACATACTTAAACAGATGCATATGAAATGCTCATGAGAATCTTTTCCAATTATTACATTATTGTGACCAAGTGTCTGAACTGTACTATATCCATTTTAGATACCGAGCTCATTGATAGCTATCCCTTATCTGATGAGAATATAGGGCTCATTTTACATAGTGAGCCTTAGGCTCTTAATCACTTTCTAAGCTTGAGGCTCCTTTTCACACTTTGAGCTTTAAGCTCTGATCGGTGGCTACTCTGGTCACAACTGCCATTATCTGATTGTACATTCATGTATGGAATGCATCTATCATAATCAATCATACTATGAAGCACATAGTTCTGCACATTCACATACAAGCAGCACTTGACTATCTCAATCCATTATTATAATCATCGGACCTTCATTGTCCGAAATCAACAATCAAGCCACATTCATTCAATCATTTCAAGATAAAATTTAAGCAAACAAGTAATTAAGTGAGACCATCTAGGTTACTCTCAGTTTGCTCCAGAAGCTATTGCCTCGAAATCCTGGCAACATCTGGAGGATGGTGCTCAATTCCTTCCTCTATATTATGCAAAACATACACATATATCACAACATACATAAGTATAATTTTTCAATAATGCCCATGTAGGAAATGAATTATGCACAATGCATGTTCATGACAATCCCGGGTATCCTTCCATCAGTTTTTTTTCACAAAAATCTCTCTCATATCAAAACTCATCTAAGTATAATTCATACTTAGGTTTATGTCTCACTAAAACATTAAAATCACAATTCATTTCCCATTGGCTTACTTTCAGATATTTCCACGACACTCTTTCGGGTCTACTGTTCACGTTAAATTAGAGAGTGCAATTGACATAATTTGGTTATATCGTCTTCTAAGAAAGTGTTCCTCAATCATACAGAACCTATCTTGGGACAATTGGCATAACTCTCTTTACAGATGTCGACTTAAGATAATCTTAGGAGGATTTCAAAGAGGATTTCGAAATCTACCAATTTTGTGAAGACTTGAAGATAAATTCTATTGTCTGAAGGGTCAAAACAGACCAAACGATAACATTAGACAATAGTGTATAGAAGAAGAAGTTTCGGTCATATAAGCAAAAAATAGACGAAGCAGAAAGTAGACGAAATAAAAATTAGACGAAGCAGAAAGTAGACGAAATAAAATTTAGATGAAGCAGAATGTAGACTAAGCAGAAAGTAGATGAAGCAGAAAGTAGACTAAGCAGAAAGTAGAAGAAGCAAAAAGTAGACTAAGCAGAAAGTAGACGAATCAGAAAGTAGACGAAGCAGAAAGTAGATGAAACAGAAAGTAGACTAAACAGAAAGTAGACGAAGCAGAAAGTATACTAAGCAGAACGTAGAAGAAGCAGAAAGTAGACTAAGCAAAAAGTAGACTAAGCAGAAAGTAGAGGAAGCAAAAAGTAGACTAAGCAAAAAGTAGACGAAGCAGAAAGTAGTCTAAGCAGAAAGTAGACTAAGCAGAAAGTAGACTAAGCAGAAAGTAGAAGAAGCAGAAAGTAGACTAAGCAGAAAGTAGAAGAAGCAGAAAGTAGACTAAACAGAAAGTAGACGAAGCAGAAAGTAGACTAAGTAGAAAGTAGAAGAAGTAAAAAGTAGACGAAGCAGAAAGTAGACTAAGCAGAACGTAGACTAGGACGATACTATCTATACTCCTCAACTTAAAAACCTTTTTCTTAAACATATCTTAGTCTTCATCAACTCTCGTACAAAAACCTATATATTCATACATGCTCAGTGAAGAAAAGGAGCATATCACTTTTCCATATCTAACTCTCTATACTAATCCTATACATCATCTCATTGTTATTTCAACTCCAAGAACTATTTCCATGACACCTGGTCACTAATAATCCATCAAAACCCAAATATCACCATATCTCCAATTTTCATCCCCTTAACACAGTGTTCAAGAATATAAATATACGTAAATGCTATGCTCATGCACTGACCATAAATTCATCAACTTTATTTCAAAAATCCACAACTCTAACACTTTTATTCGCAACTTACTTGTTGAAGACTCTAAAAGCTTCAACTATCTTCAAGCCCTAACTCCGTACAAAATTTCGTAAACCCCTATGAACACCAACCAACTTCTAGTTTTTCTTAAGACAGAAGAAAAACTTAGTAGTAAAGGAAGTGGTGAGGGATATGAAAAATCAAAGCTAACTCTCAGGAGGAGTTTGATGGAAAACTCTGTGTATGGGAAGAAATTTGGAGAAGATGATAACAAGGTAAGAACTTACGAAAAGAACAAATCCCTTTTTAACTCTCGGATTACTCAAACTTACTTCTGACAAATAATAAAGGCAACTTTACACTTGTCACTTTTCCTAAGGTCTAAGTTCTAACTTAG
>JANZXP010000116.1:21688-53934 GCA_027576715.1 Erythroxylum flavicans
TTTTATTAATAATATAAAAATATTATTATTAGGGTAAGGAGAAATAATATAAAAATATTATTAATTATATACAAGGGATTATGGTTAGAAGCAATGTTACGAATACCGTATCGGACTTAGTACCGGATTGAATTCTGGTACGGTACTGTACCGGTACCGGTCAATACCGGATACCGTTTTGGATAATTTTTTAAATTAATAAAATAGTTTCCTGTAATGTGATAATCAAGTTGTTGTGTTGTTTAATAACGACATTGAATATCACAAGGTCTTAGCATTTTAAGGTCAAATATTTGACCATGAAGTAAATGATACGAAAAGGCGACATTAAGGTTTGGAGCAATTAAAGACTGAGAAACTATAAGTCGATTCTTTAACTAAAAGTCCTTGCCCACTTGTGTTTAGAAGACAAGTATACAGTATGGGTGTTTTGAAGTCCTTAGACACTATTAGTTAGGGGATCGTTATGTTTACTCCATGTACATTTGTATGTTTTGATGTGTTATGATGGTATGATGGTTCATCAATAAAGATGATCATTGTTTATCCTCAGTAATACGTGTTATCATACATTATCATAATACGTATGAAAGTCTTAAGATTAGTGTCAATCTTAAGCATTTAAAGGTCATTGGGCATATATATAGATTGATCTTAAGCTTATGTCATTTAGACACATATAGTTTTATGCGGATATCCTTAAAATTTCATATTACATAGGGGGATATATAAGTTTTTAATCTCATAAAGGTTCTCTGATGCAGTTTAGCATTCAGTTGGAGAACATAAAAGTTTTCTCTAATACTGTTTAGCATTTGGTGAGAAGAAACAAGTTTTCTCTAATGCTGTTTAGTATTCGGTGAGAGAAAACATGATTTCTCTAATGCAGTTTAGCATATGCGGTTTAACATAAAGTTGGAGAAATCGATATATACAAACGAAGTTGATATAATTTAGATCATAAATGTATCATCTTAGTTTGTCACACTCTATTTTTCCATTCATGTTAGTGAGGTATTAGATATGCGTGATTGTATTGGATCTGTGTCACACACGACATATGCATTTGATACTTTTAGGTATCGAAAGTCTTCCAGGACAGAATGATGGACTTTCGTTATCTTTGGATCAAATGTTTTGTTTTTAAACTTAGTCGACTAATATAGTAGCGTAACTTAACTGAGTTTTTAAACTGTTTTTAAAACTTAAGTAAAAATTGCAATTAAGTATTATCCAAGGGAGAGAATGTTGGACATTTTTGTCCTTTCCCATAAAGTTGGACAATATTTAATTGTAATTTTTAGCTTTTCAATAAATTATTGGTTCAGTTACGTAATTTGATCCGGATAAAGATAATAAAGTGACCCAATAAATGATTTAAATCAATAGGTCAAAGCTCTAGTGAAAAATAGATCCCTGTGGATCAGACCCACATCGGTCTTGTGATGAGGAAATTCGATATGAAAGCTATATATAAAGGTTAAGGTCTTTTACAGTTGCTCATATCACAAGACCGATATGGAAGCTATATATAAAGGTTAAGGTCTCTTGCAGTTGCTCATATCATTCGTAAGTATAAGGATTTTCTGACCCGTTAAGAGAGCTTACGTTTTGAGAAAATTGTAGAAAGACGTCAACCGCATTCTGGTAATCACTTCCTGTGAAGACGACGGTGGATTCGCCGTTCGCGCTCATTTCAACTTCAGAAAACTCGTATGAAGTTATGAAACAGACAATCATGTATTTTCCGTATTTCTTCATTTTTCGCCCTTCCATGGTTGATCCAGGATACGTAATTAAGGTATTGTTACCTGTTACAAGTTGAAATCATATCTTATGTATGTTAAGATATATCATGTGTAGTTATAAATAGGCTGTATATCGTATGATGAAATCAACTGAGTAAACATTTTATCTCTAGCATTTCGTTCTTCAAACATTTTATCTCTAGCATTTCGTTCTTTCTTTCTATAACAAATATAATTTTTAAGTTTCATATTATTTTAATATTATTTCGTTTTCTAAAAATAAAATCCAATAGCTTTAAATAGGAACGAATTCACAAGTGGCTTCGATTTTCGAACCTTGCTTTTCTACCAAATACCTACTTTTTGTTTTTGTGTTTTTCCTATCATGGAACTTAGAGAAGAGACAGCTGTAAGGAATTGACATACAGTATAAATGGAAAACAAAGGCAGTTGACACTAGCAGGAAGAAGTGTCCCCGCGTGACTTGTCAACATTTTGAACAATATTTCAACCCAAAACACCAAATCCAGAGAAAGACAGACCGCAAAGTTTGTCAAAAAGTCAGCTCTTTTGTTTTCATGCAGGATGCATGTCATGTCACCCTTCTCATAGGCAATAGATTCTTTCTTATATATAAAGCAGGGACCTTTCTTTTTCCGTTTTCCATTTAGGTATTGCGTTAAAGAGTTCATTGTGCTCTTCTTTTCTTACTACACAAATGAAATAAAGAATATCAAATGGCATGACCTAGAGGGCGAGAAAATTCAGGTCTAACGGATAGCGAAAGATGTCTACTTTCAAAGTTGAGACCGTAACTATTCGTTGAAAATTGGAGATTTTGATTTTCCTTCACTTACAAGAGGTATGTTTTTGTTGAAGCCTTTGATGAATTCATGTGCATAGACTGGTATAGTCACTCTCTTCCTTGTTGGACTATTTAATATTCTAATTCTCTGATGAACTTGTGATCTTGGGATATGCTTCAAGTTTTAAGAATTAGTCCTCATATTTTTTTAGACCTGTGCTTAATTTGATTACTCCTGCTCTTTTGTTGGTTATAGGTGCCTTGGGATGTGTGTTTGAAGTTTCTGACGTTCGTGCAAGACTTTCTTGCTTCCAATAGATGGGTTAGTTGCCGTTCAAGCGTGGTAGGTCTTTGAGGTTGTTGATTAGAGTCAAGGGTTTTGGTTATTGGTGGGACTGGGAACAAGTTGTCTCTATTGTCTAAGCGGCTTGACTGACTTTTGTATGCTGTGGTGAACATTCTTTTTCCCAATTTAAGTTGCGGGATCGTTCTTGTTCATGGTTCCTAGAGAGGTTTTGCAGTAAAGTTTGGTCATTTGACTTTTCTATTGTATGCTGAGCAACGCTTTTTAAAGCTGGGGATTTTGTTTTCACTAGCTTGTACTTCACTGTAGGTTGCTATGTAGTTTCTTTCCCTTTTTGGTGGGATTTTAGATTTGCAAATTGCTCAGTCGTTTTCTGTTTTTGAAAAGAAGAGCCTATGCATATTGGTATGGGGGCTTTGGTTTGATTTCAGCAAGGCAAGGCTTTGGTTAAGGTAATTGTGGTGGTGGTGATTGTTCCAATGGCTTGCCTCAAACGCGTGCTCTTTGCTTGTGTTCTAGTTTCTTCTTTGACTCGTCAAACTCTTGGCCAACCCTGTGATTGGAATGATTTGCTTGCACTGAACGAATTCGCAGGGAATCTTAGTGATGGGTCCATCATAACAGCATGGTCCAAAAACAACTGCTGTCAACGGGATGGTGTCTTCTGTGAGAGCTATGACAATGGTTCAGTTGGTGGAAGAAGGGTTACTATGCTGATTCTTCCCAAAAAGGGTCTCAAAGGGAACATTTCAAGCTCATTGGGCAGTTTGGATCAGTTGAAATCACTTAATCTCTCCTTCAATCATCTTCTAGGTGGATTGCCAGTGGAGCTGTCAAGATTGAAGCAGCTAGAGGTTCTTGATTTGAGCCATAACATGCTATCAGGACCTGTTTCAAGAGTGATTTCTGGTTTACTATCCATTCGGTCACTGAATATCTCTAGTAATCTGTTCAACGAGGAATTGCTTGAGCTTGGTGAATTTCCCAATCTTTCTGTATTTAACGTGAGTAACAATTCATTCACTGGCCAAGTTTCGACTAAACTTTGCAGCTTTTTCAACCGGATTCATATTCTGGATTTGTCAATGAACCATCTTGTGGGCAATCTCGGAGGCTTAAGTAATTGCAGCACGTCTCTACTGGAACTGCATTTGGACAACAATGGACTTTTAGGTGCTCTACCAGACTCTTTGTACTCATTGTTGGCTTTGGAACGACTGTCAATCACCAACAATAACTTCTCTGGCCAGTTAAGCATGGAATTGAGTAAGCTCTCTAGCCTTAAAACCCTCGCTATTAGTGGCAACCAGTTTTCTGGTCTGATTCCAGATGTTTTTGACAACCTTACTCAACTTGAGCAACTTCTTGCAAATTCTAATATATTTTCTGGGCTGTTACCTTCGACATTGTCTTCCTGCTCCAAGCTTCACATACTTGACCTCAGAAACAATTCTTTATCTGGCCAAATTAATCTAAACTTTTCTGCAATGCCAAGTCTTAGTACACTTGATATTGCCAGTAACCATTTTTCTGGGCACCTTCCCAATTCTTTGTCTGACTGCCATAAGTTGAAAATTTTAAGCCTAGCTAAGAATCGCTTGGAAGGTCAAATCCCAGAGAGTTTTGTAAGTCTCACAGCTCTTTCGTTTGTTTCATTGTCCAACAATAGTTTTCTGAACTTATCAAGGGCACTATTTGTTCTTCAGTATAGTAAAAATCTGTCTACTCTTATCCTTCCAAAGAACTTCATTGGTGAGGAGATCCCCACAAATATAAACGGGTTTGAGAATTTAGCTGTCCTGGGACTTGCGAATTGTGCTCTTAAAGGCCAAATCCCAGATTGGTTGTCGGGCTGTAGGAAGTTGCAACTTCTTGATTTGTCGATGAATCAATTGGGTGGCAGTATCCCTCCGTGGATAGGTCAGATGGAGAACTTGTTTTACTTGGACTTATCTAATAACTCACTCAGTGGAGAGATGCCAAAAGGTTTGGCTGCGCTAAAGAGCCTGATATATGCAAACTACAGTTACTTGACAGATTCTGCTGGAATTCCCCTGTATGTAAAGCGGAACCAGAGCGGTACGGGTTTGCCGTACAAACAAGTCTCAAATTTTCCACCTTCAATTATTTTGTGCAGTAACAGGATAAATGGAACAATTTTTCCTGAAATTGGACTGTTGAAGCAACTTCATGTCTTGGATTTAAGCAAGAACAACATAACTGGGACGATACCAGACTCAATTTCTGAAATGACAAATTTGGAAGCTTTAGATTTATCTTCCAACAACCTGGATGGGTCGATCCCACTATCATTTGAGAAGCTCACATTCCTGTCACAATTTAACGTGGCTTATAATCAACTGAGAGGGCGAATTCCAACTGGAGGGCAGTTTTATAGCTTTCCCAACTCAAGCTTTGAGGGCAACCCTGAACTTTGTGGAGGAGTGTTTTCTCCTTGTACTGCTAATGACAACATACTGAAGCCCGTTACTCCATCCAATTCAAAAAGTAGGCTTGGTGTAAGCAAAATTTTAGTCATAACCCTCCCACTAGGAGTTGGACTTGCAATAGTCCTTGCAGTTCTTTGGCTTAAGGTGCATAGGAGGGATATGGGGGATCCAATTGACAGTATGGACGAGGAAACCAGCCGTCAAGGCAGGCTATCTGATTCCCTTCAGCCTTCGAAGATGGTGCATTTTCAGAATTCAGATTACAAGGACCTCACTGTTGCTGACTTGTTGAAATCAACAAATAATTTCAATCAAGCAAATATTATTGGTTGTGGTGGATTTGGCCTCGTTTACAAAGCCTCCCTTCCTGATGGCACAAAGGCTGCAATCAAGAGGCTTTCAGGAGATTGTGGTCAGATGGATCGTGAATTTCAAGCTGAAGTGCAAGCACTGTCAAGGGCTCAACATAAAAACCTTGTTTCTCTTCAAGGGTATTGCTGGCTTGGTAGTGATAGGTTATTGATTTACTCATACATGGAGAATGGGAGCTTGGATTATTGGTTGCATGAATCTGTTGATGGGGTATCAACTCTTAAGTGGGAGTTGAGACTCAAAATAGCTCAAGGTGCAGCATCTGGGTTAGCTTACCTGCACAAAGTTTGTGAACCACATATAGTTCACCGAGATGTGAAATCAAGCAACATACTTTTGGATGAAAATTTTGAAGCCCATTTGGCTGATTTTGGTCTCTCAAGGCTTCTCCGACCTTATGACACACATGTGACAACTGATTTGGTTGGAACATTGGGTTACATTCCTCCTGAATATAGTCAAACATTGACTGCAACTTGCAGAGGTGATGTTTACAGTTTCGGGGTTGTTCTTCTTGAGATTCTTACCGGTAGAAGGCCTGTAGAAGTTTGCAAAGGGAAAAGCTGCAGAGATTTAGTCTCTTGGGTGTTTCAAATGAAGTCTGAGAAAAGGGAGGCAGAGGTTATTGATCCATCCATTTGGGATGAAGATCGTGGAATGGAGCTTCTGGATGTTCTTGAAATTGCCTGTAGATGCTTAGACCAGGATCCCAGGCGGAGACCCCTTATTGAAGAAGTTGTTTCATTGCTTGACTGTATTGGGGTCCAAGGCACATATGACTGAACTTTTCTCAATTTTGTACATCGAAGTTGTTTAGTTTCAATTGGGTTGAATAGAGGAAGGTATAATTGTAAAGTGAGGACTTTGTCCATGAAATGCTAAAACACGTAATTCACTACTTTTCATGAAAGCATATCCGTGCAAGCCAAGAGCACAAAACAAGCCATTAATATTATCTGACAAAAGGCAAAGTTTCCCAACTTTGCCTTTTGTTTTCAGCTATTTGGTTTTGCTCATGTTCTATTTTGGTGGATGTATGCAACATCTCATATGCATGGCCGGGACTAATTATTTTGCAACACTGTCTGCAAGCAGTTAATCAGACCTTCCTTGCATTGCATTGCATCAGAAGTCCTGCCGTGGAATGTATTTAATACCTTTTTGCAGTGAAACGCCAATGCCTGGTTCAGAGTAATTGGATCACTGTATCAAGTCTAACATGAGTTTCTGCTGGTTCTTGCCCAGGTCTTTCATTTCCATTTATCTAGTGTTGATAGGTTCAGCTATCTTCATTTTCAATGAACATAGTCCGATGTGATGAAGCATAATCAGCTGCGATTGCTAGTTTGCAAATGATCTTAGGAGGGTAGTCTATGCAGCTATGGTTATTTTTAGGGATGACAAATTGGCCACGGCTCGAGTTGACTAGGCTTGAACTGAGCTCGGGCTTGGGAGGGCTGACGTGAATTGGTATCGACATTGTGGACTTTGGGCCGCCCGGCCCACCTACGTGGCCCATTGTCAACTTATTTCTATCAGCATAAGCATGAATTTGGTATTTCAATTTACTTTATTGTTTATTCCTGCCTGTCCTGTTATCAATACCAGCAACAAGTAGTCACCTTCTTTTCTTTTCAGTATCATCTTTTAAAGGGGCTCATGATGAAAGCAGACGAAGGAACGCTAGATTAGTATTACATCATCAAGCCTCTCATGACATGAACAATTATACTTTTTATTTTTCTCAAAGTGAAGAAAGCTTACAAAATTTATTTTAAAAATTACATGTTGCTGTACGAAATCTCTCCAAGAAAGGATTTTCACTGATTGAAATTGAATTTTTTTGTTGACTCGTCATTCATAAGAAATCCCTTTTATACTTTCCTTTATCTTACTCTATTTTCAATATGCTATTAATTATATATATTAAAGGTATATAACTATCTTCTTAATTTTCTATTATTGTTGAAGAGGAAATGCTTCAAAAAAAAAGATGGTTGGCTAATAATACCTATGATGATGTGTAACCCACCTCATTTTTATTCCAGATTGATGTGCTCCATATGCTCCTTAATGAACCTTAATGAACGTGCTGTAATTACTGGTAATGCTTCGGGCATGCCAAGACATATCAAAAGAAGCCGTCATTTCTTTGATGAAACAGAATTCTTTCAATCAACAAAAAATTGATTGCTTATTGCTTAAGTTTGAATGACACCTTTTTGCTAGGATTTTCCAAAAAAAATCTTAAATTTATAACCTCCAATCGTATGAAACTTCTTTGTCAATATTAAAGATATCTAATGAAATTCTTGTCTTATAAATGGATGAGTGAGACCATTGTTGTACCACAATACACTTATGGATTAAGTCTTCAGATAATTTTTAATCCATACGTTATTTGTGAAAGTTCATTTACTTCCTAATTTTCACCTCTTGGAATATGTTGAAATTCTATATTATCAAAGAATTATAGTAATTTGACAGTGATAGTATAATAAGGTAATAAAGCTACACTCATCCATATATATATTTCCCTACCACTTAGCGAAACACTCATTGGCTATTCAACATGTATTTCATTAAATCAGCATGTGAAACCATAAAGACTTTATTTTACAACAAGTAATGCCTTAATTTTGAATAAGTAAAATACAACGCCAGATATAACTTTATGATGGGTAAGTATTTCTTTTATGTTGGCGCAAGAATTCAGCAAAATAGTAAATAGCTTATTCATGACCATAGCATATTCATGACCAACCTCATTACCCTGGCCAACAGGCATCCAAAGGATTCTACTACTATAGAGATACACATCTTCAATGAAATTTCTTTTCTAAGGGCACTACATCCAAAGGATTCTACTACTATAGAGATACACATCTTCAATGAAATTTCTTTTCTAAGGGCACTAGCACTGGGGATTTTGCTAAATATTCTTTGATAACACTTAAAAGCCACATGGTGCCTTTCCTCTCAGTCAAATTTCTCAATTAATAAGTCTGAGAATTCTTTTGTTCATTCCTGCCAGATTAGCAATGAATCTTCTCATGTAGTCCATTTATCCTAAAAACATCTTAAGCATCTTCTTATTATGAGGTGGTTTTGCTTTAAGAAGGGCTTTCATTGTATTCTTATCCAATTCAATTCCTCTATTATGAACCAAAACTTTAAGAAGTTCCCTGCTCTTACTCTAAAGACACAATTTAAGGGATTCAACTTTAATTTGTGCATTCTCATCTTATTAAAAGCTTCTTGTAGATCCTGGGTATGATTTATACTCTCTTTTGACTTCACGCCTATATCGTTTATGTAAACTTCCAACATATGCCATACAAAATCATAAGAAATGACATTCATGGCTCTTTAATATGTGGCACTTACTTTCTTTAGCTCGAAAGGCATTATAACCAACTTAAACGTCCCAATTGATCTTGGACATCTAAAAGTTGTTTTAGAAATATCATTTTCAGCTATAAGAATTTGGTTATAACTTAAAAAGTATTCCATGAAATAGAAAAAAATGACCAGCCATCACATCCATTAAAGAATTTGCAATCAACATAATATATATCATTAGAAGTAGCTACAATTAAATCCCTAAGGTCTAGATAAATACTTATTTTCCATTTTTCATGAATAGAGGCACAATATTAGCTAACTACTCGGTGTACCTTACTGGTCCAATAAAAATAGCCTTATATAAATTTTCAATTTTCCCTTTGACTTTTAACTCAACTTTTTTTTACCATCGCCTAGGAGGTTAACAATAAGGGTATAATCCTGTCTTTATCGAAAGTTTGTGTTTACCAATGTTTTACTCTATCCTAGCATCTTAGTATAGTCCCAAGCAAAACAGTCTTCAAATTCTTTCAAAAGTTTCATTAGTTCTAACTTTATCTTTGAGTTCGAGTCTTTATTAAGAAAGATTATGCAAATTCCCCTGAGTTTTCCAAATTCACTTCTTCTAGTGATTCTTGATTCTAACCTTCATAATCATAAAAATTCTCTGGAGTGGATTTTGACTCTTGTACACCATCATCAATCATTTGTGGTGCCTCATCTGCTTCAAAAACCAGTTTTGCATTATCATATCTATTTATTTTTTTAAATTCTCCCAAATCTATTACATTTGATATTTGGATTCTCCGGCTGCAACTACCAAGCATTATTTTTGTAAGAACTCACTCATTAGGCTCCTCTATAGTAGGAATCTTCATCGGCGTAAGAACAAGCATAATGGTAGTTTATAAAATTTTCAGGTTCTACTTTTATCTTTCTTTGTCCTTCCTTTTACCAAAATGACTTTTGAATTTGTATTAGTTTTATATGATTCCTATAGAATTTTTCTTCCATCAAATCAACCTTAGTACAGAATAATCATAAATCAGCCTACATGATTTCTACTTCATCTCCTTTTTATAAAAGTAAAAGTTAATGAAGAGACGACGAAATCCTATAATTGGCATAGATCCAATCTCTCCCCAATAAGACTTAGTAGTTGGCATATGGATCAACAACCAATATTGGAGTTAATAAAGTTTTCCTTCCCATTGTAATATTTATGAGGAGAATTCCTCATATCCTAGTAGTTTCACATTGAATGTAGCAACATATACTTGAGTTGGGATCAAGTTAACGCCACCTTTTCCTAATGCTATCATCATTTAAGTCAACATAATGTTTATTATCGACCTATTATCCACCTAAACTCATGAAGTTATTCTTTTGTTGATATGAGCTTTAATATATAGAGGTCTTATATGTTGTGTCATAACCTCATTTGATTTTTCTAAAACTATTTTCTTTGGAATTCCTGGTCATGTTGCCAATACTGACACTCTGCATTCACTTTTCTCAAGAGAGGTTTCCACCCTCTTTGTACTAAATTTGTAAAATGACGCTAGAAGCTTTACGGATGAAACAGTATATGGAACTTGAATAAGAATGTCTCCAATTGTAACTCATTGGAATCCCCTTCTTGACTCTTAGAGTGAGCTGACTTCTTATGAAATCTAGGATTTACTTATGTGTTAGCTCATTTTTTACTGATGACTTCTACCATTCCTTTTTTATCATTAGGATATATAGTACTTTCTTCAAAAAAATAAGTTTCATATGAAATGATTTTCTTGAATTTGGCTCCTCTATTATCACTGGTTTATTTTTTTCAACCTTGGTAGTGAATTTTTATTACTGAAGCTATCTTTTTTTAGTTCAAGTTAAGGGTATCCTATTATTTGGGTATCTTACTTGTTACCAATGTCAGGGTGGTGGTACCATAAATTTAGGTTACCTGCGCTAATAACTTAGAATTTGAGGTTCATTTTGTTTTGCTTATAAATTTGAGTGAATTCTTCTTGATGATTTTTCTTTGAGATCTCTAGCTTATGTTAGATCCTAGGAATTCTCCAACCTCATTTCTTGAAGTTCATATTATATTTAGGAACAAAAACCAATGTTCTTGAATTTGATGTTAACCCCAGACGAATTTCCACAATTGTCAACTTCTTTCTGGCCTTTAACAATATGCACAAATCAAATGTAGTGGCATTAATAGTTGCTAGTGGTGGGATCAGGTCTTCATCTATCAACATAGTTTAGTTAACTTTAGCAAACATTAGACTTCCTTTATTGTACGGTTTTGGATTACATTCTTAAACCCCCAACATGAATTTATTGAGTGGCTCCAATTGTTGTGATACTTACCATAATCTCTACCTTTGATTTCCTCTTCTATAGGAATTATATGCTAAGGAAAAGGTGATAAACTTTTCTTATAATAAATAATAAAAAATCTCCTCCATTTTGGAAATGTTAAAGGTATACTAAACATGGATCCATGAGGCTTGGGGATTTACATTCCAAAGAGGGGCAAATACAAGTTCTAAAGACATTGACTTTGACTACTGCCAAATCATAAGAATTTTTCTTAGTAACATAAGTGCCTAGTGAATTCTTTTTATGGCGACCTTCTTCCCTAAGGAGCTCTTCATATTTAGAGGCTTTCATTGCTAATTCATAGAAATCACAAAATTCCATGTCTTGAAATTTCTTCCATAGTTTAATGTCTAACCCCTTTTGAGCTAGTTTCATATATTCAGTTTCTAAAAGTGTGATTCAACATTAACTTCTTATCTTTTTAAAACGAGTGATGTACATATCATCATTATCACCACTCTTCCGAGTCATTCTTGATAACTCTATTATGCTAATTTCAGGCTCAGTTTTTTAAAAATGAGTATGAAACAATCTTTTCATTTTAGCCAAAGAAAAAAAATTCCCGGGTAACAAAGTACACCACAAAAAGATGGTCCCTATTAAAGAATTCAAGATTAGATTGAGCTTAAAGTAGTTAAATTTTTCATAATTAACTAATTCTCCATATTTTATAGTGAATCTAGCAATGTGTTCAATGGTAGATTAACCATCTTCACCAGAAAACAAGTTGAATTCAAAAATTCTTTAGTTATAAGAATAAGGATTATCTTGATCAATATGTTCTAGATAAGGTTTAAAGAATTCTAGAAGGCCAAGATATCTTAAACTAAGCCCGTTCAATTCTTGAACTGTTCTCTGACTACTTTCAGTTCA
Organism: Erythroxylum flavicans; assembly: GCA_027576715.1. Taxonomy (NCBI): domain Eukaryota; kingdom Viridiplantae; phylum Streptophyta; class Magnoliopsida; order Malpighiales; family Erythroxylaceae; genus Erythroxylum; species Erythroxylum flavicans. The sequence goes on from JANZXP010000116.1 coordinate 33,965, forward strand.
ACTTGTAGTCTCATTTGTGGTGAGTGAATAATGGGATTAAGGTTTATAGCTACAATGTTACCTCTCAAACCATATTATGATTCCTTACCTTCAACTTCTCCACCAAATGCTTGTCTATCTAAAATTTGGAGTCTGACTGCATGTAGGTCATTACCTAGATTAATGCGAGGAGGCTTAGGTTATTACTCAGATTAATGCTAGGAGGCACCATAGGGATATCTACACACAATTATAGAGGGATATATCTTTTGTCTACAAAGGGAGTGGCTAAAAGGCAGCTACATTCTCTGACTTTCATTATATTGGGAGCAGGATGCCCCTCGAGTCCTTCAAAGATTTGCTTTGCAAAGACAGCAAATTTTGCCCACCAAATTGTATCATAGCGATATACAGTTTGTCAACCTTTTTTTTTTAGAATTTGATTCCATAGATTATGGAGGCCGCTTTAAACTTTAACTCTAAAACTTCATTTATGCTATTCCATTACAATGATTTTAGGTTCTCTCTTATAGGGAAGTTACTTGGAGACAAGGTTTCCTTCTCAAGATTTTTTACCATATGGGATACAAAGCCTTCATTCCCTACTATTATAGGGACTTTTTCTTTTAAGATTGGAGGCAAAGCAATTTCTTTTCCATTATGTGTTCCTAGCATCATGGTCCTATTGGACTTGCCAAATTGTTTGGTGTTAATCTAGATTGTGGGTGTGCCAAGAAGGAATTCTCCCATAATTTATACTATACTTCTATCGATGATGTAAGTGAGCTTCGAAAAACTTAGATAGTAGAGTTCTAAGCTACCAAAATGCTAAGATAGGTTTAAATAAAATCTAGAATGAATAAAATAATTGATTGTTGCAAAAGAGAATCACTAACTATATAAGATAATTTGATATAACAAAGGCAAATTCATAAAGTAAATTGATAGGTGTAGATTTCATCGTGTCTTTATGTGTAGTTTAATGTGTATTTAGTTGTTACTTTGATTGTTTAGCGCATGTTTAGGTTATAATTGTGTTAGTTAGTAAATAATTATGTTTTAAGTGTTTTGTGAGTTAGAACATGATGTTGAGCTTTAATTTTATATTTATGAGGTGCCTTGATGTGTTTGTTAGTGTTTTAGGGCAATTGGAGGAGATTTGGAGAAGACTCGGGAAATAACTTAGGGCTACGATCACGAAAAATATGCCACGATCGCGACAAAAGCAAGAGCAAGGAGTCACGATCGTGGGGAATATGCCATGATAGTGATAGAAGTTGGTGTAAGGAGCCACAATCATGCGTTATGGGCCATGATAGGGACAGAAGCAAAAAATCCCAGCCACGATCATACTACTAAGGTACACGATCGTGGCCTGCATGACAGATACATGGACAATGGTCCTAACTTGAATTTTTGAGGAATTTTTTGGACCTTTAGGATCCGAAAAAGACCTTAGAGTTGCCCTAATTGAAAATACTATAAAAGACTTAATGATGTAACCCTAGGGGAGCTTCTACATTCTACCACTTTTAGGAAGTTCAAGAGAGAGAAAAGAAGAGGGAGAGAGAAGAAGAAAAGGAATAAGAAGCGGGTCCCCACGTTGTTGCTTCCTGGATTAAGTGGTCTCTTAATGTTGCTGCCTTTCTGGATTATCCGATCCAAGTTCTATTTCCTTTCTATTTCATTTTTTTCATTTAATGTATAAGATTGAAATGGATTGTATGATGATGAGTTTTGGATTGTTGACGATATTCTAACTCTTCATTTGGGATTTTACTTTGATTTAATGTTAATATTGTCGATTTTGTATTTTATTGATTAGGTGTTGTGATTAACTTCGATTTTTGCATATTTCAGTAACAAATCGAGAGGGTGAGCCAGATAAAAATAATTAGATTGGATTAACAAGAGTTAGGTGATCCAATAGACCACATAGTTTATCATATCGGTTTTTATGCAGAGAGGGATCCCATGTAAGACCTGGTAATTTAGTAGAGAGCTTCCAATCTAATTTTAATTATAGGTCTTTTGTTAATTGAGATACTGCAAATTTCATAACTTAATTAGGGTTAATGATTTAGGCCTTGGGATTATAACTCGAGAGAGAGTAATTCCTCTTATGATAGTCTAGACACCTTGATAACACATAATTAGCTAGGTTAGCATTAATGATAGGTAGAATCTCCTCTCTCATAACTTGGTAATTCTCTTGATTAATTTCTATAGTGACCTTTTGTGTTGCTCAATTTCAATTGTTGTTTTGTGTTAATTTCTTGAGTTGAATTCATGCAATCAAATTCTCGTGTTTATATTCTTGTTTCATTTTTTAATTTCATTTTTATTAATTTCTAAGCCTTAGATAACCTAGGATTAGATTAGTTTATCCTCCTCGTAGGATCGACCCTTCAAATACTATAACTCACGACCTATGCACTTCGATAATTGACTTTGAGGGATATAAATTGTAAGACTCAACGCCTCGATCATAAATAAAGCTGAAAAATAAAAAAATGTGTTTGAAAAAGGTTGATTGATTTCTCTATAGTGATTTTGTTTTATTGCGTTTGTTTAAAGATTGTGTTATCTGAAAGTTGCTTAAGTGTTGATAAATTTATAGTTCCCTTAACTTTGAGCAATTTTTTGCCATAACTATCCACTTCTTTATTTTTTAGCTAACTACTTACCACAATTCACGTTTTGGAATTCTGTAACTATTTAACTTCTTGTCCACTCAATCATGTTCTTTTAATTATCTTCCATCATTTTCTCAACTTTCACATTCTACAAGTAATTTCCTAACTTTTAGTCCATTTCCTTATATTTTAGCTAACTATCTTCCTGCGCTATACTTTTAATCTCAACATTTACTTATAGGTTCTGTCAAATTTCCTCTCCATACTACAATGGATTCCTTCATCAACGGAGGGTGCTGGATTTTTCCAGATAATCTTCGACATTTGTAACCTCTTTATTCTCTCTATCTCACTCATGATACTTTCTTTTCGCATAACAGTTCAACTCATAAATTATCAAATAAAGTCATCCGGGACCTATTTCAGGGAGGAAACCAAAAGTGTTATAGCATCAAATCATTTGGCACAAAATGATTCCCCCAAGAATCTCTTTTCTATTATGGCTCACTGTACAAAACAGGTTGAATACGGCTGATTGGATCAGATATGTGGGCATTAATGCACATTGCCCTTCTGTCAAATCCAGGAAAAAACCAAAGATCACTTATTTTTTATGCGTGAGGTGACTAATCGGGTATGGAAAGTTGTTCTAATGTAATCCTATTGGATTACCTAAGAGAATACTTTCTCTATTGTTGTTTAGTACTGCTCAAAGAACTCCCCCAATTTTGTCTCATATAGCAGTTGGTAGCATGTGTGTCCAATTTATATGGAAAGAGAGAAATACAAGGCGTTTTGAGTCTAAGACCAGGACTACAGACATTCTTACATTTGAAATTCTCGATAGCATCAAAGAGCTTACGACATTAAGAAGCACTCCCAACAACATAAACATTCTCTAGTTCTGTAATCACCTTTCTGTTTTGCCTAGCTAAATATTTACTGCTATTATCTTGTTTTAACTGCTATCCCCCTTGACCTCTTGTAAGCTCTAAACTATAATTTTTATTAATGAATTTTATTCTTTCTTTTTTGGAAAAATTATTTTTTAAAAATACATGTTAATTATGTATAATTGTTTGACATTCTTAAACCATGGACTTTTCAACCGAATCCCATATGCATTAATTCTCTAGACAAATGACTTCTAGAACTTATAGTATTTGAGCCTCTTTTGCTTTTGGGCCAAATGAACTAAATTAGTTTAGGCTATCAACAAAATGGAATAGGTAAAGGATGTCAAATCATTATAAATCATTTTTCTTAATAATTTTTTGCATTTATATTTTATATACTTAAATTATACCTTATTTATTAGTTTATGCTTTGGGTTGCATTTTATGTATTAATTAGTTTACTTAATAAAGACATTCTTTATCTTTATATATTTTGTTATTTATGTTTAATATTTAATAAAAAAGATAAAGTTCATAAAATAATTGAAATTATGATAAGATTATAATTATAACATTCAAATTATAATTAGATATTATTCATAAATTATTTCTAATTACAATTCTGTCAAAACAAAATGTTGATAGAATGATAAAATTAGTACATATTATGTTCTTTATTATAAAAAAGTAATTGATATTATAAATTAAAATATAAAGATAATTAAACGTACATGTGAATACTTATTAAAAATAATTTTACTGATTGGATCTGATAGTGAGGATCCTAAGCAAAACATTACTTATGTATTTGAGGATATACTCATTATGATGGTTACATAATTAATCCCTATACTTAAGATTACTAAAATATCTCACATAAAAATTACTATAATTTGATGTTAATTGGAACATATTCTATTTATGATAGTTCAATTAATAATACTTAGATATAGTACAAATTACAAAGATATAGTTAAATAAATCAATAAAGAACTTAAAGTAATTATGAAGAATAATCTATTATTATTTATTAATAACAACTTGATAGGAATAAGACTGCGTACTACTAGACCTCCTAAACCTTGCATTTTGATGAGATTTTTACTAAGTTGTTGTTGTTGTTGTTATACAACTTAAGAATTTTCTAGTCATAATAAATTGAGATTTGAAAAACTGTTATCATATAACAATTATAAATCAATTACTAATTTATAAGAATAGATACCAATTCTACACTATATGTCAAATTAAATAGGTTAGATGATGAAATGATTAAATTAAATGTTATAGCTATGCATAAATAGATAAATCAAATCACTTTAACATTTTTAATTTTTAGGTAGTAATGATATGTTATTATACATCAAATTTGGACTATAATTATAAATTATCTAATTAAAAAGGTAAAGATAAATTAAAGAAAATTTAAATTACCTAGGTCTACTTATAAATTAAAAATAAAATTTATAATTAGACATTGAAAACCTAATGAGTTATACATATAGAACAAATAAATAGATAAAATCAATTTAAGTTAAGTTTGGCTTGATTGTAATGTTTAAATTTTTTTTGAGATTAAATATGAAATACTTAATTTTATAAAATTAAATTCTAGTTATATAATTAGAATTAGATTTTAATTATAATTTAGAGTTTAATGTTAATTAAATATTAAAAAACCTATTCATTCTCCATTAAAGAAAAAGGAAAGACTTTAAATGAGTTAATTCTCATGTTAATTCCTCTCTAAAGATTAAAGTTTATTTTTTTTAATTTTGTGAAGTACCATTAAAGATTGGAGATAGATTTAAACAACCTATAATTAATCATTTCTTCTAAGAAAAAAATTGCACAATACTCTAATCAAGTTTGTCATTAATCATTCTATTTTTAATTACTAATTTTAATTATTTTATTAAAATGATCATTCATAAAATTATAAAAACATTTCCGCTGGGTTGATCTCGTGGAACATTACTATGAATATCTTTATTATAAAGTTGCATAATCTCCATTGGTAATGAGTAAAAATGGGTAAGCGTTCTTCTATGTTTGTAGTGAATACTTCGTTTTATTGAGTAATACGTCTTGTTAATTAATTTAAGTAGATGCACGCACGATTACGCTGGTAAAAAATGGATTTCTAAGTTCCAGATAAAATTAAAAATTGAAACTATGGTTTAAATCCTACCTGAACAACTGTGTGTGTATGTGTGTTTTAAGGAAGACGACAAAGGAAAAAAGTAACATAGCCGAATTCAATCCCCCTCCAGATAACATGATCCAACACTGATAGTTGTCTTCTCTTAAATTTGCAAATGATATATGCTCAAACATATATAGTTTATCAAAAGTTTTCGAACTCGAATTGAATTTGAACATTTTAGTTAAGTTTAAGGCTTCCATCATAACGAGTTTGCTGGAAGATGATTTATAATTCGTTGTTCTTTTTTGTTTTCACATGGAAGAGAACTTTTGATTTATTCGTGTTGGAGAGGAAAAAAGAAGAAATGCTAATGGAAAGACTGGAAAGATTGAGCACCTGAAATCAGCTACTTTTCTTTTTTAACCTACGTTCAGGATTGAAGAAGAACACATGAGTCACTTGGAATCTGATACGCTCACTACTTTTATCCCATTAATCACCAAATAAATTCCAGATGGAGAGGGGTGAAAGAGTGAGAGACAGACAGCAAGCAACGAAAACGATTAAAGCCAATTATATGAACAGATAGGTCAATGCCAAGAATGATTCAGAGATGAAAGTGATACTTCTCTTCACGTATATAATCACCCACAACGCAGAAACTTTTTCACTACGGAAACCGGTATTCACGACGCTGACATGGGGAAGTCTGTTTTGTCTTGTTAATTTATGGACAAGGAGTGTTCTTATCAAACTGAAACTTTGTTTTATTATAATTAAGAATTTCCTAACAGGTCATAATTTAATATTTTTATGATCTACAAACAAAAAATTAAAAAATAAAAGAGATATTGATGTTGGATAATTTTTGAAAAATAAGGTAAATATTTAAGAGTTTTTTATTTTGCTGATTTTTTTTTTTTACTTTAAAAATAGTTCAACTGCTCACTCCTAGTTAATTTAGAGAGGAGAATATATCTGCAAGTTGAGACAAAGAAGAGAGGCTGGAAAGAGAGAATAATGGGGACCAAAAATGCCAACTTAAGAGTGAGAGTGACGGGCATTTGATGGTGGTGACAAATCATATCTCCATCACAGTTCCATTTCATGTTGTCCAAAAAGAGAGCGACGCGGAAGAGTGAGGAGGTGAAAGTTTGGCTGCTTACATGTAAGATCATAGAATCATCATCCATGGCGTATAATAGAGCTATAGGCAAAGTGCTGAAACACTGTGCTTGTACACTAGCCATGTGAGATTTTGCCTGCCTACAACGCTACTATATATAGTTATATACAATACAAACAGCAGTATTAGTGCCATTAACATAATTCCACAACCTAAAATCCCTTGTAATTGTCCATGGCAGTAACGACAGAGGAAGTAGATAAAAGTAGATAGGAGAATAAAGCTTGGCATGGGGACTAAAGATTAAAGATTGATCTATTTAGCCCATTTGAACAGAATAGAAGCATAGGGTACTCTTGTTGCAGTACATTGCTTTGTCCAACTCAAAGAAGCAGAATTTTGAGCTAGCATTGGTGGTGCTGTACAGTCCATTAAAGAGTGCACTAAATTTTGACATGTCCTTCTCACGGCTCTGCCAGCTTTGTGAATCACCAGTGAATTATTGCACCATTCATAACTCCAACAATTTACTCTCTACTTTGTCTCGTATTAATCTCTTACATCACTTGAATCAAAGACACTAGAGTACATCCCACATCTTGCTGTATGATTTAAAGGCTGCAGAACTTAAGCCTGATCAGCTATCCCAGTAAGATACCTTAATGAGAGGAGGTTTCGATAGGGAAGAGGAAAAAAAAACAGATAATGTAGACAAATCTTAGTTTCTATTGTTGTTTAACTTTAGAGAAAATCTTGAGGAACAGGACCACCTATACAACCGATACTCAAACCTGAAACCGACAAATTCCTATGTGAAATGAAAATATTGCTCCGACCACTAATACGAGAATTTGGCAGGCCTTTTTGTGGAACCAAATCACAACAAACAAAACCGTAAACTTTCTTTGTTTTAAAGTTTCTAACAATTCGTTATCTCATCTGATTCATGTTAACACATAAAGACACTAGAATTTGTAGCCTATGGTCTCCATCATCTTTTATCACCTTTCCCCTCACAACTCTCTGAGGGTCTATTTATAGTACTCCAAGTATCATAAGAACTTTGCCAGCTTCCACAAACTGAGCAGTGAAATTTTCAATCTTCTAATAATGGATGCTAGAGCAGCCGAAGCTAGGCGGGGTTTGAAAGAGAAAGATATCAGCAGAGACGATTTTGTTGTCGAAGACGATCTGGAAGATGATATGGAAGAGGAGGTGGGTGGCTCTGCTGGTTTTGTTGACGACGAAAAGAAGGGAGGAGTTAGGGCTGTGAATGGGAAGAGAAGCACCAACGGTGGCGTTTCTAGTGGAGGCGGCGGAGGTGGCATGTCGCTGCCGTCTTGCCAGGTGGAGAAGTGTGGAGCTGATTTGACTGATTCCAAGAGGTACCATAGGCGCCACAAGGTCTGTGAAGTTCACGCAAAGGCACCTGCGGTCGTGGTTGCTGGTGTCAGGCAACGTTTTTGTCAGCAATGCAGCAGGTATTTCTTCTCTAGAAGTCCTTCCATATTATTGATAGTTGTATTCTGTTTCTGCCTAATGAGGAACTTCTATCCTGAATTCTTTTTGCTTTCTCAATCCTGGTGGTTAAGGAATGGCTGTAAAAGAAGTATTAGGATCAGAAGTTCAAATGTCACATGCTAATGTACATGCAACTAAAGACTAGAGCATTTATTTCTTGAGTTCATGATAACAAGATAAGTGGGACATGGGATATGATCTCAATGTAACGTACATGGAAGAGCGAGCTATTAAGCTGATGAGAGATATTTCACTTGTATTTATGCTCTGACCATTTCTTTTTACTTGCATATACTCACAAGCAGAACATGGTACATTCAACAGATGAAACGAAAGTAAAATATAGAGCAAAATTTCGTCCATATGTTTCAGAATGAAATTTTTGCAAGGTTAGTCTGATGGATAATATAAGATTGATGGCCAATGATTCGATATCGGTAACTTGAATGTAATACGATCATGGAACAATCTATCAGCTCAAAATGCATCCATTATAATGGTGAAAATGAGATTTTGGAATGATTTGGACTTAGATTAATAAAGTTTTCATGTAAGGGCACACATATTTTCAGTAGAGTTTGATGTACAAGATCATCTGGCTTACTTGACAGAGAGGACGCATATCAATTCGATTCTCCAACTAGGTGGAAGGGAGATGAGAATGTGATTGTTAAAACACTTTTTGTTACTGTGATTCTTCTAACTCTTTCTCTTTTCACATAATCTGATTTCTTTACTTCCAATGACGACGAAGTACTATAAGCTGTCAGGTTCCATGAGCTGTCAGAATTTGATGAATCGAAGAGGAGCTGCCGCCGGCGTTTGGCAGGACACAACGAGAGGCGTCGGAAAACTTCGTCTGAAACATATGCGGAGGGGTCAGGTCGCAGAGGGGCTGTAAGTCAGTTCAGAGAAACCCAGTGGAGGCCAGCCGATGACAGAGGAAGCAGCAGATTTAACATAACTGTCCCTGCAAATCCCACTTGCAAACGATCCCAAATCAGATGAACCACTAAATCTTGCATGCTCCCTCTCTTCTGTCATCAAATATTTAAACCATTACTATGCTATAAAATCTATGATATATTCACAAGATATATCAATAAGATTGCTAAAGTCTGTAATATCTGCATATAATCTATGTTCTTTGGCTCCGATATGTTGCAGAGTCTTAGTTTATGTCAGGAAAACTTGAGGTCTGTTGGGTTGATCATGGAGAGTATGTCTCCAAGTTGGATGTGTTACAATGCGCATAAGGTGCTATACCCTTAGTGCTTATAAATAAGATCTCATCCTTGTGTATTTCCAATGCAGAATGTATATGCTTTTGTACAATTTATAGTATATTCGACTCAAGCTGGTGCAGGAATGGTGAGATTTTCTCTTCTATGTCTATGATGGTCAACACCAACTTGTTAAAGTTAACAGAATTCCTATAAAATTGGAGACCAAAACTGAAGTACAACAAGAAAAGAAGGAACGACAGACATAACTTTCATTATAATCAACATAGAATATCTACTAGTTTTTTCTGACGTAGTTCATACCCGAAACAAAGCATAAAAATGTAATTAAAATAATCAGGTTTTAGCGATCAAGTCTTATGTTTTACAACTCCAATATTCTCGACTAGATCCAAGAGAGAAGAATAACTAGAAATACTTTATTTTTGTCAGCACAAGAGCCAGTCCAATCACTGTTAACAAGTTATTTCTGCTTCTCTTTAACCAAATTCCAGTCAGTTGTTTGGACCTTTTACACTTTACAAACCATTAAATTTCAGTCATGTCTTTCGAATAATGTTCTTCTTAGGCTCATCTTGTGAATTGTGATTCTAAAGGATTTGATGGACTTATACAATCATCAAATTCCTCTTTTTTTATATATACTTTTCTTTCTTTTCAATCTTTCAAAGTAATCATGCTAGAATTCAATGAAAACAATACTTCCTGCCTTGCTTTTGCATCCCAAAATGTTGCTACTGTTACAACTTTTGGGATTTTAAGAACTTTCAATGAGTGCATTAATTAAATGAAAATTATTATTTAAAGTGCTCACAAATGATCCACACCTTAAAGGCTAGAAGAAAATTAAGTCATTTATTAAGAACATGTGCTTAGAAAGAAAATCTTACATTTGAGGCATATGATGAACATGACAATTCGGTGATACTTATGAAATTCGATGATTCCAAAGATAAACGATAAGTGTGACAATTCGGTGATAGTTATGAAATTCGATGATTCCAAAGATAAACGATAAGTGTATGTTTCTGGAGAAGATTAGTGACAGACTAAACAACTGGACCTCCAAATCCTTATCACTAGCAGGTAGAGCATAGCTGATTTCATCAATCTTAAGCTCCTACACATATACTGTACATCTCATCTAGTAATATCCAACTCCATTATCAAACAAATAGAGAAGTATCTCAAGATATTTTTGTGGAATGGAGATGGGGGTGAGTAAAGCAAAGGTTAAATGGAAGTAAGTATGCATCCTTAGAGAAAATGATGGGCTATGCTTCATACCTGTCAAGACTGTCAACAAAATAATGCTAGCAAAAAGAGCTCGGAGACTTCTAAGGGGAGGGAATTCCTTATGGGTGAGATGAGTGAACAGCTATTATATCAAAGGAAGACACTTTTGGAGCTTTACATGTCCAAAGAGTGCTTCCACGATTTCCTCAAATGTTTTCAAGCCTAGACATACTTTTGGAAGGACAGGACAACTGGACTCAATTTGGGGAGCTAGACTATATGAATGAACTATAATCACTTACGCTATGTTTGGTTGGGGGTATATTAATAGAATGTAATATTATTCCATCGTTTTGGAGGCGGGTTTATAATAGAATGGAATGAGATGGGATGAAAGACGAGAACTTTATATTACTTTTAATTTATGTTAAACAGTAAAAAAGAGAAACCTTCAATTTGGGAGGTTTATAATGAAATGTAAAATGATAAATAACTCTTCACTATATCACATTATAAACCCTTCTTCTAAACAACATTTCACTATATTACATTATGAACTCTTTTATCCCTCCCAAACAATAATTTTTTAATATCACATCAATTTCTATTTTATTTCATTATAAATCATTCTATTCCATTAAAAACCTTACGTTCAATCAAACATAAACTTAAAGATATTTTCTAACAAAGATAGCACTAAAGGGTCCGGAGAAGTTACGTCCTACCGGATTGCTGTGGGGAAGTTATGTTCTGCCAAGGACAGCCTACACACTCTAGTTAGAAATAAAAGGCAGACTTCCTACAATTGATAGGCTAACGAAATGCCTAATCATTCCGAACAGATGCTTGTTATGTGAGAAGGAAATGGAGTCCCTATACCACCTTGTGTTTAGGTTTACATACTCAAAAGAGGCATAGTCCTACATCATGCAAAGATGCAGAGTAAGACCCCCTAAAGAATATTGGCAAGAAATAATTGAGTAGTGTAGCAAGCTCAACCATGGTATAAAGGAGAACAAAAAAATATTCTAGATTGTACTGACATACTTGGTGTCTGAAATTCAGGAAAAAAGGAGCTCCAGGATCTTCAGGGACCAAATCTCATCTCCATGAAGTTTTAGGGTTGACCATCCCCAAAGCATCAGAGACATTTTGTGCATGTATAGACAGCTACATTTCTAGAATCCTAGCTAAATGTTTTAGCTACTATTTAGAAACATAGCTAAAAATATTTGACTGGCCAAAAAATATTACGTTTTAAGATATATCTAAATATAATTAATTTTTATCTTGTAAGATGAAATGTTTGATGTATTTATAAGCACTTAGACAACCACTAAATAAATTTTACATTTTCTTTAAGATTATTCCTCTATAATCTAAGTAAATTTGTATGGTAGGTTGACGAAACTTTTTATGGTCATTCTTTTAGAAGTTCCATGTTAGAAACTCAATAGTTGTAATTAATTAATATCCCAAATAAAATGGCTGCGTTGAATAATACAATCTAGCGTCTATCTAGACTAAACGTAAAATAATGAATTCCACGTATATTTCATTAAAGAGAAAAAGATAATTATTTTTCTAGACAATTCAAAAAAGATTCCAAGATACTATGATTTGAGACTCGGTAGATAAGGTAAAGAAACTTCCTATATCTGGATCTCTAAGAAGGGTCCTTACACATTCAAAGACATCACTTAAAACAGACAAAGATCTTCCCCTTACAGTTGGTTCATTTACAACAGATGGTTTCATTGGTTGTTGGAAGCCTTGAAATTCTGATTCATTGCTTCCCTCTTCTAATAATTTCTTGGCTCTAACTGAAATAGCAGAAGATACATTAATTGATTTTCCAATTCTAGTATGGAATAGTGAATTACATTAAATCCACATCCATGCATTTCACCTAAGGAATAAACAGTATAGAACAATCACCTTAATTTCTTCACAATCCATTGAAAAATTAAATCTCAAAAACTAAATAAGCTAAATCAAATGGTATAAAAAAAACTCAAATTCAAACACATGCATATCTGATTGAATGATTCCATCATCGTCACAATGAACAGATAGAGTTTTCACTGTCGATGACTGTTTCAAAACTACCAATTTACCTAATCTTGTACGGATCATCGGGACATCACCAACACGTCCATTTTTATCTATGTTCTTTAGAAGATTTGAGCAACCTGTATACATCATATAGTATATACAATCACACATTCATCTAATAGTTTTTAAACAGAAAATGAGATACAGAAAATAAAGAGAGAGAGTTAAGTCGAATGGTACTAAAAACCTTGAAGAAAAAGATTCGCCATTGAAGGCAAGCCGTGATTAGACTTTAGTTAACAAATTTTGTTGTGCATCAATTTGTCCTTCAGTGAGAAGGATTATGTTGGATACCTCCCATCTAAACTCATTTTCCACATCAGAAAATGTATGCCACGTCGACATTTTACGAAGAGTTTATATTAACAGTTTTATTTTGAAAATTCAATAGAAACAAAAACACGTCATTGATATAAAGAACAAACATGGTAAAGAGCAAAGAAAGAGTCCAAAAATTCATTACATTGAAAGGTCTAAGTTTTTCATTCTAAAAGCTTTGGGTAGGAGTCAACTATTGCATTAACAAAAGTAAAATTCTATAAAGAAACTATATAAATTGCATTAATTTAAAATTGTATCAATACCCAAAAAGGGGGAAAAAAACTCATCCTATGAGGGTTTGTTGAAACAACATGATTAACAAGATCCTAAAACCAATTTCCAAGAAATTCTCAATATAATAATTAAAGAATTTAAGGGAACAAAGTCACAAAACCTATTGAAAATATTTTATTAAAAATTGGTTTTTATTTTAAGTTTTTTTCTTTTTATGTTGTCACTAGAAGATAAGCAAGTCCTTCCAGCCATTATGACATAAAGGATAACACAACATGACCATACATCAGCAGCTGCACCATCAAATCTTGTAATCAAGGAAGTAAGTTAAGAGTTAAACATAATTATTTACCTGCAAATCTCTATGGTACACGCCCTTACTATGACAATGTGACACTTCATCAATAAGTTGTTGAAAGTACCTCCTTGCTTCATTTTCTGGCTATCTTTTCATGGTGAACCTATAAAATGAAATCAAGTTAGGACAAGTGCCAATTACCATATAAGGAATAGAAAATTGGAGACCGGAAAAAAGGAAAATATTGATCATGCACTGGTTTATTTTAGCCCCCTGAAAAAACTACTACAAATCAAAAGATAAAAGAAACTTAACAATTCTAATGAAAAGTTTGCCACCAGTAACAAACTCAAGAACAATATATATTCAACACCAGTAACAAACTCAAGAACAATATATATCTCTAAATTACTTAATTACTGCAACGTGAGAGGACTGAAAATATGTTTCTAATTGTTGTGACAAAATCATCTAACAAATGGGAAAAAATCCCATGTAACATGTCTCAAAATTTAACTATAGAAAAATGGGAAACATACAATTTGTACAAATATTTATGGTAAAAATTAAGTTTCAAACAAACTACATGTCTTGGTTTGTTTCTTTTTTTTGTTACATACTTGAAAGACTACCTTGACCCACTCCCTCACACACAGGAAGACATTTTTGTGTGGTGGAAAAGGGCAAATGAATTGTTATCCACAACACAAAGAGAATTTGTAGACATTCTTTTGCAAATGAAATTTTCTATACTCATTCTATTCAACACAACTAATTCACAACAGACCTAAAAAAGAAAATACCTCTTAATCTCTCAACCATTAGGTTGAAGTAACAATATTCAGGATAACACAATAACAAATAAAAACTTCAAAAAATAAAGTGACAACAACAAATGACACTCTTGTTATCTTTACAGTTTACTTGAAGTGATGGTAAGAATAAAGAATAAAAAAAGCCAAGTTTAAGAGAAAATTATTCCATTCATGTTAAAATGTTAGACGAATAAATAAATTTAAAGTTCTAGATGCTAATGAGTCAAATGTAAAGCCCATTCATAAAATAAAACAAACAAAACAGCCCAACTCAGCCTAGCCCAGCCCAGCCCATAACTAATAAGTTGTATAAAAACAACATCTGGAAATAAACATTAAGAGAACCAATGAAACCACCATCTTTCTCTTCATTTCCTAGCTGGTAATTGTGTCTAAAAACGCACTCTTTCATCTACATGTAACACTTCCCTCATAGGTTCACTCATTGTGTTCGTTTCACAGAAAAATTAGAGAAAGTTGTGAAGGTTAACAACCCAAAATCCCTTACACTTAGGTAAATTTCTAACTGCAATTTTATGACTCTTTTTGTGAATTTTGATCATCCTATACTAGTTTATAGTTGAATTGTATGTTGTGATTATTTGGGACAATAATTGACATTGCATGAAGGGATAAAAATGCAGAAAATGTGCTGGAAAATTGATAAAAGAATAGTAGATAGGAGAAAAGAAGAGACTGAAGAAGGTGGCATCTTTTGAAATTTTAAGTTGCATGTAGGGGCAAAATAGGAAAATCAAAGAGTGAAGGGTAAATCTCCAAGAAGGGCGTTTTTGGTATTATTTGAAATGGATGAGGGCGAAATAGGACTTTTAATTAGTTAAAGATATTTTGGTAATTATGATGGTTATGTTAGTAAGGATATTAATTTTTATAATTAAGAACAAATTAGAAAAGAGAAAAAGGTTGGATTATTAATTATAATTGGGTCAAAAAATTTTGTAAATTAGTCTAATAGAATTTTGTAAATTCTAGGTCGGAAAGTTCGATTAAGGAGTAATTTTGACTATCAATTAGTTGAGGGATAGGTTGAGTTGATATGAGTGATTAGTGGCTAGGTATCTGTCCGTGAAGCAGATACCGAGTCATCCTGAGTTTTAGGGATGTCCTGTAACGATAGTTAGATACCGAAGTAGTACCGAAATATCTTAAGTCTTAGGGATATCTAGTGCCGATAGCTAAGTACTGGAGTAGTACCGGGGTACTAAGAGAGATTAAGAAATTGAAGTACCTTGTGCCGATATTTATACATTTAATTACATGTCCACTTGGTGAGAGATTATAATGAAATGAGCTGGCAGACATTGAATGTAAGCCTATTAGGTTAAGCTGAGCCCAGGCAATTTAATTAATTATCAGATAAAGCATAAATGGCAGTTATATATTAATTTTTGTGTTAATCACTGTTTGGTAAAATTTTTGTGATGCGTATTAATTGTTCATGTTAAAATGAGTATTGATGTGTATCATTGTATTATATGAATGTTTCAATCACTTGACTAAGTTTTTTAATTATCTATCAAGTTATTTGATTTTCAGGGTATGATTGGCTATCCTTACTAAGTAGGTAGCTCACCCCTTGCCATTATTTTTTTTAGGAGATCGAATGATTGCTGATAGCCTTAGTCTACAGGATGAACCAAATAGAGTTACGGTGGGGCTAACAAATTAATTGAGTAAAGTTGTTCGATTGTATTTTTTTTAATGTGACAGTTTGAATAGTTGTGTTGTATAGAATATTTTTGTGCTTAACAAATAATCCTCTCTTTTGGAACTAATGAGGAACTGGATAATTAATGGTATGTTTCGAGAACTATTTAGATAATTGTGGTTTAAAAAGTTTAGGAGCATCGCATCAAATGCATTAAAAAATCCAACCAGAGAGGTATTGCAGATATCAAAGCATCAGAGGCATATAGAGAACAATCAACGAATATGAAGAACTTAAGAACAAAGACAGCTCCTTCATTTGTTGACACAACAAATGGAACTCTTGACTAATGTAGAGAAGAAGAACAAAAATATAGCCTTTCATTTATAAACAAGATGGAGGTTAAAATTAAAAACTATCAAACATACCAAAGAACTATGTGAATATTCTAATGAAGAAGTTCAAGTTACGAGAAACATTATATGCCATGGCAGGTGGAAGAGGCTTTACAATGGTACTGATGCTAAATTCTCTATGAAGAAATTGTATATATGAAGTAGTAAGCCAGTTAGTTAACTACTAAATCCATTAAAGCAAATGTCAAAACAAAATAAGAAGAATCTTCTTAGAGAAACTGAGTAGGAAGATGGAAAAGAAGATGTCATGGGACTGAAACATTTTTCAAGAAGATGCAATGGGAATTGAGACATTGTTCAACAAGGAAAATAAGCAATAAATGATCAAAATGTGAGAATGGTTAATGCATTACTCTAGTATTCTATATGCACTATACAGCATATAATTTGTAAACTACCATAAAAGAAAAAACTACAATTCAGCAGAAGGTATTTGCAACTATTTAATTAGCAAAGCCCTAAACTTTCGAATAAACTCTGTATATATAACCTCTAGTTGCAAGTTAAGTACTGAGATATCAAACAAATTCAAGAAGCCAAAATGCAAAGTATACTCGTGTCTGTCCAAATACTTCCCCTTTAAATCTTGTACCAAGGAACTCATTGAGCTACAACATCAGACCTGAACTCGAACTCGTCCTCATCTACCAAACAACAATCATAACATGATCTTAAAATGTGAAGGGAATAACAATAAACATACTATATCTCATCATAGGCAGTAATATATGTGTGTTAATGCAATGAACTAAGTGATGAGTGTTCAATCTTGTCAAATGGTTGCAATTTCAGATCTCCTACTTTGTACCAAATTTATTTAGAACTCAGGGGAAGCCAGAAAACAAATTCAGATGATGTGTTGTTCTTGTGAAAGTGGTCTAGTGAAGAGCACACCAAGAGGAAGAACCCTTATGTGGATAAAGATGAAGACAAACAAGCACTGGAGATGAAGACAGACGAACACTCTAGACTAAGACAAAGATAGACAGGTGGACAAAGATGAGGACGGACGTGTGGACGAAGATGAAAATAGACGAACACACATTACACGAAGACGAAGATGAAGACAAAAACGAAGACGAAGATATACAAACATTGTAGCTATAAGAAGACGATGACAAAGATGAAGATAACTTAAACAAATGAAGATGACTTCTTAAATAGGTTATCAATATGTAGAAAACAATGTCGTTTTAGTGGACAAAACGATGTTATTTTTATCATCTTTCGTTCTTATTCTTTTAGCTACGAAAATATTTTTGTAGTCAAATATTTTTGCTACGAAATTTATTTTTGTAGTTGATAATATGGAATTTGTGTGTTTTAGCTATAAAAACTATTTCATAGCTAAAAACATTTAGCTACAAAAATATATTCGTAGAGAAAAGAAAAGGAACAAAAGACAATGAAAACGAAAAGGTCTTTTGTTCTTCTAAACATCTATAAAAACATATTTCGTAGTTAAAAAATATTTAGGTACGAAAATATATTCATAGTCAAACTCAATAAGGATTTAGAAGAAAAGCTAATCTCTCAACCCCACCCCCCCCCCTCAACAACAAGTTGTCTCATTAGGGATGACAGTTTTCGCCCGGCCCGGCCCTACTTTGGCCCGTGTTGATCAGGTCATGAGTCATGACTGCTTAGCCTGATTGGGTCACTAGTCGAGCTTAGTTCGAGACTGTCACGGCTGGGCCCAGCCTATGACCAGATGAGAGAGTATAGAACGACATCGTTTTGTCAAAATTTTTTTAAAAAGGTCAGTCTATGGTTCAACCATTGTCATCCATATGTCTCACAAAGTTTCAAGATACAAACTCTCAAAACAATCTCAAAAATATTCAAACAAGTAGGGATGTCAATAGGCCGGGCCGGGCCAACTCGCGGGCCGGGCCAACTCGCGGGCCGACCCACCGACGGGTCAGCAGGGCGAGCTGGCCCCTGCCCTTCTATATTTTTAATTAAAAAATACAAAACGGCTTCGTTTTGGACAAAACGACACCTTTTGTCCAAAATGGTCAGGCCAACCCATGGCCCGCCAAACCCGGGCCGAAATTGCCATCCCTACAAACAAGGATAAAAATCTAACAATCTTTTGGGGATGTCAAATTTTCGGCTCAGTCTGTGGCCCCACCGTTACTTCAAAAACGACGTCATTTTTTACGTTTTTCTTTATATATATATATGGTGGCCTGACCTATTGACATTCCTACCCTCTTTGCCCTCTCTTTGTTTTTTCTCACTTTTGGATGTTGTGGTCGCACTTTCTATCTTTATTCTAGAGCAAGGTTCAAATAAGCTATTTATAGGCACCTCTTGACTTTACAATCCAAAATCCTAATTAAACTGAACTGACTAGATCACATTTTATCCTAATCAGATTAGGATCACATTATCCAATAGGATGACATCCTTATCTAAATAAGAATATAAGATCTATCTACATCCCAACTAACAAGATAAGAGATGATATTTAATTAATACCTTTATATCTATAGATGATCCTCCCACATAGTCTTATCTTTTAAAGTTGATATATATCTCCTGTAATCTTATCTGCTATGTCATTCAAAATCTCTATTCGTTAATGATGAGTTTCAGGTACTAGTAATGCTGTCACCTGCAACCAAATTAATACCAACTCTAGCAATAAAAGAAAATGTAGTTGGTGAAGAGTTAAGATCGTTCTCACGAGTAATTCTAACGGCAATTTTTATACAAGTTGAAAACTAAAACAAAGTGGGGGGTTTGAATTAACGTAAATTTAAGAAATTAAAAATGGCAGAAATTGAAAATTAACAAAAATAATTAGATTTGGAAATTCAGTAAACAAACCTTGGTTTCAAGGCACGTACGTTATCAAACTAATATGGATCCTTGATATAAAACTCAATCCATTAACAAACATTCATTGGGTGATGTTTTCTCTTAAGATTAAATGAATAGAAACAACACATATACGATATGCATTTAATCAAGTTAAGCGTCTTCTTAGAATTTCCAACTCTACCGTAAAGATGGTAATCTTAATTGCCACTTGGGATTAGTAAGACTAAATGTCAAATCCTACTAATCTGGCTATAAATTAAACAAATCAATTCCTAGTTGTGCATCTTAGAAATCAATCAATTTAATCATGATAAGCAATTCGAAAGACACTTAATATTCATCAATGAAATAAACTTTATTTGAAATTCTCATACATACTAGATGATAACATGGCTCCCTTCAACCAAGAAAATAAGTTTAGCTACTTATACTAAAGGTAAGAACCAATAGAAGAATAGCAAAATATAAAGTCTCCATCCCTGGTCTTTT
>JANZXP010000116.1:54034-84253 GCA_027576715.1 Erythroxylum flavicans
GGCATCTCAGGTATGGCCATTTGCATTTAAAGGGCCTAACACTTCTTAAAAGCAAAGGAATGGTCACAGGCTTACCTGAGATTAGTAATATAAAGCTCTGTCAAGGATGTGTGTATGGAAAGCAAACAAGGAGATCTTTTCCAGTGGGTCCAGCATGGCGTGCCAATGAACGTCTTGAATTGTTACACGCAGACTTATGTGGACCAATGCAAACTCCTTCACTAGGTGGCAGTAAGTATTTCTTCCTTATTACTGATGATTATAGCAGGATGTCATGGGTTTATTTTATGGACAGCAAAGATCAAACAATTGAAAGATTCAAGCAGTTCAAAATTTTGATTGAAAAACAATGTGGATTAAGCATTAAGACTTTGCGTACAGACAAGGGAGGAGAATTTATCTCCAATGAGTTCAACTCCTACTGTGAGGAAAACGGAATCCAAAGAGAATTTACTGCTCCTTATACTCCAGAGCAGAACGGAGTAGCTGAACGCAAGAACCGCACCGTTGTCGAAATGGCTCGAAGCATGCTAAAAGAAAGAGATTTGCCAAATGATCTATGGGCTGAAGCAGTGGCAACAGCAGTTTATCTACTTAATCTATCTCCTACCCGTGCTGTAATAAACATGACTCCCTTTGAGGCATGGAAAGGCTTTAAACCCAATGTAAGTCATCTAAAAGTTTTTGGTTGTTTATGTTATGCCTTGATTCCTTTGTAAGCTAGAAAAAAATTTGATAGAAAATCACAAAAGTGTATATTTGTTGGCTATAGTACACAGTCAAAAGCTTATAGATTGTTTGAGCCTGAAAGCAGAAAAATAGTCACAAGGAGAGATGTTGTCTTTGATGAAAATATGTGTTGGAATTGGCATGAGAAAGAAAGTCCGCAGCTGCAAAACTTGGATTCAATTGACATTCCTGAAGATGATCAAGTTGTAACAGAGCAAGATATATCACCGCTGTCCCCGTTGACAACACCAAGATCAAATGCACTCCTACGAGAAGAAGCTTCTTCGTCAGATTTATCAACACCAGTTGCTCGAAGAAAGGATCGTTCACTGGCCGATATCTATGAAACCTGTGGGTTTGCATTAATGGTTGCCGATCCTACCACATTTGAAGAAGCTCAAGGGCAGGAAAAGTGGATGAAAGCAATGCGAGAAGAAATTTCTGCCATTAACAAAAATAATACATGGTTGTTGTGTGATTTGCCTGCAGGAAAGAAAGCGATCGGACTAAAATAGGTATTCAAGACCAAGTATGATTCACATGGACAAATACAGAAGTATAAGGCTCGTCTGGTTGTTAAAGGTTATTCCCAGCAAGCCGGCATTGACTTTGAAGAAACATTCGCCCCGGTGGCTCGGTTCGAGACAGTACGAATCTTTCTTGCCTTGGCTGCTCAACGTCACTGGGTTGTGCATCAATTTGATGTTAAATCCGCCTTTCTCAATGGTGAGCTGAATGAAGAAGTTTACGTCGAGCAGCCTGCTGGTTTTACTATTAAAGGGGCTGAAGGAAAAGTTTACAAATTACATAAAGCATTGTACGGTTTAAAACAGGCCCCGCGGGCATGGTATAGTCGAATCGATAAATATTTCATTGCCTTTGGTTTTCAGCGAAGTGATCGAGAACTTACATTGTACGTCAAGAGGAGTGAGAAAAGAGATTTTTTAATGGTTTGTCTTTATGTCGATGACATGATCTTTGCAGGCTCATCTCAGGTTCTTGTCAATGAATTTAAGGAGTACATGAAAGCGGAATTTGACATGACAGATTTGGGACCACTAAAGTTCTTTCTGGGTTTAGAAATTACGCAAGGAGAAGATGGGATTTTTTTAAAGCAAGAACTCTATGCAAAGGAATTATTGAAGAAATTTGGTATGTTGAAATGCAGTCCAGTAGTTACTCCTTTACAAACATGTGAGAAACTTGTCAGGAATGATGGAGAGACAATAGTTAATTCTATCTCTTATAGGAGCCTCGTTGGTGGGTTAATTTATTTAACTCACACTCGTCCAGATATAACGTTTGCAATGAGTGTAGTTTCGCGGTTCATGGAAAATCCATCACAGACACATTTTGCAGCAGCGAAGAGAATTTTGCGGTATATAGCAGGCACGGTGGACTTTGGAATATGGTACTCAAGTAAACCTGACATGTCTATGGATGGGAAACTCTATGGTTACTCAGATTCTGACTTTGGAAGTTGTCTTGATGATCGACGAAGCATTTCAGCCCATGTTTTTTCTCTAGGTTCGGGAGTTATTGCGTGGAGCTCAAAGAAGCAGCCTATAACTGCATTGTCTAGCACAGAAGCTGAATACGTAGCTGTGACATTCGCGGCATGTCAAGCGGTATGGATTAGAGGTATTCTTAGTGAATTGCAGGAGGAGTCAAAGACACCGACAATCATATTCTGCGACAACAAATCAACCATTTTCATGACAAAGAATGCAGCTCTTCATAGTCGAACAAAGCACATAGACACAAGACTGCATTTCATCAGAGATTTAGTTGCTGGGCAAGTTGTGGATATTCAATACTGTAGTACTCATGATCAACTCGCTGATGTCTTAACAAAAGCTTTACCAAAGGACAAGTTTTTTCGCTTCAGAAAGTTGCTCGGAGTTTGCAATTACGAATCACGGGGAGGTGTTGAGAATGATTCTAATTGAAGTAGTCAAAAGTTGTTCTGAATATGAGGAATCTGGAAGTTAGATTTAATTGATATGCTCAGAATAATATTCCTTGAATATAGGAGTATCAGTAGCTTTTAGTTGTTTATTCTGTTTCTGCAGATGTATGAGATGTCTATATAAAGGCATTTCCAGTATGAATAAAATCATCGCATTATCACATATTGTTCTGTACTTCTTTATTTTCTGCACTTACAGTTTCTGAACACCAACAAATTCTACTAAAAATCATGTTTTGCTAAAAGCCATCTAGAAAAAGAGACATTAAGCGCCTTTTTACAAGTCAAGTTCTATTTAGCTAGAACACCAACCTCTTCTGGATCAATACGACCACGTCGTAGTTTCACCAATCTGTGCCTGATTGTTGGAGCACGTAAGGCTAACATGATTTTCTCGAATGATGATGCTCTGGTTTGTTGCTGGAGATTCATGGCTTCAGGCTAATGGTTGTACATCCAAATAAAAAGACTTTGTCTTCTTTCGTGGGTTATTGTTAATAAACTCTTGCACTGCTCCTCTTTTCAAACGTAGTGAATTGTTGTTTTCTAGAGGAATAGTCTCCTTTGGTACTCTCTTCATACATACTAATGCATTATTGGTATTTGGCTCCTCTACTAGAATCTCAATCTCTTTCATCGCTCTAACACCAATTGGTTAATTGTTCTTCAATCTACCGGCATTTAACTACGGCATTCTCATGCTCTCTCGGTTGTTATACACGATCTTCCTGTGTATATAATAAGAATATATTATTTTAGGGGCATTTAAATGCAGAACCCTACCCAGAGACAGTGTTATAAACTAACGTGGGATCCATCTTCTTAAAAAAATTCTACATCATTAATTAGTAGGTCTCATTTCAAAAATTTCTTTTAAAAAATACATCTTATCAGATGATTGACGGTTGCTTAACACCGTTACTAATCAGGGTTTAATTTGAATATTTTCTAAATGTTAGGGTTCAATTTAAATATTTCGTAAATGTTAGGGTTCATTTTCAAGGGTCTATTTTAAATACCAATGTAAATGTTAGGGTTTATTTTTCCCTTCTGGCCCATGAGAAAATAACTGATAAATTATGAAAATACCCTTTCTCCACACCTAGTTTTTGTGGTCACTAGGTCATTGAAATATGAAAATACACTAAAAATGAAAACTAAACATATAATAAAAATAAAAACAAATAGTTTAACACAAAGAATTAATTAATTAATTAAATTAACTAATAATTTAATTAATCACAAAATTAAAATTAGAAGAATTGCAACTAACAAATAAATTAACCTAATTATGCAATTACGAAGTTAACCCTAAAATTGAAATTAACAACCCAAATCTAACAATTACACAAAATTAGTAAAATTAAGCATTAAATTCACGAAAAAATCATTTAAAATGATATTAAAGAAGACATAACTTCAATTAATCATAAAAACAATTAACTAAGCCTAATTTCATGCGAAATCATCACAAATTTAACAATTAGTGAGCAAAATCGCATAAATTGGCAATAGCAATTAAAATTTCATTGAATGTGCATGCAATTCATCAGATTAAACTAATAAATCAAATGGGTAAGGATGAAATTCAACTATTAAACCACAAATAACCACAAAATCATGCATATTTCACAAAATCACAAAATCCTAACCCTAGCATTTTTTGGGCAAAAAATTCCAAAAATTGTAAAACACCCAATTATTTATGCATTAACAAGTGAAATAGATAAGAATACTTACTCTTGTCACAAATTTGCAAGAAAATGTAAGAAATTGGTTAGGAGATGGCAATGGCAGAAGAGAGAGAGAAAGAAAAGAAGTTAGGAAAACTGAAAGTTAGGTCAAATTTAGGGCCATTACGGACTTACATGGTCTGCTATATTGGTCATATAGATCACCAATCTGTAAATTTTGGTGGACTTACACAGTTTGTTACATAGGTGTGTTTCTAACCA
Source organism: Erythroxylum flavicans (assembly GCA_027576715.1). Lineage (NCBI taxonomy): Eukaryota > Viridiplantae > Streptophyta > Magnoliopsida > Malpighiales > Erythroxylaceae > Erythroxylum > Erythroxylum flavicans. The sequence continues at coordinate 58,688 of JANZXP010000116.1, forward strand.
TGTAAGTCTGCATGAGCGTGTAGCTCCCTATAAACGTGTGCAACATTAAAAATAATTGAACAAACTTAAAAAATTTTCCACTCAGAGTTATGAAACCGTAACACGTATATCATAACACAACAACTATGCATAATCTCATCAAGATGCTCAATGTCCTAACCTAAACTAATTTATGGATTGCTTCCCATGTAAGGCTTGTTTAACATTGTTAACTTGACATACCTTTCATGCTTAAGATGGCTTATGCACATTAGGTTTTAGTAATCTTACCATAGGTTCTATGACCTCGAAGTAAGTTCCTTATTGTTGCTTATTGCCATGTTTTTCATTTGATTTATTGTCTTGAATTTGCACAAGCTTCGATGCTCCTTTAAAGGTAGAGTCTTGCAAAATATTCAAAATGACTCATTACAAGACTCAGTAGCTTCAATGACATCAATTTGTTCAAGAGCAGGATTAATAACATTAGACACTTTTAAAAAAACCTCTTTATCGCCCACCCTTAATTTTAACTTGTCTTTGTCAACATCTATTATCGACTTAGTAGTCTCCAAAAAGGGTTGACCAAGGACTAGAGGCACTTCTACATCAAGAATCACAAAATCGGCCAAGAAGATAAAATTTTGAACTTTAATATGAATATCTTCTATAATTCCCCTAAGATATTTCATAGATCTATATATGTTAGTTGCAAGCTTATCCTAGTGGGTTTTTCACCTATTCCCATTTTCTCAAACAATGAAAAAGGCATCATGTTAATATCGGCCCCCAAGTTAGCTAAAGCCTTATTTATTTTTAAACTACCAATTTCACAAAGGATAATAAAATTTAATGGATCTGTAAGATTCTGTGGTAGTTTTCATTTTAGAACTTGAGCATCTTCCGTTGAGTGTAATAATTGATAACTCCTCCAACTTTTCTTTGTTTGATAATAGCTTTTTCAAAAGTTCCATATGCTGCGGCATTTGCACAAAAGCATCAACAAGAGGAAAGTTATCTTGAAGCTGCTTAAACATTTCAAGGAATTCACCAAACTATGCATCTATTCGATCTTTTTTCACTTTCATAGGATAAGGGATGACATGTTGATATTGCTTAAATATTTTTTTGGCCTTCACCTTCATCTTTATATTGACCCTTTATAGTCCCTTTCTTCCTTTGGAAGCTCTGTTCCACTCTTCAGTGTGATTTCCATTACATGTTCTTTAGGATTTGTTTCAGTTGTACTAGGTAGACACCCCTATGGTCTTTCAAAAGCTAGCTTGGCGATTTGACTGATCTTAACCTCCAAGTTATGAATAGAAACATCTATCCATTGATGTCTTACTTCAGAATCTTGAGCAATCTTTAACATCATCTCCTTCAGAGTTGGCTTCTTAGTTTGAGGTGTTTATTACTAAAATCCCAGTGGAGGGTTATTCCTTTTTTGTCCTTAATATTCCCAAGAGAAATTTTAGGTGATTCCTCTATCCTAGATTATATGTATTAATGTATGGATTGTTTTGGGGTCTAGGATCATTCCCTATGTAATCCACATACTCAGGTTGAACTATTTAGCAGCTTTAACCTGGATGATTTTGCCCAGACACCTTACACTGTATAATTTGACCTTGTGGGTTCGTAGTTAGTCTATCAATTTTTCTGCTCAATGTTTCCACTTAGTTCAGCAATTGTGCTACTGTATCCACTTTATATACTCCCGATGGGTTATTAATTCTAGCTCGAGAAGAGCACCACTGATGGTTGTTCATTGCCTTCAATAAGTTCGTAGTCTACTTCTGGTGTCTTATTATTAAGAGTAACTCTAGCCACTACATCTATTGACTCCCTTATGTTCTGAGTCAGCCCATTATAAAAGGTTTGGATCTGCATCCAAAACGGTAAACTGTAATGTGGGCATTTTCTCAACATCTCTTTAAACCTCTCCCATATATCGTGTAATGGTTTAGAATTAGCCTAGGAGCAGGAAGAGATATTGTCCTTAATTTTGCAGTCTTCACAAGTGAAAAGTAATTCAATAAAAAAATTTCTACCACTTGATCTTATATAGTTAGTGATGATTAGGGCATTGAATTCAACTATTTCCTAGCCTTTCCCCTTTCAAGAAAACAAGAATAACTATAGTCTTATTACATCATTATTTGCTCCATTTATTTTAAAGGTATCACAAATTTGCATAAAATTTGAGATCTGTTTTTATCTCGTAGTCCATCAAATTAGATAGACCACTACACCATTTAAATGATACTTGACTTGATCTCAAAATTGTTGGCGTTTAAAGTAGGTCTAGCAATACTAGACTCTGCTTCTATTAAGTTCGATCGAGCATAATCGAACATTTTCCTTGGTTGGCATACCATTGTTCTTGATTCTTTAGTATCAACTTGACCTCCCAAGTTCTCTGTTTGCCTATCTGACTCAATCTCTCTCAGTTGGGTTATGCAAAAATTTCTACGATAAGTTCTCTCAATTTATGGGTCTTCATCTACTAAGTTCCCTGGATTACTTTGAGTTATAAACTGACCAAGAGTTAAGATCTGTGAGAAAAAAGAAAACTTACACGTGAATCAAATAAAATAGATTAAAAAGTAAATATGACTAGATTAATAAAAGCTATATTTTCCTAATATTACTAGTCCCCAAAAATGACGTCAAAAACTTGACTAATACTTTTTATTCTTATAAGAAATTTATCAATGTTCAAAATCGCAAGTGCACAGTGTAGCAATAGTTAGTATTGGCAAGTACGGATCAATCCCACAAAGACTATAAGTACTAACAATTACCCTTTATCTATGATATAATCATAGATTCAGATTGTGTATTTAATTAAAAATTAAAATAAATAAATAAAATAATATTTTATCTTGCAATCATATGTTGATTAGAGTTAATATGTGGATGCTTACTAAGTGTAGTAAGTATATCAGATGACCCTCTATAAAATTATCATATTGATGATCTATCGAATGTTAATGATTAATCTCATCATAGCAATGGTGCAAATATCCTTAGACTTGAGGTATTCAAGAATATCTTGGATACGAATCCTGTGCTTTGACATCATTCCTTGTTACCTCAAGATAAGGTCGTTCTTAGGTTGTGATTGGGTACAACTATTTGTATTTGAAGGTAATTGGGTAGCCAATAAAGGATTCACCACTCTTGATAGAAGGAGATGATACCCACTACCTTTTGTTAAGTTCATTACTCAGGAGTCTTTGGCTAAAGCAATTATGTGTCATGAAGAGAGTCTTCAATGACACATAAGAGTAATGAGATCCCAGGATAAGAACTAACATCACTTGGAATAGAGGTGACGTAGTCAGTCTAGAAGGAGTTGACACATAGCCTATACTCCAAACCAAGTGGGTTATAGTATGGTGAAAGGAAGAATTGCATGGTAATTGTCTATGGAAAGGTTCATAAGTTGGATAATTAACTATCGAAGAGTTCGTGTGTTAATCCACTTATATTCCTGCAAATTGGCATCATGAAACCCCTCATGATTTGATTGAATTAAGAGTTAATTCAAGTGCCTAAAATAACCAGGAACCTAAGGGTCACACACATAAAGATCAGATGAAAAACATAGTATGTATGGCCAAATTTAAGCAAGCCATAATCGTAGTTGAATGTGTTGCATGAATCAAAGTGCATGCAACAAAATTCTTGACCTATCTTCTATCATCTTGAGCATCTACTAGAACTCACCTAGTTTGGTGCTCAAATCACCTTATATATTGTTTCTTTATCTTCTTTATGTGTTCTTAGGTGATTAAGGAAGGGTTTGGTGTTTGCAACAACTCAAACAAGGAGAAGAAACAAGAAAGGAGGAGAAACATAAGATAAAAAAGTTTTATATTTCATGTTCTTTACATATCCATGCATGCATGTTAGATTATGTAGTTTTCTAGTTGTCATTATGTCGACTTCCACTGCATACGTATGCATGTGATGCATGCATCCATGACAAACTGAACAGTTATGGCCAAGGTTTAGGTTACCACATTTTCTAGGTGAAGCATCACATTCTGCAGATGCTATAAAATCAAGTGCTGTACGTCCAGCCACTACACAACCAGATGAGGCATCACGTTCTTGACTTATAGTTCTTATATAGTCACCTTTTGTACCTACTGCTACACCATCCAGCAGCCCTACTACATCATCCACTAGCCCTACACCAACAAAGATATCAGGGGTAAACATTACGGATGACAAAGGCAACCTACGACCTACAGCTAAGGGAGTTAATGGAAGAACTTACATCACTATTGTCAATAGTCTGTGAGTGAAGTTCTAAAAATTTTGTAAGTCATACATGATAACACCATAGGTTTATACTTAAGTCATATGTTTTAATTTGGAAATGATATAAAAATGCTTATATATTAGATTGGTTCCGTCTAGAAAATGCTCTAAAAATATGTCATCCAAGTTCAAGGAGAGGATAGATCTTGAGGGTTATACATGGAAGAATGTCTCTTAGGTAGCAAAGGATTTTTACTATTAGGGGTTTGAGGCACAAAAAATATATTCTTTAATTGATTTATTTTATCTAATTTTATACATTAATTAGATAAATATTGTCGTTTATAAGTATTTATAGTATGTTTTTCTTTTCTCAAAAAGAAATTTTTTAAGATTCAAAATTTGATGATGTAATTTATAATGTATGGGAGAGGCGAGCTTGTATACATTATAGAGACTTTCTTGGTTAGATATATAAGAATGGCGTATGACCACCATATATATCAGAATAAATTTGGAGTCGTTGGTAGCAATATTGGGCATCACCTGAGGCAATGTCCATTTCAAAATGTAATTCTACTAACAAACGTGAAGGATCGAATGGAAAGAGTCTACCTGTACATACTAGAGGATCTTTGACCCACCAGAAGCATGCACTTTAACCTGTAAGTATCAAAACTTTAAACCTATATTATAATTTTTGCACTCTAATGTATGAAATTTGATTTCAATGTAATTTAATGTATGAAATTTAGAATGAAAAATATATGTGTATTATAGAGAATAATAATGCTATCAATGTCTGGTGCCATTAATGACTATGTTGTTGAGTTAATTTTTTATCTAATATAGGGTAAATATCATAAAAATAGAGGGAACTTTGTCAAAAGTTTTGTAAATTGTAGTTTATTTACAATAATTTATTTTCACACAGGAAAAGTCTATGAGCAGGAAGCCTACACCACGCCAGTTTTTTTTGCACACTCACACTAAGAAGTATTATGGTGTGACCTTTGTCAATAGCCAATGTAGACAACTTCATGTATTTAAAATCTATACTTTAATATTGATTTTTAAAAATTATCACTTATTAACTCAAACAATTATAATGATATGACCAAATACAAGAAAGTATTAAACGAAAGTCTCATAACTCTAAAACTATTGATGAGAGTCAGGCATATCTTGATGCAGTGGGTGGTAAGGCTACCTTGGAAGGATATTTAACTTAGGTTCATTTGCAAACACATGCTATTCGCAATCCTCTATGTTAGCCTCGGGCCTCGGTTCTTATTTTACGACGAACAGGTGCCAAAATTGGGGGACTTTTTAAAATAAAAGTATATATATATAATTAACATCAAGATAAAAAGAATTAAATTCTTGGTGGAGTAAAAACAAATAAACAAAACAAACAAATAAATGAAAAAAAGAAGTGCGAATGTCACAGGCGTGACATTGAAAATGTCATGGCCGTGAGAGTTAGAAGTCGCAGTCGTGCTTGTGTATGATTGTAAGCTTCTAACGGAAGTTGCATTTGCACGATCGTGCAATTCAATAAATAGTGCAGCTTTTGGACACCCACTTCTAATCTTCATAACTTTTAATCCTAAAGTCCAAAAATTTCAAACTTTATGTCGTTAGAAAGCTAAGAGAAAAAGCTACAACTTTCATGAAGACATGTTATCTAATTCTGCCTAGATCAATACAATTTATTCATTAAAGATTCAAAATATATTTTCATCCCCTTTTTCTCTCTACTGTCAAAAGAAACTGCTACCAATTTCACAAGACTCGAATCCAGCAATCGTAGACTATACATACATAACTCCCAAATCAACCATTTGTTTAAGAATATTTATCCAAAAGCCATTAAACAACCAATAATTTATTTCCAACACAATTGACACTTAACAGAGAAGAAATTTCTGCATATATACAAAAGAGCAATTCTACCCCTCTTACTGCCATTTCTCAAACAAAACAGAGTTTTATTTCTTAATCAAAGTAACGTTTATACATAACTTCAATTGCATATTAAGAGTCAAAATAGTAGCATAATACAAAAATACAATCATGAATGCTCGTGCTTGATATGCTTCTAAAGTATCAAAATTTTTTGAACTAACTTAGTTACAAAAGATAAAAATTCTTGGAGATTTGCCAAATTTTTTGCAAGGTTCACTATTGATCTGCTAATTCTTGCACCTGACAAGTGGAAAATGATGGGGTACATTTATAGCCATCGGTGATGAGCCACACACACATACAACCAAGCATATTTATACACACAAAATCCATTTCACATAATATTTAATTTAAATTACAGTCACATAATCCATATCATATGTTTTACAATCATTAAACAAAGCATTCAATTATAAATCATGCTCAGCAAATCATAACAAAGTACACAACAATATGGCTTGAGAGAATCCCATAAAACATAATGGAGAAACCAAAGTTTACACCATAAACAAAATGAGTCCATTTTTCGGAGCTCATATGCCACAAGCGGGCAGCCGGAAGAAGGCTATAGGTCAACGTGCACGTGACAAATAGAATGGTATCTCTCTTGCCTACACAAGCAAATTTTCAATGTTTACATATTTCTTATCATATTCATATTTTCATGCTTCTTAAATTTTATGTTTTTCATTAACATCAAAGCAGCAGAATTCTTGTAAAGCAAACATGATATTAAATTCACAGAACATTTTTATCACATTCGTAATGATTTAAGACAAACATTTATATACACAAAATCAAATAATACAGCCCATCATCACAAAAATTATAAATATATTACCTACCTATTTACTTGTAAATCCAAGCTCAAGTTTGTTCTTCCTCTTGCTCTTGATTTCGAAGTTTTGGGTTCCCTTCAAACAAACATATTTTCATTCAAACATCATATACGAATAGAATTTCCATAAAGCTCTATTATCCAAAAATGAGCTTACACTTAATCCACTCCTAGTTTATCTAACTATAAGAACTAAGATCTAGTTAAAAGTTTATAAAAATCTAAGAAAAAGAATCTCGTTTCTCTTCTTTCTCTCTTCATTTTTAGCACATGACCTATTTTCTCTACTCGCTTTTTTACCAAAACAAGAAGAATAAGTAAAGGATACCTAAAACTCAACTGAATATTATTCTTCCACTTCTTATCTCCTTTATCTTTCTTTCCTTCTTCTTTTATGGTTCGGTTTTTGTTTATCTTCTTCTACTTCTTTCTACATTTTTCTTCTCTCTTTCTTTCTTATTTTACACGACTATTTCTTTTTCCCTAAGCTCTCAAACACGTCTCTCCCTTACATGACTTTCTTCCCCTTTCTCAAGTTTCTTCTAGGTTCTTCTTTTCTTTCTTTCTTAACCTCACGAACACGTCTCTTTATTTCTTATTATTATTTTTTTCAGCACTTCACTCATGCACCCTTCATTTGTTCTTCTCTTATTAATCTAAAACAAACTCTAATCTTCCAAACTTACCCTTCCATATTTATTCTAATACCTTCCAACTCCTTAATCTAATTCTAACACTTCCTTTTAATCGATACAACCATATGTAATTAAAAAATATTCATAAATAAACTCCATAAATTTCTAATTAAAAACTTCTAATTTTTACTCGTGACTAAATGCGAACAATTTCTCATTTAATAATTCTAACTTCCAAGAAAAGTTTGGGGTCTAACAATTCTTTCCCTTAAAGAATTTCGCCCTTGAAATTCTTACCTGAGTGATCAAACAAATAGGGGTAATGGTGTCTTATTTTTTCCTCAGTCTCCCAAGTAGCTTCTTCATTCGAATGATTTCTTCTAAATGACTATATCCAGCAGAATCTCTCGATTTAGTTGCTTATTCAAATATCCTACTATCTTAACTGGTTCCTCAATATATCTCATGTTTCTCACAATTTCACTACCCTTTTTACCAAACTTCAACACACTTCGTCAAGGTGATACGATACTCTCAAAACACTTTTATCTTGTACTTACTAGTCCATATCTCTTTAGCGTTAATCCACTTAACTCTTCTGTTTTTCTTAAGTCGCGCAGATTCTACTACAGATCAATTTTCACATCATCTGCAATCATTCACTTGCATTTATCATATATAATCACTTTCATATTTCAATTTTATTAGACCTAAGTTCCTTTAACAATAACAATAACATCAACTCAAATTCATGAACCTAATAATATAGGTAGGCTACTTTATATTAAACAAAATTTATGCACTTTCTATAGCATATTTAACTTCTTATGCCTGAGTCCTATTTCTAATTGACTCTAATAATCACTTCTGATTTGTTTAATAGTTATTCATTCCTAGAAATGGAACATTTAATTTACACGATATGACTCGATAAAACATTTCTATCACAAGAAGGTTTCTCACCTCAATCATCTACACTATTTCCATAATCTTTATCAATCAACTATATTCATAATTGTTGTTTCAACCATTCTTAATACCTCAATAAAATCAATTTCAACTGTTCATGATATTTCAATAAAATCAATTACCGTCACACTTTACATGATTAGAATATTCTTTATAATAAAGCTCAATGAAACAAGAGACATATTCATTTACTCTTATATTTTGGTATATACCATCAAGATCATTACATCTTATATGGAAATATATTTTCAATAGGTCACCAATTAATATCTCATGCTAATGCTACTTCAATCGCAATTGATTCTGAACAACCTCTCAATATTCTACAACTATTCAAAAGTTACTTCTCCATAGTAGTTACCTTTTCAATATAACCACCTAATCCCATACTTCCATTGCGTTACTTTGATTCATCTCATGATTTTAACTATAGCGATCATAGATTATCTCCTATATCATATCCAAATATACATTTCATATATGCTCAATCATATTATCCACCAATGTAACCACATTATCGAATATGTACTCATAATAACTGGATAAAATAACCTTAAGAACTTCTACATATATCACTATCATTGATTTTATCTTCCATACGTACATTCTTAATCAATTCAGAATTATAGACATATAACCATCTTAAAATTCTGATCTCAAATCCACTAACACAATCATACACCAGATCATAACTCTTATCACATTAATTAAACAATTATTTTAAATTCCAAGTTCAACCTTTCAATTCCACTTTGCTTGTACACTTTAAATCTTATCATTTCTACCTATGTCTCTATTTCTTTCTCAATCAATTTATGAAAATATATTCTTATCCATATCAATTCAAGCATATATCCATAGTAAAATTCCATTACCATATTCGCTGACATAACCATAAATACTGAATCTAGGTCTAACATATCAGACTACATAGTATATCTTATTTCTAGATATCCACAAACTTTCATTGTCTTACACTCTGACAAATCACCATTCTTCTCATTATTTCTAATAGCTCAAACTCTTAACGAAAGTTCATACGTATGACTCATACGGTTGCAATTATTGAGATTTTATACTCATCAGTACCCTTCTTTAATGGTGGGGAATCAGGTGCAGCAAATCCTTGCAAAACTTCTCATATTCTTCTACGAGATGGCATTTTACTCCTTCAATAAGACATTATCATTTAGCCTACTTTTCATTTTAATCTTATTTCCTACATGTATGCATGATATGCATATCACTTAATGCAATCAATAAACTAAACAATGCAAACAAATAATTTAACAATACAAACACTTTATCAGACATCATATATCTCATAGTATAACATATTCTAAGCCTAAGAATCCTTAAAAACCATGGGCTCTGATACCAAAAATGTTGGCCCTAGGTCTCGATCCTTATTTCGTAGTGACAAGGTGCCAAAATTAGGGAACTTTTAAAAATAAAAGTATATATATATATATACAATTAACATCAAGATAAAAAGAATTAAATTTCTTGATGGGAGTAAAAACAATTAAACAAACAAATAAAAAAAGAAATGTAAAAGTCACAGGCGTGACTTTAAAAAAGTCATGGGCATGAGAACAAGACTCACGACCGTGAGTCAATAAGCACGATCGCGTTGTGTACGATCGCAACTTTTCTAACTACATACTCCTATTCAAATCATCATAACTTTCAATCCCGATGTCCAAAAATTATAAACTTTATGTCGATGGAAAGCTAAGAGAAAGATCTACAACTTTCATGAAGACAATTTTATCAAATTATGGCTAGATCAATTCAGTTTATTCATTGAAGTTTCAGAACAAACTTTTATTCCCTTATTTCTCTCATCTGTCTATATATATTATTACCTATATCAAAAGACTCGAATCCAATAATCATAATCTATACATACAAAACTCACAATTTAACCATTTGCTTAAGAAAATCTATTCAAAATCCATTAAACAACTAACAATTTTATTTCCAACTAAAAATATAGCAATTTATCAGAAGAGGAATTTGGACATCAACAGATGAATATTTCTTCTAACTCTTACTGTTATTCATTTCTCAAATAAAAGCAGAATATGTGCATTGCTCCAATTACAAACAAAAGTCGCATCAGTAGCACAATACAAAAATACATCATTAATGCTCATGCTTGGTATACTTCTAAAGCTACCAAAAATGATCTAAACTAACTTAGTTACAAAAGATAGAAATTCTTGGAGGTTTGCCAAAGTTTTGCAAGGTTCACTATTGATCTGCTGATTCTTGCACCTGAGAAGCGAAAAATGATAGGGTGAGATGGGAAGCTCAGTGGCTAATACGGTTATAGTCATCGGTGATGAGTCACACACACACACACAATCAAGCATTTATATATACACGAATCCAGTTCGCAGAACACGTACTTAAAAATTTCAGTCACATAAATCATATTATATGTTTTTGTTTTCAATCATTATAACGAAACATTTAATCATATATCATGCTCAGCAAATCACAATGAAATGCACAAATAATATGGCTAGAGAGAATCCCATAAAATATAATGGCGAAATTGAAGTTAACACCATGAACGAAACGATTCTATTTTTCAGAGTTCATATGCCACAAGCGGGCAGCCGGGGGAAGGTGGAGGTGGCGATGGTGGAGGTGGAGCCTATGGTTAGAAATAGGACTGCTGTTGATAGTAGCTCAGTGGAGAAGCGAACATGTACTGTGTATCCTATAAAACAGGACATGTACAAAAAGTATAACCCAAAAATGAGCAAACTTCACATACCTTAGCTTGTTGGTCATCCCTCAGTACTTGCGTGGCTAAGGATGTAAAATCCGCCACTTGATGGTCAAACCTAGAAGTAGCAATAGATGGAAACTCATCATCATAATAAGGATAATATGAAAAATTAGAATCAAAAGCATGCTGATAGTGAGCCATGTCGCTAAAAGCTCGAAAAATCGTAAAAAGCTATGAAACTAAAATAAACAAGAGACAAGGTAACCAAGAGCAACGAAACAAAAAATAAAAACAAAAACAAAAACCAAGCTAGAAAAACCGTCAAGAAATTTCATGACAACGGTGTCAAAATTTGGTAATGTTGTCGCCTGCAACCAAATTAATACCAACTCTAGCAATAAAATAAAATGTAGTTAATGAAGAGTTAAGATCGTTCCCAGGAGGAATTCTAATGGCAATTGTTTTACGAATTGAAAACTAAAACAAAGTTAGAGTGTTTCAAATTAATGTAAATTTAAGAAATTAAAAATGGTAGAAATTGAAAATTAACAATAATAATTAGATCTGAAAATTCAGTAAACAAACCTTAGTTTTGGGTCACCTGAGTTATCAAACTAATATAGATCCTTGATATAAAACTCAATCTATTAACAAACATTCATTGAGTGATGTTTTCTCTTAAGATTAAATGAATAGAAACATGTATTCTAAACATTCTTATTAGTCAACAACTTATATATGATCTTAAGTTTAATTGATTAATATCTTTAAGAACTAAGAAACCAATAAACAAGATAACACATATATGACATGCACTTAATTAAGTTAAGCGTCTTCTTAGAATTTTCAACTCTAACCTAAAGATGGTAATCCTAATTACCACTTGGGATTAGCAAGATTGAACGTCAAATCCTACTAATCTAGCTATAAATTAAATAAATCAATGCCTAGTTGTGTATCCTAGAAATCAATCAATTCAATCGTGATAAGCAATTCGAAAGACACTTAATATTCATCAATGAAATAAACTTTATTTGAAATTCTCACACATACTAGATGATAACATGGCTCCCTTCAACCAAGAAAATAAGTTTAGCTACTCATACTAAAGGTAGGAACCAATAGAAGAATAGCAAAATATAAAGTCTCCATCCCTGGGCTTTTCCCAGAAAAATACGAAAAATCCTAAAGAACACAGGGAAAAAAACTACTGCAGAAGAAACGTAAAAATTTAAAATAAGACTACTTTAACGTGAACAGTAAATCCCCTCTTCTGCTTTTCGATCTCTCCTCTTTTCCCTCCTTTTTCGTAATCTTTAGTAGATCCACTCTCTACATATTCAGGCTGCAGATCTCCACCAACAAGGCAACAACTTGATTCCCAAGTTAATGAAAATCTTAGGTTTATCGAATCTGATTTGAAATTAGATTTTGCAGATGATCTTTTTCCTTGCACGTGCCCACGCTTAGTTAATTATTTTTCTGCCAGCTTGTATCTGTTTCCTTATCTGTCCATTTCATGACTTTTTACTTCTTAATCAGCTCCAAGAATGCTCAAGACTCCCTAATAACAAAAGATGAATAAGTCCATTAGGTTGAACTCAATTTGCACCCAACAAAAGGGAATTAGAAATCAAAATAATGAAAATTAATCATCCTATCAAGTACATGGTTTCCACACGAACTTAAAACCATCTACAATCACCAAAAGTCTCAGTTGGACACTCAACACAAACCGTAGACACAGATATGATCACACAATATTCTCAAAGCATGCATGAAACTATTTAAGCCATAAGAGCAACATTTTTCAGCTCAAACTTCTTAGAATTTAAATTGGGTCAAGAATAAGGTCGATTCAAAAGACTTAAGTCTTATGGAGAATTGCTCATTTTTAACCTTATATGTTATTGTTAGATCCTATTTCTTTTCAATGTGGGATTTATCATGCTGTACAGCTGACATGCCATGGGATGTACCATATTTCACTGGACGATGAATCCAGAGATACGCCAACAATATAGTGAAAGAGATGAGTGATAGGGAGGCTTCGTGGCAATGACAGCTTCGACACACCGACTTGATAATGGAGGAGGACTGACACAGAGGAGTGGAAAAAGTCAATGAAATAGGGATTGAATGTTAGAGAGTACAATTGAAAGGAGGAGAAAATTAGAGGTTTGTATTTATTCAAAAAAAATTATATAAATTGAAATTTTGTGGTCCATTGAGATACAATAATCCAGTATGATAAGATCTATTTTTGTACTGTTTTAGTGCTGATATGATATAAGGAAAACATAATATTGATTATAAGCATAAATATATTGGGTGATGCATACAAGACTTATGAGAAGTTCATAAATAAAATCGAAGTTAACGATAAAGGTTTTTAAATTATTTTATTATATCAATTAGATTGGTAAGATAGAAAACAACTGTAAATTTTAAGAAATTGGAAAAGACGGTAGTTTTAGTTATATAAATACTAGTAACAACTGAATGTCCATATAACTAATGTTTGTAGTCTCTTTCAGCTAGAATAAACTCTCGGATCACTTTGTATTGTACGACAAGAATATTGACTAGCTCTATAGACTATAAATATTAAATACTAGAGAAGACGCAAAGCCGGAATAACTAGGATTCGTGTACAGTCGTTTCCTTCTCTTTCTTTCAAATAGAAACTTAATATATTGGACAACTATCAATTTAGGAAAACCCATTGTGAAGGTGTTCGAGTTTCGAATTTCGAATTTCAACATTCCCTGGCCTGCATTAGTTCTTTTGTTTTTAATGTATAAAATTGCATAGTTAGCCGTACGTAATTGGACTACTTTCAAATATTTTTAGTGGTCTAATTGAATAAAATATTAAAATTTAAACATTTTAACTCCGGATTTCCCGAACAATATGACATGCCATCAATTAATATTAAATATATAATTCTCACATTAATAATAAAAAATTGACAGAAGTTAATGTTCTGAGTTAGAGATATAGTACTCTACGTAAAAATAACTTTTCCTCCGAAATAGAAATTAACAATAATTTAATCATAATATAGTTTAATATTGGGATTCCTTGCAAATATTTATTCTTGTGGATAATCGTACAACGTATCCATTATAGTCTTTTATTTAATATTTTCCATCACCGATTTAATTGAATATTTGGAACCAAAAGTCCAATTTAAGTGGAAAATAATAAGTAAAGTCTCAGTTACCTCCTATTCTACACGGACTTTGTCTTTCTGATGGTAAGCCAATAATATTCTAATATATATGCGTCTTCCACGTTTGGTTGTGAACTCCGCCTTTTGTCAGGAACAGGAATAGACTTGATTTAACGATTTGGGAGGTTGTATACAAATTTATATAGAAAGCGGTCCATGGGCCTGCTCTTACAGTATATTCTCAAGTTCAATGCAACCACGTAGTAGTACAGTGCATTTTTAATTCCTGTTTTTACATAACCGCTCTCCTTACATATCTATATAAATAAGAGCTAGGCACAAAGGTCTGCTGCGCTGCACACATAAAAAGACCGGTTTCATTAATCAAGGCATTGCGTTTTATTCATTCAATGGCCATGTTCAACACGAAAGGCGGCAATTTAATCAAAATGGCGCTGTCTGCATTTCTTCTTCTACTAACCTTCCATTTCCAAGCTGGTAAGTTAATTTCTTACTAACTCCTAACGCCATACTAACTAACTGCAGAATATCACTAGGTGGTAAATCCTTTCCAATGCTTTCGTTTTGTACATTAAAATTTGTGTGGTTGTTCAGCTGAGGGATACATACCCAGATGTACAGCGCCTTATGCTTATCGAAACGGAGATACTTGTAAATCTATTGCCCAGACGTTGCGAGTAATTTATTCAACCTTCCGAGCATGGAATCCCAATCTGGACTGTCATAATATGTTCGATGGACAGTGGCTGTGCAGTGGCTATCAAACCCCACTAACTCCTGGCACCTGTCAGATAGCGTATGGTTTTATACCTGCCCATGATACTTGTGAAACTGTTATGTCGAAGTTCGGTTTGTCTGTTCAGCGCTTTCGAGAGATTAATCCTGGTCTCAATTGCAACAATCTCTTCGATAATCAATGGGTTTGCATATTCATGTATAAAAATTAAATTGAGTTCGAATAATCATTTCCAACGAAAAATAAAACTACAAAGGCTTACATGCGTCAAGTCAGCAATTGTTCTTAGTTTTACATTTGCAATACATATTGTTTTGTTTGTGCTGGGAAGTTATCCATTGCGTTTGGTTTTATTTTTGTATTAATAATAAATATTTTTAGCAATTTAAAACTGCATGCTCAATTTCTTTTTTTCTTCTTGCAATGATGTTTGCTGATTAATATGTTTTTTTTGAAGAATTTATTCTTATGTATGCTCCTGATTTATCAATATTATTAACGAATTTATAATTAATAATTTATTGAAATTTATTTTAATAGGTAACAACATATTTATTAAATTGAACGAAATGACATGCTTGTTATAATTATCGATCTAGTTGAAAAAATGTATTTAATATGACTTATATAATGTTATGAAATTGATTGTAACAAAATAAATATTTGAATAGAATTTAAAAAGATGTTTAAAACCATAAATCATATCGATAATAAAAAATTTTTACCCTATGCTTTGTGGAAGTACCTGCATTTTTACAACATATTGTTTAAAATTTGCCAACGCCAACTTCAAATTGCTTAATGAACTTAATTTTCAAAGCAAATTTAGACAAGTGAATATGATAATTCATATGTCTTTACTCAACAAGATTAGGAATAAGTAAAAAAGTGAAGTAATGTAATATGTATTAATTTAAACAATAAGAAATATGTACGACGAAACCGTAATCAAATTATTTAGAACGACTATGATTTTTAAATTGTTGCCTAGATTTTAAATTAGCTAGAATATTACAATATTTTCTCGGTTGAATAGCCGTATTATATTACTATTAAAGAAGTAACTGTGTTAAAAGAGATTTGGTCAGGCTGCAGAAAGCTTTTCCAAAATGTCGGGCCTGTATCCTATCGAGTGCGTTTTTCAAGTATCAGACATGAAGCACAAGATGGCCAAGTTCCTCCAGTTGAAGAAAAATTTGCGAGGAAAACTTATGTTAGGATCAACTACAACAAATGATTAGAGAATTTCAAACAAATTACTTAGCAGAAACACACAGTGATAAAAGAACACAGGATTCTAGCAGCAAAGCACCACAAAAGCTTCTTCCTACCTACAAGTTCTTACCTTAATCTTTCTACTACAGGCTGTCTAAATCTCAGTGCAACGGTGACTTCACTCCATGAAAGTCTCCATGACATCGTGATACAACCCAGCTTCTGAATTCCTATATTCCAACGGCTGGTGCTGATGATGATCGACTGAGGTTGAAGAAGATGACGAAGCCATTCTTGCAGGCAATGTGAAGCTTCGCTTGAACTTGTTTTCCATTTTTCTTATGCCATCAGGATGACTATCTAAGCTCAAGAACTCATTAGGATTTGTGCCACCGGTGTTATGCATATCTGAACCATCTGAATTTGGATTGGGATTTTTTCCTTCAAGGATAAGAGGTTGGTTACTTTGATCAGTTTTGTTTCCTAAGCTATCAGGATTAAATAAAAGCTTGGCATCATCAGTTCGACCTGTGAGAGCATTGAAGAAAGACAATCCATTAGGCCACTTGATATCATTATCTTGCTCTCCCATCATTTCTTCCATTCGGCTTTCAGATGAATGAGGGAGTAAGAACATGTGAGGCTCATCTCTGGCTTGAGGAAACCCAAGTCTGGCTGCTGGGTTTTGAAAATTTGATGAAGAAAGCATAGCTGCAGATGGAAGTGGCCTTTGACCCCAGTTGAAAAGTGGAGAAGGTGGTCGTGTTGGAATTGCAGATTGTTTAGTCGGAATCGACGAAGAAGAGGCAGCATTTCTTGTTGAGGAGAAGAGCTGGGATAGGTAGAAACCCGATTGGTAGCCAAGTGATTCAAAAGTATGCCTCATTCTCAGTACAAAATGAAGGTCTTCAGGTATCTAAAATCAGAATCAGTATTAGGTTAGTTGACCGTTTAAAGGAATGATATTCCCAGAACTTCAAATAAAAGGAAAAGAGATGAACTAACAATCTTGCAGGAACCCAGTTGCAGTAGGCCATGGCCAGCTTGAATAACAGCAATTGTCTGGTAAAGACAAAATAATTAGAACAAATTATAAGCAATGGAGATTAAATGACTGCTATTAGAACAAAGCATCAACAACAAACGTTAAAGCTGATCATTCTGATACCAACCTGAATGCCAGACTCAAATTGATCAGTCCATTCAGGAGGAAGCTGCAATTATAAGACCACAAAAACAGAAATGTTAAACACCAATCACCAACATATGATACTACATCCGAGATAGACTAATAACAATAGATAATTATAAATTGCCACATTCCAAGGTTTCTTATATTTGTAACTTATACTAAAAATTTTGAAGAGATGCGGGTCTTGCTGCATACAGCATCAAAAGAACTCTGCCAGTAGTTGGAGATATTTGGTTCACATTCAGTTGGTTCTTTGAAGACCCATTTATGACACTTATCGGAGGCAACTTTTCCCATCAACCTGCTCAAAGGAATTAAAGAAGATACCTGTCAAAAGACCCCAATACGCAAGAAGGATTCTTATTCTTTAGCTTCAATCTAACAACTTTCCTATAAAACATCCCCTAAAACAGACATATAATTAAATCCAAAATAACACCACCTACCCAGTACCCACCCTTCTCCATAATTATATAACTGAATGGACATTTTGCTGAATGCTTTCCTGACAGGATCCTCCCCATCAATGTCTTCCAAGCAATCTCCCACTCTTCCTCGGCAAAATCCATCTTCCCACATCAACATCCTTCACATAATTTCATTTCATGTGTCAAAAGATGTTATTACAACCTTGGTATCGCATGTGAACAGTGCACGTACATACACATAATCTGTTTGATGTCTATACATGCTTCTGCAAATACTAATACTAAGGATTTGAAGATTCAGAGACAAAAAACCAAAAAAAAAAAAGGCAAAGAGCAAGAATGGAGAAAAGGGAATGTCAAAAGGGTAACGTTCCCACCATTAATTACCAAAACACCACTTATCATCACTATTTGGAAATTGATTTTACCAAAATAAAAAACCGTCCATCGTAAACAAATGCTCTCTGTTTCCTTGCCTGTGAGTTCTGTTTATTAGTTGAAGCTAAAAAACAGCCAACTACATGCTCGGCTGCTAGGAAGAGACCAGAGGAAAGAAGAGGTAAAACAAACTCTTTTCCGAAATGGTAACTTGGAAATCATAAAAACCAAACAGCTGGGAGTAAAAACTCGATTTAATCCCCATATCCACCTGGTTTTGTTAGTAACCAAGAAGAAGAATCAAACAAACAAGCAAGCAAGCTATACTCACAAACTTCCATTATCATCTCCAACCTTGCAACCATTACCACCCCTGACTCGTCTGCAAGACAAATGAAGAAGTACCCATTTAAGGAAACACTTCAAAATCAAAGAAGAGAATTACAGAATCAGAGAGAATTGGTAGAGAGAAGAAGTGTATGGAAAGAGCGAGTACGGGCGAGGACGAATAGTCCAGAAGACAGAGTAAGTCCATTCTGAGTTGAGACAGACGCTTCTGAGGGCCTCATGAAGGGCCATCATCCCAACAGCTTCTTTGCTTCTATCTGCTCCTCCTGAGCCCACCATCTCTCTCTTTCTCTACAAGTCTCTCTCTTTCTGTGTCTCTCTAATATTATGTATCTTTCTCTATGTACATATGTAAATTGCTATCGACCTTTCTGTAAGCCCTCTTTTTCACTTGACCATTAACTTGCCTCACAACTCCTTTTCAGTGCTGATTCTTTTATTATTTATCTCTATCTTCCCTTCTTGTCTTTGCCACTTCTTAAGTTAAAACTTGCCCTCCCTTTCTCTGTATCCCTCTATCTTTAGCTAGCCATTGGTTATATATATGCTCCTTTGCCTTTATCCTTTTAATACGAAACTCCGCCACAAAGGTGAATGAAGAGACCCTCTACTTGAGTAATGGTGGTACTGCTGGGTGATGTTTGATGTAAAGAGTGCTTGAGAGGGTTAAAAGGGGGAAAGAAAAAGGTACCGAGAGTGTTCAAGCAATGTTTTACCCCACCAGACTCCATAAAAGGTGGGGACAACTTTTCATTTTCACTCTCTGCCTCTTCTTCTCTTTGCCAGTTATACTGAGTGACAGCGAGGTGGAAAACGACGCTAGGGATCTTCCGTCTAATTTTATCGTACTTAACTATATTTAATGGTCAAAACTATGGTCAATTTTACCATGTTCAATAGTTAAAACAGTGTTGTTTTAGTTCTATTTATATACAAAGAAAAATAATATAAATGAAAACTTTCAGAATAAATGAACTAGACTTGGTGATTGAATTAGTCAATTTAATTTTAGAAAAAGGGGAAGGAATTTCTAATCTCTGGACTCTGGACCGCGTAAATTAGGGGGTTTGGAGAAATAGGCACGTTGTAACTTGAGATACACAATTTACTCATCAACAAAAAGTGAGTGGAAATGAAAAGGACATGCAAATGGTGGTGTTTAGGTTTGCTTCACGGCCTTTTCCATAATTCACCGGTTGTATAAGATACCCAGTAACCGATTTACACAAAAAGGACGTGGCAATGTAGGAGGGAGTTATCCTTTACTTTGGATAAGGACAAAAATATACAAATTAAATAATTTTTTTGATAATTAAACAAATATTTAATATTTCACAATTTATAAGTTAATGCTTGAATTAATATCCATTCACAAAATTATACCTTTTTAAATAATTATTATATAATAAATTTTCCTTTTATTGTACATTAACTCAGACAATTTAATAAGTTTTATTCACAAAATTATGTTACGAATAATCAATTTATAAATTTGAATTTTTTAACCGTATTTGAATATTTGTGAAATTTTTAATTATTGATTCATATATTTAATATTTAAATATAAAATTTATTGATCTTCTTTTATATATATATATATCAAAATCCATTAAGCTTTATTTTTAAAAAAATTATGTGCTTAAACTTAGTGTAAAAGTCTTTATTATTCAATCAAATTAACAAAATAATATTATAAATGGTTAATTCGCAAAAGATGTAACTATTAATAATTTAAATATTAAAATAAATACTTATATTATAAAGATTAACACTGTTTTGTATAAATAAAGGCATGAAATAATATTTATGTTTATTCTCGATTTCGTTCTATGTTGCCTCATTTTATTTTCATAAGACAATAATATTTATATTTGCAAAATAAAACTATAAAGTAATTAAAAGACTTTAGGACATTATAAGAATGAGTGAAATTAAATAGTAAGTAGGAAGGGAAGAGAAAATTCACTTGGAAAAATAAATATAAGAAAATACGTAAAGAAAGAAATAAAAGATGAAACATTAAATAATTGTCCTTCTACTATTAAATATTTAAACAACATTTCAATTCAAATACAATTTTGAAAATTATAAAGGTAAGGTTACCATTTTCTTATGAACATATATATTATTTGAATATTTTTAAAATTTGAAAATTATATTTTTATAATTAAAAAGTCCTTAATTATTGTATATAAAAGTATAAATAATTAAAATTGGAGTTGATAAAACGTACTTAAAATGTTAAGATAGTAATTTAAAACTATAATCAAGCAATCATGTCAAAAGTAGACAATTTTAATTTGACTTATTAAAAAAGCATGAAATTATTCAATTTAATATATACTGAATTTTTAATATTAATCTCAAATTTATTTTTATTATACTAAAATAACTCTTATTTGATCATTTTATTCTTAATCGCCACTTTTTCAATATTCTAAACACATAATTTAATTGATTAGTTCTGTTTTAAGTTTCAATATAATAATGAAATTTTGTAAAATTACTTATTCAGATATGAAAAATTTTCTATAAAGGATTATTGAAAAAAGTCACATATGGGTTCTTCAATTAGAGACTCAATTTTTATAATCTTCATTTTTAGTGAATACGAGAAAGTGCTCATCTTTACGCCGCTGTTTTCTGGTCATTCTTTTTCCTCGTTTAACTTTTTTATTTTCTAATTAACTTCTCTTTGTACTAAGCATAGGACGGCATCTTTACTGGTCAAAAGAGGTAGGCAGGAACTCTGAGGATTAGATTTGAGTTAATTTTTAAAGTTATTATGATAATATTTCATGTCAGTTTTTGTGTAGGAGCCAAGTTACAAGGGTAATCTTAATAAAGTTGTACGGTTGCTGTGCAAAAGAAGTGCCTACACATGGAGGGGGCACTTGCAATCTGTTTTTAATTTGCTTCTCTTCGTCTTCAATCTTCATCCGTAAGTCAAATGAAATTTCGAAATTGCCCTCTCATTGATTTTACCGTAGTTTTTTAATTAATGAGTTCATATCAAAGATATCATCTTTAGTTCAATCATAATTAGACCATTTTGATTTCTAATCATGGTTTAGGTCCATATAGATGGAAATGCAATCAAGTGCTTGTTTGCCAAATCTGAACATATCTATAAGCACCTAAAACCTTGGCTCACCTTTATTTCTATAATCAATTTAGATTTGGCAAAGACATGGGAAAAAAAAGTAGATTTAGAATAATGAAGCTTATAGTGATACAAATGGAGTTTTAAGTATAATCTAAACCCCATCATTGATCTAATTAAACACAAAGAAGATGAGTGAATAAGTAATCAATAAGTGAGGACAAACCATTAACCATCATCACATTTAACTGAATCATTTGTTTACTTTATTGTTATTATCACATAGCATGCCAAATACGTTCGTACCATTCAAAATCATTATCTTTCTTTCACATGGTAATAAAATTATTTCTTAGTGTTAAAATATAGAAGAATTTAGTCTAAAACTCTCACAAATTTTAGATATACAGGAAAAAAAAAACACATGGCGTACTTAGATTAGAGGAAATGAAATATATAGATTAGGATATCATGTTTTTCAAATTTTATTAATCTTGGTTGAATAATTGACGACTAAAAGGATACTTGATTAATTAAAATGAACTCAGTAGGTCTCAGCAGAAAAGATGATAATTATGATGAATAGCATAAAATCATAACCTCATTTCATCTCGTCAAAAGTAGTCTTTTGCAATTACTTTGGGGGTGGTATTGTCATTTGGCGAGTGAAGACTGAACTGAAGAGCGGTTGCTCGGATAAAAATGACGCCAAAGGCAGCAGGTAATATGATATGATTATTAAATCATTATTATGTACTCTCTGCACCGTTGCTGTTCAGTACACACACGCACACCAAGCTAGGACAAAGGACTGAGGTGTCACGTGCGCACGTGATCCTGCACGAGTCGGTGCATAGTTTCTCTTAAACAAACTCTGCGCACGAATTGCGGGGTTCTGCGTCCTCTACCTACGACATCCGGCTCCTTATCATCACGCGCTGCATAACCATGGGCTGCAGCCATCACTCTCTTCATCTATCTTCCGCTCCTCGTTCTCTTCTTACCTTTTACGTATTCGTTTGATCACAATGATGGAGCCAATTACGGATTTCTATTGAATGTGGCGCGTGGGGTAGTAGGAGAGGAGAAAAAACAAAAGAAAGCATCAATCTAAATCCGGAGCTCCGCATTGACCGGCCTAGGTATCGCTCCAACCCCGCGACCGTATCTTTCGCGGGTCCCACTCGGAAAATCCCGCCAAACCCTCTTTAAACCCCTACGTCCTATCTACCTTCGTCACTGTGAGGACTCGCTCAAGGATACAACACCTTGATGTGCTTTTGTTTATGAGGTGCCATTTTGACTATTTGGAAAATGATGATTTATCAATTAGGCACAAATACCTTCAATAAAATTTTCACATAACACAATGTAAAACTTACCTCTTATCGGTAGGCAAACCCTAGAAATATCTTTCACTTAACTTATTTGGAAGTTAAGTTCCAAAAGAAAGGGTAATACAATCCAATATAATCAATCATTACTTCATGTACCTGTTAAATCTAAATTTTAATAGACAGTAAGCTAGTGGTTCTTCTCAACGTAAGCTTAAACTCTCGATACTAAGGTAGTTATATCATTACCGAAATAGTTACACCAACGGATGTGTTACAAAAAATATAAAATAAACTATTGGTGAAATTAAAACTTGTATGTGTAAATTGTAGTTTAACTTTGGATTATATGTAGCTCTGAAAAAAAAAAAAGGCATTTCCTTTTGTGTTTAATTTTGCTGTACGCAATAATAATCGGCCACCTACTAATTAATTGTGGGATTTGGATGGAAGCCAGCTATTTCTTACGTGTAATATCTGTTAGTGTTAATACTTCACCGCGCTAGTTGTTAAAAGGATCAACAGTTATATGAGTAACAGTTTCGGTTCACAGTATTAGCCTCCTTTATGCACCTATTTTTCCATGGATTCGTCAAGAAAAGAAGTTTACTTTATTGATGGGACTCTTTGTAGTCAATTTCGCCATAATCAAGCTCTAGATGATCCAAACAAAATGCCAAAACACATCTCTAGGTAAGAATCTATATCTACCGACTACCAGGTAAGGCATGACTTAGGAGACATTATATGATCAGGAGCTGCCATGCAAAAACCGAATGCTTAAAACAAATACTTTCCCCAGCTTTTGTCCCAACTAGTCAGCGTCTATATATAGAGGATTACTGTTACGGGCAAAAGATGGAAAGTCTTTCACACCGGAGCTCCATGCATAGCTGGTGTAGAAACGGTAATTGGTCAATATAGTTTCGACTTTCGTGTATCTATCATTTCTTGCAATCCAACACTAAAAACGTTAGTCAGCTCATGTTCAAACATATGTTTTAAGCTTTAAACATGCATGGCGAAAGCCCTAATATTGGAAGCGTAAATACTAAATTTCAAACTAGAAATGACTAATACCAAAATCGAAACAAAAGTTTTCAACCATGTAACAGAGGAAGTGTTCGTTTGACGATGTCACCTACTCCTATATGACCAACTCTTTTTCATGCCCAAGCGGTGGACCGGCACCGTGGAGAGAATTTGTCAAACACCTTATTACCATACCTGGAAGCTCCACCAATAAAACTAGATAAAATAGTATTTCTTGTTAGGCATTTGTCTTTCATCAAACCAAACCAATTTTGTTGACCTTTGATTTTTTATCTTTACCTAATTGATCCAATATACATGCACGTTATGGCAGTCAACACGAGAATATTAGACACAGCAAGTTATCTATAGCTTTTCTAGCCTACCCTTTGCAAAAGATAATTTATAGTGATTATTTTTAATTTACATTAAATAAAATTTTAAAAGTTCATACTGATTTATTAATCAACCTGATTTGAATAAATTATCTAATGAATTTTTATTTAATTATATATTCAATAAATATTTTTAATATTATATTAAAAAAAGATTCAAATTTTTGAGTCTTTAATCAGTAAAGCAATAGCTCATTTTACTGTTGTTGAACTAGTCAAGTCAATTCGGTTGATGTACTAAATCTGAAAACTATCATTATTATCACACATGGAATTGTGAATGATGTAAAAAAACAAATATTAAAGTAACAGAGTTTGGCAGCATAAGTGCTTTATCTCTTCTTAATCAAATTAACAATAAGAATCTGTCGCTTTATCTTCGCGGGGCCTTATCTTATTTATGAAACAATATACTATGAGTGAGTCTTTTATTCGTTCCCCTCCTTTTGGTGTTAAAAGATGCACAGAAAAATTGGTGACATCTTGCTTTGGCATTTGCATCTTATAAGAACTCATGATCACGTGCGGTGATGGCATTATGCTTCTGGGACTTGGCAGTTGAGACTCTTACGCGTGTGTAGACAAAATGGGTCTTGTACTCTTTCAATCAAATAATATTTATGTGTAAAAGCTGATACGTATGTGTCATAGTCATAGTCGCTTTATTTTTTTTTTTTTTTTTTTTTTTTTTAAGGGAAGCAAACGAAAAACGTTACACGCTAAGGCTGGGGAAATAAATTCCCGATAGATCCTGTAAAAGGATCAAGTGGCACCCAATGGGTGTTGTGTTGAAATGATGGAC
>JANZXP010000116.1:93488-121768 GCA_027576715.1 Erythroxylum flavicans
TTTATTATTTTGTTTGAAATTTTTTAAAATTGAGAAAAGTAATTAATAATATGGTTATGTATATATTTTGTCTTTTAATTTATTTTTCATACTAATTTTAAAGAAAGTAATCTGTTTATATTTTAAGTCTTATGTTAAATGAATTAATCTATTTATATTGGACTACAGTCTCGGATGATTGCCTTAATGTAATCTTTTTGTTCATAAATGTAGGCGTAGTTGTAAAAATGTCAAATTAATATTTTAAATTTTTACTTTGCAACAAGTTTGAATAAAATAAAAAAGATAACTCACTTTAAGGTGAAAAATGAATAATATTCCTGTATACTCTAAATTATTAGTTGATAAATTATGGCCCATGCATGATTTATAATTAAATTTTTGTATGTTTTAAACTTGTTTTCAGATAAAAGCATAAACTTTTATTCACTTATTTTTTTAAAATAGAGTAAAAGATATTAATATATTTAATTAAAATTAAATGTGATTTATAAAATCTCATAATAACAAATATTTTACGACAATTTTGAAATAAGTCATTTTATTATTTTTTTGTTAATTTTTTGGGAAATATTTATTTTTTTGTTAATTTTTATTGACATGACAATTATAAAATAAGTGATAATACCATATTAACAGAAGAGCTTCTGTTAAGTATATTAAACTACTTTAATAGAAATTATTATATTAGAAGAAGCGTTTTTAATTAAAAAATTAGTGACATAAAATTAAGTTGAACATTGGTATAACTAAAATATGATAATCCTGTGAACATTGTCACGTACGAATAATTAATAAAGTAGTATTTTCTGAAAATAATTTCATAAAATACTTTTTAAATTTTTTATAAAATATTTTTTAAAAATAAAAAATTTGTTCAAATAGTTCAAATTATTAGGAAAGTTTTTATTTTTTATATACTTATTTTCATTTTGAAATAAAATCAGATTGTTAATACTTAATACAGTATCATATCATCTAGATGATTTCCTTATGAACTAATTAGTCACGGCTTATTAATTTTCTCCGATCACAACATCAAGAAATTGTGACAGACAGGAACTCCATCTAAAGTATTCGCACTTCCTCTCTCGATCCCATCCCCTTGTGCCTCTCAAGGCCTGTCTCCGCATTAGAAGATTCAAACAGCGAGAGAGTGTTAGAGAGAGAAATCTATACTTCCTTAGAGAAAACGAAGGAGAAAAGGATCGATACTTGAAGCCTTATTCATGCTGATATTAACAGGTAACAAATTTCAAATTCTATTTCTCAATCTCTTTGCTTGAAGAATCATGAATTTTAGAGACCCTTTTCCTTCTGGAAAATCGAATTGGAAAAAGAAAAACCCAATTTTGAAGCCATCCCGTGTGAGTTGGAGTTTCGTTATCATATTATTGGGCAAAAGAAAAAAATTGTGGCGTAATTCTGTTGGGCTGTCTGTTTAGCATATTTCACTCTCCTTCACCTACCAACACTACATTTTGTTATCCACTGCTTTAAACTCCCATCTCAAACATTTGCTTTGGCTTTCAGTTTAGTTTATCTCAATCTGCATTTGGCTAGATTTTGTTTCTTTCTTTTGTTCTTTTCTCACTTCGCGTGATTTGAGGTCATACGCTCTGTTTGAGGCGGTGTTATATAGTTCTGGTAACGTGTTGTTGGTCTGAATTATGTCAGAATTTTGAGCAGCTCATAATTGAAGACGCCCTTCCGGTTATTTGAATCTGGGTGGTAAATTAGAAGTGGGGTTTTAAAGGATGTGGATCATGTGGAGAATTTGAGCTTGAATTTTGTATGCGAAGTGAGTGCAGTAGGAGAAAATGGACATGGCTGATGCAGAGGGTTTAATCGAGGCTGCTGGGAATAGATTTACTTCTGTGGAATTGATTGGCAGAGGCTCCTTTGGTGACGTCTATAAAGCGTAAGTGTTCACAGCTTGAACGTAGCCATTGTTTTGGTAAAAGAATAGAGCCATTTATTGTCATATACAACTTCTTGTGCTGCTAACATTTATTGAATACCTTATACAAGATATAAGAGGTTCTCTTTTTTTAATCCCTTTAATAATGTAAAAGTTTGATTTTTGCAACTTAGAACTGAGTGCATCTATCTATAAACACTGACTAATGACACAACTACACGGTAGGGTCTCTATTTTATGATGTACTGGAGTTCCAGACATTTCTCCATCTGGTTTCTTTCCCTCCATTTCTTGAGCTTTGTTCTGGATGCTTCTGCATCACTTTTTTTTTTCTTTCCTGAATTAGGGAAAGGTCTTTTAGTGCTGTACTATATGACAAATTGAAGTTAACAAGTGGTTACTGAATGTTTTCTCTGCATTATTGGGATGTTCGGTCTCAAACAGTAGAATTAATGATATTGCAAAAATTGCATCGGGCCAATATGTTGGATGTAACACTTCTTATGATTTTTTTTCTGTGAGAAAGAAGTTACTCTATTCCAAATGCTTGGGGAAAAAATAAAATCAACGGTAAAAGGAAATTGTATAAAATGTGAAGTGCTATACATCATATGGAAAGTTGAATATTATTGATGTTAATGTGATCGCACTTCTTATATGCGAAAGCAAGTTTCAGAGTAAAATTGGTGCAACAAATATGTCTTATTTTGGTTGTTCCTATCTGCTCAGAGGTTTCAGATGTTTGGGTTTTTCATGAAGTCATGGCCATTTGCTTTTCAAAACTAAGTTAGAAAATGTTGCAATGTCTACTATTCTTGACAATAATCTCAAACATTGTGTGGCTGTGCAAAATTTTTGTTGATCACTGGATATTATAAAAGGCTTTTTTTTTCCCCCCTGAAACGATGGTTATCATCCAATTTGGAGATTGCTTGCTGAGCTTCTTCCCCCACTACCCTTCTTGGTTTGCAGGTATGACAAGGAGCTTAACAAAGATGTTGCAATCAAGGTTATTGATCTCGAAGAATCGTAAGTATATAGAATTGGTTGGATAATGGCATATGCCTCTTTTTTTTGGGCTCTATGCTATTAGAGGGAGTCTGACTATCAATTTTTAAGTCTTTTCAAACAAAAATGTATATCGGCTTCTCAGTCTTAACATTGTAATTGTTTGCGAGATCTCTGTGTACTTGTATATGCCTTTCTCTTTGCAGAAACGCCTGGTCCTAGAGGAACTCAATGAATTGCAAATAACAAATATGTAGATAGGTTCCTCAAGCATCCAATTGTAGTTATATGGTAGCTTTCCCAACTTTTGTGTACAATTAGCCCAAGAGACTCCCAAAGACTATTTAAGGAACTGCAATATTTAAAAAAAAAAAGGCTTGGCTATGGTTTAAGGACTCGAAGAGTTGTTGAATTTGTTTTCTCTGGATGAAACATCCATATATTGGTGATATGTTTGAATGATTTATTATGTAAATCACCTTTATTATTTGCTGAAAGCCATGTTACATTCTTGATGATGGACATTTCAAACCCTAGAAATTGATATGATATTATTTGTTTCAGTTCTCATTTGTTATATAAGTATGAAACATTGACAAGTATGTTGCAGAGGGGAAAATAGAGAGGATTTTTTCTATTAAAAACTTAATTATTTGCAGTTTTTCAACATCTATGGTGTGCATTGTTATGTGGCAACTCAGATTAAAAGAAATCAGCTTTTCATGATCTTTTATGTTGCCAAATAAATTATATTTCTGTTGTCTTGTGTTTTCCTTTGAAAGATATCGGCACGCAAGATTTTTAGAACATGCCTTTCTATCAGTTACATCCATGTTCTTGTCATCTATGCAACATTCTTATGATTGCAACACTTTTTCTGTATCTGCAGTGAGGATGAAATTGATGACATTCAGAAGGTATTATCTCATACTCTTGGGCATCTGGCTTGTCATGAACGGAACAAATACCTGATTATTGTGCTTATCTGTTTGAATTTGGTGCCAGGAAATTTCTGTGCTTTCCCAATGTCGGTCTCAATATATTACAGAGTATTATGGTTCCTACCTCCACCACACGAAACTGTGGATAATAATGGAGTACATGGCTGGTGGTTCTGTTGCTGACCTGGTAGGCTACATGTTTGACTTGTCTCTGTATGGTGTATGAAGGTTAACTGTCTTTGGAGCATCTGAATAACTGGATTGCTCTTGTTTTTAATCATAGAAGATGTCTTCATTCACAGTCTTTTGACCTATTTTCGATAGCTGTGCTCTTGTATTTGTAGTCATTCTTCAGAAACTAATGCCAACATCTGCTGCAGCTCCAATCTGGTCCTCCATTGGATGAAATATCAATAGCTTGTATTTTACGTGACTTGTTGCATGCCATTGAGTATTTGCACAATGAAGGAAAAATTCACAGAGATATTAAAGGTCTGTTCCCTTTGCATACTTGAGTGTTGTTGCCCTTGGCAGTTGGAATATTCTTTGAGCATACTGTCAGAATGATTTTTGCTGATGATGCACTTATTTGATATTGCCTTGCTGCATGCTTGTCCTATTTTTGTTTACCCATGTTTGTTGCATTAAGTTTCTTTCATTTATGACAAACTATGCAATATTTTGGCAGCGGCGAACATTTTGCTCAGCGAGCAGGGTGAGGTTAAGGTATTTTCTGTTTTACAATGGGTATATAAGAATTATATACAAAACTATGATCAATCATACTCAAATTGTACATAAAATTTGGGTTCCGGTTTGTGCATTTATTTGACATTCCAAATTACCTTATGACTTTATGACAGGTTGCAGATTTTGGTGTTTCTGCTCAATTGACAAGAACTATATCTAGGAGAAAGGTAATACCTCTTCTGCAGATAAACTTATTTTTGTAACCATACAATAGACCTCTTACAAGGATAGTCTTGTGAATTTATTTCATTTTCAGCGAGGCCTCCTGTTTGAGGGACCTTTGCTTCTAATGTCAAACTGATCTTCACTGGCCTATCTATGCATGCATGCATGTTTATTCAATGAAACATGCTGCATATCCTTTTGACCAAAATCATTGAAAGCTATCTCAAATAATTGCGAACGCAAATTAGTGATTTCAGAAACCATAATAGATTTTCACCTTCATATAACTTGACTTCACATTAATGCATGTTTACGAGGTAACTAAACAGAAGATAGTTGTTGTTAAGTGTGATTAATATCTCACATCGATTAGGAACAAGAGCATTACCAGCATTATAAGGTTTTTGGCAATTCTTCCCCCTTACGGTGCTTTTTGGAATGGAATTTGACCCACTATTATCATGGAATATCTAGTCCTACAAACTTATTAATTGAAATGGCCATTCCAGGGCATAAGGGGAGTGTATTAAGTGTGATAAATATCCCACATTGACTAGGAAGAAATGAATTACAAGCTTTGTAAGGCTTGAGCAATCCTCCCTTTTTAAGGTGCCCTTGGGGTGGTGTTAGGTCTAGTTTTATCAGTTGTTTTGTTTGTGATTATTTCTGAACTACTATTGCCACATCAGACGATGACTTTTGAGGGATTTCTTTTCTATCACAATTTTCCTTTTTGCCTCTTCTTTAATATGCATTATAGGATCTGTTGAATGAATTGAATTAGCCAATCTTTTCATTCATCACTTGTTCTTACTTTGCAATGTGATGATGTTCAGATATGATTCAAGTGTCTGTTAAATACTGCACTAATTTAGTTAATAATTGCAGACTTTTGTAGGAACTCCATTCTGGATGGCTCCTGAGGTAATTCAGAATTCAGAAGGGTACAATGAAAAGGTATTATGACCTCTCTTGTTTTGGTTTGCAGGTAGTTGTGTTACAATCTTGTATGCAATCTCTACTTCTCCCTTATCTAACTTACATGTACATGATCACCTGAAGTCCTTACATAATGCAGGCAGATATCTGGTCTCTGGGGATAACTGCAATAGAAATGGCAAAAGGGGAGCCTCCACTTGCTGATCTTCATCCAATGAGGGTCCTTTTTATCATACCTAGAGAAAATCCACCACAGGTTCTCATTATTCTTTTTTAATTTCTTTAGGGGTTGGTTTTACCTGATTAAATACTGGTAAAGTACCATTGTTCACTGTTTGAAAATTGCGTTCCTTCTGCAGCTAGATGAGCATTTTTCTCGTGTTATGAAAGACTTCGTGTCATTATGTTTAAAGAAACTTCCTGCTGAGGCAAGTTTACACTCCTTTTACTTAATTTCTCTCTCTTCATAAATACTCATTTTCCATGAGAGTGGAGATGTGACGAATTGAATGTATAAATGCCTGTTCTTGGGTTATGTTTCATGAACTGGGAATTTAGCATTTCAAGGGAATATGGTTGGCGTGAGCACAATTAAATATTCCAATTACATTACTTGGGAATTAACTTTAGGTTATTAGATGTAAGGTAGGCCAATGATCTCAACAAATATGCTAAATTAAATTTGTAATTGTTTGGATTGCTGCTGATTGATACCAACTCACAGCCATATATTGAACAACTAAAGCTGCAAAGTATATTGGAAAGTGATTCGAGAAATGTGGGAAGGAAATGGGTCTCTTTTCTTCAATTTTAGTGGCTGAACACAGAAGTATTTATTTACTTGTTGAAATTACAAATTAGTAACACTGGGGATTATTGGGATTGGATTGTCAACATGTCCTTTAGCTCTAGACATTCATAAAGCCTTATTGTGGTGAGAGAAGTTCAAAGTTAATTGAGGCACATGAGCAAGAAGACAGTGAGTTTCTGAAAAGATACTACCAAATTGACCTTTTTAAATTAGGAGTTGCGCTGAATTACAGTGGTCAATCCATGGTGGAGTTCTAGTTGTATAGAGATTGCTTTTGAAGCATCTTGGATTATTTTATTTGGAAGAAGTCCATCAATATCATTTTCCCCTGCCAGTTACGAGGTGTGGACTTCAATGGGCTTGTTAGGTATCCCATTTGATCTTACAGTTGTAACAGAAATTTGTTAGATATTTGAAGCCGTGTGGGATTATTATTTACCCAACTTTTGCTTAACTAATGTGGCTGGCCTGTTTGCATTGCTGAATAGTCATTCTTCATTCCTCCTGTGGAGTTTTATGGTTGGATTTTTTTTCTCTTGGAACAGTTTTAAAGATATGGGTGAGAAGAATCCCTCCTTCCTACTTGTGAACTCAGTTTTACAACACAAAGTACATAAAAAAGGAAAACAAACCCTTCACTCGCCTGTTTGGTTTTTTGCTCTGGGATTACTTCTTAATGTGGACAACTGGTTTACTGTAGTCATGTCCTAACTGTTTTTTGGTTGGGATCCCTTGACTGAAACTACTTTTATAGCTCTGGAGCCAATGTATAGAAAGTTTGGAGATTGTTTAGGTCATTTGAAGCCAAGTACAATTGTTATCTTTTGTTTACTTTCAAGGTATATTGAACCCGTGACATTACTTCTCCACCTGTTATGCACCTAGTGGTCATATTTTATTCCCCCTCATGATAGGAGATCATGTAAAGTTTGAAGAAGTCTTTCCTAGTGAATTGCAAGCGCTTACTACTCCTTAGGAAGTCCTGTTAGTCACTACCAGATCTTTTGATCTTCTTAACATGGATATTTACTAACTAAACTCCGATTTTCAGAGGCCAAGTGCTAAGGAACTCTTAAGGCATCGTTTTATTAGAAATGCAAGAAAGAGCCCAAGGCTTTTGGAAAGAATAAGGTGCGAATTTCTGCTGTAGAGTATTTCTGCTTTAACTGTTTTGCAAGATGCTTTTATGTTAAATGATTCAAGTCATTATTTCTGACATATAGCTGGGTCTAGTGTATAATGTTAAAAAGGTCTTAAAACATTGTATCTTGTACTGTTTCTCCTGGAAAAATTCCTGATACTTTTTTTTTTCGAAAATTGAAAAATTCCTGATACTTCTTTGAGTTAGCTACAGAATTATGGTTCTTGTCACATAGATTAAAACATATTATTTATGCCCAAGCAATCTTACAGAGAGCGTCCCAAATACCAAATAAAAGATCCTGAAACCCCCAGGAATGGTTCAAATGCTATTGGTGAGACGTCTGGTACAGTGAAGGTGATACGAGACGTAAAGGCTGAAGGAACTGTACATGCTAGGTTGGTTGAGTTTGTTTGCTACTAGATTTTTTCAAATTTTTGTTGTCTTTCAGACTGACATTTGTGAATCTTAGCAGTCAGGGGAAAATCCTGAAAAATGCTGGGTGGGATTTCAGTATTGGTGGATCACAGGGTACAGGAACAATTAGAAGTGCTGGAAGACCACCTCAGATTGGAGAGAAGAAGTCAGAATTTTCACACAATAGGGTTAGCCAAAGAAGATATTTAGAGAGTGGTAACCATTTGTCGTCTATCCATGGAAATGCTCATCAGGAATCTCCAGAGATTACTTTTGCTAAAGATGCTCGAGATTCATATCATGATGAACATCAAAATAATTCCAATGATGATGTATGCCTTTTTACCCTCTCTTTTTCATGCATTTTTTTCATCTCTTACATATTGGGTCCTGAATTCACAAAGTTTACCCTTTATGGGTTAAGAGGTGAGCAATGTTGTTGAAGAAAAAAGAAAGATAAAATGAGTTAAAAGGAGGGCGAAGGGGGTTGGGTGAAGGATTTGAGGAATTCATAAGTTGTCTTCTCTTCAATGTTGGGTTAACTGGCCTATTAGTGCTCTTAGGGAAGATGACATGTTTAAGGCACATTTATTCCTCCACGATGCTTCCACCTTCATTATAACACAATAGTGATCTGGTGAAAGTAAATTCCATTGCTCGGTCATAAAATTTAGGGTTAATTCCATTGCTCAGTCATAGAATTTAGGGTTACATTTCTTAAGTTGAATTTATGGTTTTAACTGCCAGGATGAAGTAAGTGGGACCGGAACTGTTGTCATTAGGAGTCCCAGAGGGTATCAGTCGTCGGCTGTGTTCCTAGATCAGGGCAGTCAGGTATCGTTTGTCTTCCCAAGAATTGAAAATGCCTGTTCATTTTCTTTCAGCTCTGCTTACCCATTTATTCCGTTATTGTTAATTTTCTGTGCAGTCTGGCAACGTGTATGCTTCCCTTGAGGATGCTTCTACCAGTGGAACTGTTGTTTTCCGTAGCCAACATGATGAATCCGATTTCCCTCGGACTCCTAAATCCAGACTAGGAATACAAGAGAGAACCTCAAGTTCCTCACTGGAGGACAGTGCATTGAATCTTGCTGAGGTTATTGCTACTACTTATGTGCAAATGACTTACATTATAAGCTGAATCCTAAGAGTTGAACCATTCTAGCACATCACGAAACAAATAAAGTGTTTGGGTTGACTGATTTTTCAATGAATGGGCTTCTTGTGACTGCTAGAGTTACCGTATGGATCATTCTTAAGTCTCACCCAAAAGCTTGAGCTATTTGTTAAATGTCTTGATGGCAATAATTAACAAAACATTATGGGCCATTGATGATGTTGCAGCTTGGATAACTTTTCTTATGATGCGGTTAGTAATTGATTGTTTGCTTTAAATTTGAAATGCAATTTTGTACAGTTTTCTTGCATCGTACTTTTGTAAATCAAGTCTTTGACCTTTTCCTAATTTTCCCTTTTTATCTTTTTTCTTTTACTTATGTTGAGAAAATCTTTGGCTGATACCTTTCCAGGCTAAAGCTGCATTTCAAGGAGGTCTGCAGAAGGGAAATATTAGGGGAAGATCTGCAGTGAGCAAGCTAAATAATGATGGCCATGAAAATAAAAGAAGAGAGCAAATGACAAATAGCTCTGATTCTTCTAGGTGTATATTACTTGATACATCTGTAAATTTTGGCTTGAGAAGATGGAGTTAGTTCATTGTTGTTTATTATTGAGAAATTCTCCGTTGCAGAAATTCTCATGACTACTTTGATGCACCGAAAGTACTCTCAAGATCACGTCAATTGAGAGAAGATGAAGAAAGTGCAAGAATAGCATCATCTACGGCCCCTTTGTCTGTTTTGCTTATCCCATCTGTAAAAGAGGTAAACATTCAGAAACAGATCCATGCAATTCTTCATGGTAATGTTGAGATATTCTTTCTCAAATCATCTTCACGGATTTTGAAGAGCTGCTTTTAGATGCAAACTTGTTCTTATACAAAACAGTGTTCCTGATGCTAGTTTGATAGTTGTTTAGATGAACTTCAAGCTTGACTATCTACGTCAGAGAAACTAAAGCCTTCAAAGTTTCATCAGTATAATGTGTATGAGCTGTATATAGATAGTGAGGACTGACTATAGGGAAAGATATTCAGAGCCCATCACAGTAAAAGTTCCTGTCAGCATAATGGGTTTGACAATAAATGACTAACTGACAGGACTAATTCATGGCCTTGGTGCTCTGCATGGCTTTTGGATATGCTGCCAAGAGTTTGTTTTTGGTCCTTGTGAGCCAGGAGTGTAACATATGCAATTTATTTCATGTCAACCTATCTTGCCCTACAATTTTTAATGTATTCACTTATCTTTTTCTGATGACTTATTATTAAATAGTAACTTAGTGCTGTGGGACACATGCAATTAGTTGTATTATTTTCTTGTTGGCTAGCTCTGTGCATTGGCTTCATATAGTTTGATGTGTACAATGTAGGCAGTCGCTGATGATTCAGAAGGATCGGTTGTGAAAGCAGTCACTAGTGCATTAGTAAATATGGAGCGGAAGAAGCCTGGATCTTGTGATGTCCTTGTCAGAAATTTGCTTCAACAATTAGCAAGGTTCTAAGAAGTTTACACAAAGTTAAAAGAAAATTGCCTTTTTATTTGCGTTTTACAACTGGCGCCTTCTTATGATGTCAAGTGAAGTAATATAGGTTAAGTTGCTGAAGAAAAGTAATTTTTTGCAGCTCCAAGGAGCCCTCAATGAAAGATTTACAGGAGCTTGCTGCTCTCCTGTTCACCAGGATCAGGACACCTCATGAAGGGACACAACATTTAAACTCTGAAACTGATACCAGAAAAAAGCAACAAGTCAAAGATTTTACTTCAAATGCCAATATGAGTCCCCTTGCGAGGTTTTTACTATCAAGGTTAGTCTATATTTCAACCTTGAGCATTTTGGTTTTCAAAATGGGGAAACTGTGAATGCGTCCTGTTCCGTGAGCAGCTGTGGCATATAAGAAATTTTGCCTATTTGTGCATTCTTCCTTTTTTGATTGTGATCGAGTAAACTTCTTTTTACTTTTACATGTACGTTTAGGGGACATTAACCCCAGACGAGTTGTTGATTATGACATTAGAGCAACCCTCAATTAAATGGAACAAAACACACTTGCCATCTTTCACACAAGTGAACAAAAAATATCCTTATGAACATGCAGTGTTACAAGACAATCATAGCCTGACGTTTCCTGTAATCCAATTGAAGATTTGAATCTAACACTTCTTGACGATTGCGAACCATGAAGCTCTCCCTGAATCTAAGAATACGTCCTTGTAAGAACTTATTCTTGAAAATTGTTGTTTTCTGAGTTGATCATTTGTCTGAATGTAGATGGCAAGGGCACGTTTCACGGGATGCCAATTCAAATTGAATGATGAGATTGGAGTCGGATAACATATTTATTTTGTTTAACTGGTGATGCATTCTTTCAGATATGATGTACATATCATTGTAAGAAATTGGCTTGCCGTACTACCATTATTTTCCTTCTCTACAGTTTTGTCTTTATTTATTTTGCAACTTACGAATGAATTGCTGTGTAATTAGATGGCTTGTCGATTTTATAAACATGCAAGTTTGATGACCACTAATTGTATTTATTAATGATTTTTGGGACTTAAAATTTTGTTTATTATAGTCTATTGATTTTGCTATTCAATTATATTAACTTCATTCGATGGAATCCGAAAGCTTACCCTACGTGAAACCCACATTACTGGTCCTTTAGTTTTAATTCCTCTCTGATCTTAATGCGCCTTAGTTTCAGAAAATCAATTCAATTAATCAGAATTTTGATTAAAATATAGTACTCAAGTTATTCGAGTTCTGCCACAAAGTTGGGAGTGGACAAAAACATGCATGTCAATAGTAGAGTATAGGCATGGCAATGGGGGCTCAGCCTGTTCGGCCCGACCCGGCTTGTTTTTGGCCTTGATTTGGCAGGCCACGGGCGAGCTACGGGTCGACCATGGTTTGCCCAGGCTGGTCCACAGGCGGCGTCGTTTTGTCCAAAACAACGTTTTTTATTTTTTAATTTAAAAATATAGATAGGTCAGATTTGGCCCGGCCCGGCCTGACCGGGCCCCACCGGTCATTGACATCCTAGTAATGTTAAAAGTTAAAAAAGAAAAGATATTTTTTCTATATATCTGTGTGTGTATGTAAAAAATGATAACATTTTATTATCGCTTGCTTAGTATTAGTAACATCAAACATCATTTCAATTCCATTTTATTACGTATTTTTGTTTTGATTATATATAAGAGGAATAATATGAAAGCCATTTTAAATAATATGAAAGCCATCGAGATTGCTAGCACTGGAATTACAATTAAATAGAATCGAAAGTTAAAAATGTTGTTTGTGATCTTATAAGTACTCATATATGAATTAATCTAGAAAAAAAGTTAAAGAGAAATATAATTGAAATCATGTTTAAATATTGAACCTTGAGTGATACAAATTCTAAATTTAAAAATTGACCTTTAAGACAAATCTATAATTAAAAAAAATAGACTCAAAATCTCTTGATTTTTATCCAAGTTAAATATTAATGTATTCAAGAAAATTAATATTTGATAAATAGTTTTTATAGGTTCTAAGAGTTGATTGAAAATTTTTAATTCAAATTAAAATTTTGAATTTTTATTATTTAAATAGCTATTATAGAAATATATTTAATAGTTGATTTAAATAATAATATTAGTTTTTTGTTCTATTTACCTTTTATAAACTATAGGAGAAGTATACCTTTGTCAAATGTGAGAGAGTGGGAGTATCTTTCACTAAAGAGCGTATGTCAAACTTTGACGCCTTTATATATAAGGTGGACACTTGTCCATGCAGCTTTCAGAATTTATGTCTCTCAGCTGCTTTGTATCTTACAATAAAAATAATAGTATCTGGACAGTAGGAAGCCCTTGATGTAGGGATTATTGAATTCTGCAAACTATCAAAGTTCAGAAGTATGTCTTTCTGACTAATTATTTGCCCTAGAAAGGCAAATATTTATCGAATACTAACAGCAAGATCTATAAAGAAATATTTTATCAAATACTAACTGCAAGATCTATCCAAGCTACATACAATAAGGGATCTGCGTCAGATGATCAGACTCGAGCTAAAGAAATTTACAATATCGTTTCATACAAGATCAAAAATCAACTGCATATTGCTGTTCTCATTCCACTGGCAAGAGGAGGTAAACAGTACTCGGATATCATCACTAAATGGAAGAATTATCTCCCAACTTCAAGATGAGGGCAACATATATAAAGCTTATCTAGTTGCTCAATCGAGTAAACTGTTACAAAACTTGAGCCCTCTCATCTCTCTGATTAATTTGCACTAGTTGGCTTCATCATCTCCTCCGAGATGGTTGCTTTGCAGGAGTTAGCTTTCTGAAGGCCGCATGCAGAATCATAACTGAAAAGAATGCAGAAATCAAAACTCATGTAAACGAAAACAGAAGTTATTGAATGAAAAAGATTGGTCTTGCAGATCCAAGTCATCATCGGAAACACGGGAAAAACAGTTGACCAGTACTATATGTCAATGCTTGATTACTGATTTCCCGATATAGAGCAAAGTATAAGTGTATAATATAGAGAGCTTGTAAATAATATAGATACAAGTAATTGGTTATGAAGCCTAGCCGACATCTCTCTTTCTAAGCTTGAGTTTCTAACCCTAGCCACCACCCTTACCTTCTAAATCCTAAGCTCCAACTGGACTCCTTTTTTTAGTAAACCATGAATCAAAACCTACCTCCGAAGAAGCATTCGTTCGAAGAATGTGAACCTCACTTTGCAAATCACTACCGTAAGGTTAGATAGACTAATTATTTTGCATTGAGAGCATCCTGCAATGTTTATCTTCTGTCAATTTAAAGAATATAAGCTTTGTATGTGTTTTGCGCCTTTTCTGCACATCCTAAAGGCAATTTAGAACCACCGAACTTATTGCTAGATTGGCCTCCAGAATCCCCGGTATAAAATAGGTAGTAGCAAGCAAATCCAGCAAAATATTTATTATTACCTGCATAACTGACAGCAAATGCATAAAAGAGAGCCATCTGGACGTTTAAGAGTATTAGAATAACCGCAGTTGCTGCAATGATGAGACAATACAGTCAAGCAAGCAAAGAAAATAATTGTAATTTTCCACCACTATCTTGCTACTGCCCTTGATTAAACATCACAGAATAGAGTCCCCAATAAATCTACTCAAGTCCCGAAACACAAGGAAAATAATAAAAAGGGACTGAAGGTGATTCTCGATTGGTGCAATTGAAATAATCAACAAGACATACCCCTTTTGAGGCAAGAATTCCTCGCATGAACTAACAAGGAAAATGCATTTTCTTTAACTGGCAGCCACATACTAAAGGTGTTCAAAACACAACGTTCCAACAGTTCCCAATTGCAACTTATGGATGCATAACTCTTTTCATGGTATGTCATAAATAACTAGTCAAATCAACAGCATAATTCTGAAAATTTATTTCGTCATTTCCACGTTACAATTAAGCTTGCGAAACATCAACAAGAGAGTGTAAACGTAAGGAAAGACAAGATGATGGATGGATCAAATAAAAATGGTTTAGTACAACAGAAATTGCTGGAAGATATAGCATTGCTGTAAATTTGACCCTTACGATTTTGCTATGCATTATGAGTGGAACAGGGTTATAATGACATTTCCCCATTCTCATGGTCATGGTCTTTGACTTTTCTTCCGCCCCCCAACCCAAGTCAAGCTACTGTTTCTTTAACAATATCGTATTGCTATTGGATCTACCAATACGCCACCCTAGTCCCAATAGTAGAGGTAGTTTCCTTTATTCAGCTTCCCCGATTACAATTAGGTGTTCAACTAATAAGTTCAATCCATATAAATCAGACATTGCTTATATACTCCTACAGTTCACCTCTGATCCAAGCTGAAAAGTAAATCATACGAACAAAATTTTTGCAAAATATCAGTCACCTATCAAGTTAACAGCCGAAGTTGCAACCACAAAAGAAGATCAAAACCATTTCTGGCCAATATTCCTTTAGAGCAATCTGCTATTCCTACTTGGCACACTGGAATGGTTTATCTACACAAGTTCAAAGCTACACATCTTACAGTTACTATAGGACCCTCTGAGCAAGAAAAAATCATTTAACTTTGAGAGTCAAAACGACTGAGGAAAATGACCCACTCACCACACTGAGCAGCACGAACCAAAACATGGCGGATCATGGGGTACCGATCCCATCCCCATTTATCGCTACAGAACTTAAAAATATCCCATACTGCCAAACTTGATACCAGTCCAATCAGAGCAAGTGGCATTTGATACCTAAAACAGCAACATCATTCACCAAGTCATTGGAACAGACAGATAAGAAGAAGTTCATATGTCATGTCCAAAAAACAACAATTTAGAACCTTCCCCTCAATTTAGCCCAAACCCACACTTATCCTGGTTGATATACAACAAATGGAACACGAAAACAGACCCAAATTGATTTTTGGTTACTATATCTTGTATCAAATTGAAGTATGCACCTCATTCCACAATCTATAAATATTTTATAGTATTTCCTCAATTTTCATCCGAAACCAAACATATAACCACTAAACTCGCACATAAACATGAATACATGTAAAGAGATAGAGAGAGAGTACAATACAGAGTACAAGCAAAGAAGAGAATGAAGAGAGAAGCGTAATTTCTAGCATAACGCTTGACATTTTCATGAACACGAAGCCTGGCCTGGTGAGACCCGCACGGCAACGAATAGGACCCACAATCCCCAAAAAACGAGCGAGTCCAAGAAGGAGTTTGGACGGAGAAGTCATCGGTGGTGAGCTTAGAGAAGGGATTGAGAGTGAAGACAGAGAGCAGAGTAAGGACATGAGAAAATAAAGAAACGAAGAAGCCACCGGTTACGCTAGTAGTTGAAGTGGCCGTATCGGAGTGGGTGGTGGAGGCAGCGTTGGTGGCGGCTGTGCTAGTGGTGGAGGTTTGGTCGAGAATTTCGAGGTAGCCGGAGTCTCGGAGCCATGACTCGAAGGCGGGGTCTGGGACGGTAAGAGATAGTGGGTTGCCTGAGAATACCATTTTCCCAACGCCCTTTTGTCACCTGACCCCCTTAACCTTTCCCTATACAACCAAAAAAAGCTATTAATATACAAGGAATCTTATAAATAAGTGACGATTATTAAATTAAATAAGAATTATTATTTTGAGATAAATAAATATATAAAAGGAGAAATCACAAAAGATAGTTTACCAGCCCAGCCCAACAAGTTTCTTTTAGGCCTTTGGAAGCACCATCATACCTATGATAGCACGAGCCCAGCCCAATGAGTTTAGTTTAGTCTAGACCTTTGTAATTGATGTAAATAAAAATAGGCATAAGACCTTCTGTCCTAAATATCGTGTTTCAATCATTTTTTCCGCTTCAAAAAACATAAATGACGTATAGCTTATTTCAATCCTATTTTCACCTAAAAAAATATAAAACGATGTCATTTTGGGGCGAGGCGAGAATGTTAGGGATTGACGTAGAAATCTAATAAGTTTGTTAGTCATGTTAGTTACATTTTATTACTGTTTATTACTTAGTCAAAAGTCAGATACTTGATGTCCTGATTTTTTGGTTTTTTTATTGTGAGTTTTTGATTTTAGGAAGCATTTTTTGAATGTACTTGTCATTGCTTTGATTTCCGATGTTCTGTTATCTTTTCTACTTGTATTTAAGGAGACACAAGTTGAATAAACATTATCTGAAGTTTATATCTTGAATGTGCCCTTCAGGTGTTTGATAAAATTTTTATATGTGAACTTTGTTCTGTTTTTTTGTCCACCCATTCTCTTTCTTTACATCTAGTATCAGAGCTTTCTTCTAGGCCTGTGCAAAGTCTTGTGATAGCTAACATATCAAATGGAGTGAACATTTCATAACCTGCCATTCCAATTTTTCAGGGTAGCACTTATGACGTTTGGAGTACAAAGATAAAAACTCTCTTTATCTCCCAAGATCTATGGGAATAGTGGAGAAAGGCTATACTGAAGAAAGTGTAGCAGCAGATAACCTTAAAGAGATGAGAAAGAGAGACGCTAAGGCTCTTTTCTTCATTCAACAGGCTGTAGACGATGCAATTTTCTTTTCTCGAACTTCTGCAGCAACAAAAGGCAAAAGATGCTTGGGATGCACTCAAGAATGGATACCGAGGCACAGAGAATGCTTACAGTCAAGCTTCAGACACTTTGT
Source organism: Erythroxylum flavicans (assembly GCA_027576715.1). Classification (NCBI taxonomy): domain Eukaryota; kingdom Viridiplantae; phylum Streptophyta; class Magnoliopsida; order Malpighiales; family Erythroxylaceae; genus Erythroxylum; species Erythroxylum flavicans. The sequence goes on from JANZXP010000116.1 coordinate 110,908, forward strand.
AGGAAGTTTGAAAGCTTCATTATGAAAAATAAAGAGTTTATTCATGACTATTCCAACAATCTTATAGAAATAGTTAATCAGATGAGAAAGTATGGTGAGCAGGTGTCTAATCAAAAGGTTGTTGAAAAAATATTACGGAGTTTGTCGCAAAAATATGAATATGTTGTTGTTGCCATAGAGGAATCAAAAGACTTAAGTGTCTTAACTGTTGATGAGCTTTTAGGCTCCTTACAATCCTATAAAGATAGGGAGAAAAGTTATGAGCAGAGTTCTACCGAAAAGATTTTTCAGATAAAGATGCAAGGTTTTAAAGGCAATGAAGTTGTCCATGAGCGTAGGAACAACAATAACCATCGTGGAGGATATTCTTTTCAAGGAAGAAGAGGAGGCAAAGGAAATAGAGGAGATGGACGATCAAATGACAACAGTCAACATTCAAATGCATCCCACAGTAAAGAAGAAGCTCAAAATTGTAAGTTTAAGTGTTACTATTGTGATATACCTGGTCATATAGAAAAATATTGTCGATTAAAAGAAAGAGACGAAAAACAAGCAAATTTTGCAAAAGAAAAACATAAAGATAACTCTGAAAGTTTGTTTCTTGCTTGTGTCACTGCAAAAGAGTATGATTCCGATTTATGGTATATAGATAGTGGTTGTAGTAATCACATGACTGCCAAACTAGAGGCATTTGTCAACTTAGACAGGTCAACCAAAACAACAGTAAGGATGGGTGATGGAACGATCCGTAATTCTCAAGGGAAAGGAGTTTTGAAGCTGAATCCTTATGGAAATAGCTGCATCAAGGATGTTCTTTATCTTCTAGACTTGGATTCAAACTAATTGAGTATTGGACAATTTTTGAGAGAAGGCTATTCTTTAGTTTTTGAAGATTTTTCATGTGCAGTTTTTTCTAATAAAAACAAGAAGACCTTGTTGTTTAAGGTTCCAATAGTCAAAAATAACATGTTTCCACTTGTCCTTGATGATGAAAAGAAAGCACTTGCAGCCTCACTAGAAGATGACAATTGGTTATGGCATCATAGGTATGAACATCTTAATTTTAAAAGCCTGAATATGCTATCTATTCAAAAGCTTGTGGATGGTTTGCCTATGATAAAGCCAGCTGATGCAGTATGTGAAAGTTGTGTGATAGGAAAGCAACATAGAGATCCTTTTTCTTAAAAGCAGCAGTATGAAAGCTTCAAGGCCAGCTGAATTGATGCATGGAGATGTTTGTGGACTTATGCACACACCTTCTCTCAACAATAACAGCTACTTTGTGGTCTTTGTAGACGATTTCAGTCGAATGATTTGGGTTTATTTTGTCAAGGAGAAATCAGAGGTGTTTTCAGTCTTCAAGAAATTTAAGTCATCTATTGAAAAGCAAAGTGGTAATGCAATAAAGGTATTGAGGACAGATCTAGGTGGTGAGTTTATTTCCATATAATTTGACAATTTTGTGAAGGGATGGGCATTAAAAGGCAGTTGACAGCCAGTTACACCCCTTAACAAAACGGAATGATGGAGAGAAAAAATTGAAGTCTTGTTGAAATGGCAAAGAGTATGCTTAAGGCCAAACACCTACCAAAAAGTTTTTAGGCTAAGGCAATTCACACAACAGCCTTTCTACTCAATCGTAGTACAACTTTAGCACTGTCCATTCAAACACCATTTGAAGCTTTTCATGGGAGGAAACCAAAGGCAACACATTTTAAAATTTTTAGGTGTGTTGCTTATGTCATTGTACCATCACAAAATAGGGCAAAACTTGATGATAATAGTGTAAAATGCATATTCGTGGGATATAGCTTGGAAACTAAAGGCTATCAGTTTTATAATCCTATTTCTAAAAAATTACTAATAAGTTGTGATGTTGTATTTGATGAAAAGAGTACATGGAGTTGGAATAAAATGCAGAAATTTCTAGCCATTACTCAAGGGGATGATGAGTTTGCTAACAAGCTAACAGTTGAAGAAAATGATTATGATCATGGTAGTTCAAGTCCCTCCACACCTAGCTCCACCCCTAGCTCTTCAAAGTCAGCTACGCCTAGCTCCTTTTCTTCTAGTACACCTGCTAGAAAATGGAGATCACTCAAAGAGATCTATGACCAAATCGAAAGGTGCCAATTTACAAAAATTGAAGAGCCAAGTTCATTTAGAGAAGCTGTAAAGAGCACTACATGGCGTGATATTGTGGATGAAGAAATGAAGTCATTGGAGAGACATAAGACTTGGATACTAGTTGACCTACTAGCAATAAAGGAAGTTGGAGCTCAAATGGGTGTCCAAACTCAAATACAAACCAGATGGGTCAATATTGAAGCATAAAGCAAGGCTGGTGGCACTGGGGTACATGCAATAAGAAGGTATCAATTTGTAGAAACCTTCTCTCTTGTGGCTAGATTTGATACTATTCGTATTGTGTTATCTATTGCTACTCACTATAAATGGAAAGTGCATCAACTTGATGTGAAATCAGCTTTTTTAAATGGCTTTTTGGAGGATAATATGTATGTACATAGCCTCAAGGTTATGAAGTTAAAGGAGATGAAATGAAGGTGTATCAATTGAAGAAAGCACTTTATGAACTCAAGCAAGCCTTAAGGGCTTGGTACGAAAGGATTGATAGACACTTAAGCAAAAATGGATTTCAAAAGAGTGCAAGTGAGCCCACATTGTATGTCAAAACCAATGGAGTTAATGAGGTATTATTTGTTTGTCTCTATGTGGATAGTTTGATTTACACGGGAAATAGTATTGCCTTAATTAATGATTTCAAGAAGATTATGATATCTGAATTTAAGATGACTAATTTGGGTTCTATGAGCTATTTTTCATGGTTAAAAGTGCAGCAAGATAAAGCTAGAATTTTTACCTCTCAACATAAATATGTCAATGATCTCTTAGAGAAGTTTAATCTGAAAAATAGTAATCCAGTTAAAACTTTAATGATCACAAACCAGAAATTCAGCTTGGATGATGAAGAAGAAAAGGTTGATGCACAAATATATCAAAGTTTAACTGGAAGTTTGTTGTATCTCACAAATAGTCGTCTCGACATCTTATAACCTATAACTCTGTTGTCTCGATTCATGCAAAATCTAAGTAAAATGCATTATGGTGCTGCAAAAGGGTTTTTAGATGTTTGAAAGGAATATGTTCTTATGGTTTGTGGTATTTTAACTCCAACAATTTTAGGTTATTTGGTTTTTCAGATAGTGATTGGGCAGGTTTTGTTGATGACCGCAAGAGTACAAGTGGATATTTGTTCAAGTTGGGATCGAATACCGTCTCTTGGTGTTCAAAGAAGCAGCCATCCATTGCATTATCATCTTCTGAAGCTGAGTATATAGTTGTCAATTCAACAGCATGTCAAGCTATATGGTTGAGAAGAATCTTAGGTGATATGAAGCAACATCAAAAGGAGGCTACAATAATTTTCTGGGACAATCATTCCACTATTGCAATGATAAAGAATCTAGTTCATCATAATCGCACAAGACACATTGACATTCGACACCATTTTATAAGAGAATTGGCTGCTGAAGGAAGTATCAAGATGGAGCATTGTAGTTCTAAAAAACAAGTTGTTGATTTGTTCACAAAGTCTCTTTCGTTAGAGAAGTTCATTTATTTTAGAGATAAATTGGGTGTTATAGATTTCTGCATTAAAGGGGCGTATGTTAGGGATTAACGCAGAAATCTAGAAAGTTTGTTAGTCATGTTAGTTCTATTTTACTGCTGTTTATTACTTAGTCAAAAGTCAATTACTTGGTGTCCTGATTTTTTGGTTTGTTATTGTGGGTTCTTGATTTTAGAAAGCATTTTCTGAACGTGCTTGTCATTGCTTTCATTTTTGATATTCTGTTATCTTTTATACTTGCATTTAAAGAGACACAAGTTGAATAAACATTATCTGAAGTTTATATCTTGAGTGTGCCTTTAAGGTGTTTGATAAAATTTTCATGTGAGAATTTTGTTCTGTTTTTTTTTTATCCACCTATTCTCTTTTTTTACAGAGGATAGAGTTGAAATAGGATAATTGAGTCAGAGGATCTAAACCTTAAAAAAAGTAATGTATGTCTTATAATAGGATAAGAAATAAGAAATCATTATATAAACATGTTGATTTATAATTATGATCGAAATCAACTTTATTCACTCACCAGTCACCATATTGTTGTTAGTATGATAAATACTTCTAACTGTGCTATGATTTGGATTTAAAAATGATAAATTGTCTTTTTCAAAATTTTTACTTTAATGGTGCAGAAAGTTGATCGAGTTTTTTATTAAGGCTTTTTGTAACTCACTCAACTATGTTGTTTTTCTTCGTTTTAGTATGATTCTAATCCTTGGATAAAGTCGTGCCCGGTGTAATCAAGTGGCAGATTGGAAATGATTATCGACTGTATCCGATTCAATTATATCTCTTACTTAAAAATTATCTTCATAACCAAACCAAAGTCCTTTAAAAAGTGTGACTGTGAAGTGTGAACCTCTATTTGTATTCGTTCTGATTTTTTTATATAGCAGATTCTGAAAACTTTGGTGGTCACGTACTAATATGCTGAGTTGATTAAAATTTTCAAAGTTTGAAACCATAGCGAGACCTTAGGTTCTGACCTTTTCAAACCTTATGGTTACTTTAGTAATGTTTTTCATTTTGAATTTGTTTTGGATTAAGAAAGCCAAAAACCAAAAGCAGAGTGGAGTGTTTGTTTCCAACAAGTGATGGTGCGCAATAATTTTGCAGTGACGTCCTAACAGATATCAATAGAAGAAGGGATACAATACAAAATAAGGAGTGGATGACCCGCGAGTCGTCGTTTTGAGTGTTAATTAAATTACAAGGAAGATAGTCACCTTTTTTTTTTCAGCTACAATTGGCTAATTTGATTTGGACGTCTAAGCCAACCATTTTCCTTTCTCTTTAGTCGTGTTTAGGTTCTACGTCTCTGCCTTAACACTTGTCTTTATCAATTGATCAATTATCCTATTCTATTTGTTTTGTTTTATAAGGTACTTGACCTTTTTAAAATTTATATGCACAGAAGAATTGGAGATACTTATACAGGTAATTAAGAGAACAATAATCTGAATTAGTAAACCGTAATTTTGGTAACAGACAAATACACTAGATGTTTTTTAAAAACGGACTAAGCACTAAATCCCGGCTTCTAATAAGAAAAATCATTTAATTTAAACGGCCGCCCAAACCACCCAACATCAGCCACTTCACTCTTTGTCTTTGGCAGTTGGTTCATCTTTTCAAATATTCTAGACACTTGTCGAGCTGCGGTGGAGTACTTCACACCCCCGCCGGGTCCCCAAAAACAAGTTCCCACCTCCGACGCGCCGGCTTCATGGGTCTCTAACCTTCCAACACATCACCACTACGCCCGCATATAATCCTTTCGTTAAGAGTATCCGTACAGGTGTCCACGTGATGTGATCTACGTGGTTGATATTGATTGGGTGGCTGTCGGTTTCCCAGTATCCACTTTCGCATGGCCACAAATTCTGAAGAATTCCTTGAAAACCAGACGACAAATGAGTTAAGTGGAACCCACCAAAAGCGGCCGCCGCGCCTCCTCTTGCAACTCTGTTTTACACGCGGCCCCACAGTTGTCCAGTTGGCCTTCTACAATAATTTAATCAATAACCTTCAAAAACCCAAACAACAAGTTCTAGATTTTGCATCCCCGGCCCTCCACTCTTGATTAATGAAAACTTTATTATCTATCGCCCTCATCAACTAAATAACTTTTTGTTCATACAACTAACAAACAATTGAGTAATAAATTTAAATAAAATAATAATAAAACAAAATATATAATAAGTAATAAAATAAATAATACAATAAATATAAAATAAAGTAAAGAATAAAAATAAATAAATAAAAATTTTGATAAAGAAGATTAATTAATTAATTAATTAATGAACCATAAATTATTACGAGTAATACTCAGCAACAAATTTTCTCCTGTTTAAGACCAAGGTATCATTTATGAAGTTAAACACTGTTACACTGTTAAAATAATCATAAATGATAAATTAGAAGGGTGAAGAAAATAATAATGGCTCACGAAAAACCCAATAAAAGGAGGACAGCACAAGCAACAACAAAAATAATGAAAGCTTTTTTCGGCCGGTGGATGAGCACGTGACGACAACCCGAATCCCGACATGTCCCTCGTCAACACGAAATTACTCAATCGGTCCCACTTAACATGTAAGACCTCTACCGACTGGATGCCCTTTAATCGATCTATTCTACTTTTATTTTATTCTTTTAACAAAGTATGTTTCGCCGTCGGTGCCGCCTGGTAAAATATAATTTAAATCGTCACGAAACACTAACGCGTGTACCCGCACATTAAGATGGGGTCGATGCGCAGCCGCTGGATTTTAAATGGCCCACTTTATATCTGTAGAAAAGGACAAATAGGACGCGTATCACGAGATATGATAATTTTTCAATGGCTAGGGGACCATGGAGAGCCAATGCTCCTCCTCATCATGCTGCCGCCTCCCCACCTCCCTTTCTTCTTCCCACAGTTTTCTGCTTTCCCATTCCATTATGAACTATACACAATAAAGTGCCTTTTAAGTTAATATGGGGTTTGAGAGTGCCACGTGTATTAGGTTTATTACAGACAGACAGATTTATCAAACGAACGTACGTAGAGCTACAGTTTACCGTTACGTTACGTTCCTTTTGTTTTGAAAAAGAAAACGAATAAACCCATCAAAATCAAGCCCAGCCTAAAATGCCGGCGACTTGTCTGTTGGAACACTTGGAAGCTATTTAAGCATTTTCCCGCACAAGACAAAAAATTATTGCGTTCTTTGAAATCATAAACTAGTCGTCATACTCCAGTTGATAATATACATGCGTCTCCACATAAAAAAGCGACTGTTAGAGCCCTGTTTGGTACGGGAGAAAGTGCAAGGCAATGGATCCGGTTACGCAAGAAGAGGGGAAAATGTTCACCATTTTTTTATTAGTGAAAAATTCCCAAGGACTAACAATAATAGTAACACTAAAACAATCTTTAGAGAAACTCTTGGATTTATCTAAAATCAGTTGCTTAAAAAACGGAAATGATATATATAAAAAGAGCTTCTCGCTTGGGTTTTCTCTTTTCTATGTACAACATCATCATAAGTCAGCTTCCCTGCTTAGGTATAAAAACTTTCCTCAAGACCGAAACGGTAAACACTGAAGCTCTTAAACGACTTCAAAACCAGAATTCTCCGCCAAAAACTCGGAATAAAATATTGATTTCTACGCCACTTCAGTTGGTGGGGGCAGGTTAAGATCAAGATCCAAAGATGGTCCCTTCTTACACTGACCGCGATCATTAGGATAATCAACTACGGATGATGAATCTGAATCGCTCTGTGTCCCACCGTTCACCACCACCATCCGATCAAGCCCATTTGAGTTGGTATTAATTTTACCGTCGTTCCTCGCCGGAGCAAACGCATCGAAGAAGATCACGGGACGTGGAACCGTCGCCAACGAGAACCACGCGCCTGCTGGGAGGTTAAGTCCGGCGGCTTGTTGTGGGACGTTGAGGGTTAGGTCCAACGGAGATGGTGAAACCGGAGCTGGGCGAGTGTGAGGCGGTGAAGAGGACTCCACGGTGCTGCTTTGGCTGGGGCTGTGTATGGGGACAGCGACGTTAACGGCGGCGTTGAGTTCACCGACTGATGGGAAATTAGTTTTGGCCTTAGCGCCGCGAAACTCACGTGCAGCAGCGTCGTAGGCACGCGCGGCCTCTTCAGCTGTATCGAATGTCCCGAGCCAGACCCGAGTCTTCTTCCCCGGATCTCGGATCTCGGCGGCGTAGCGACCCCAAGGTCTCTTCCTTACGCCTCTGTATCTGATCTCCTTCGCGTTGGAGTTGGGATTCGGGTGTTTCGATAGGATGGTACCGGATCTCTCCCTCGGAGCCATTATCTGTTCTATGATGTGTTTGTCTTTGAGAGATTGAATAAAAGAAAGGTTGGGTTAAGAGAGGCAAAGGAGGGTATGGGTTTTATAGAAAGAGGCGGAGAGATAAAGTAGGTAAAAGCTACGCTCCTTTTGGGGTGCGTTATGTTTGTAAGCGAGTGTTTGTACAGTCAAAGCTGAGGGTATGTTATGTGGCTTCTCTAACACGACCCACTTATGCGTAGTCTACGGTCTAATAACATCTTGACACGTTGTTGCCACATAGAACCAGTACATAGTTACGATCACCAAATGTAACGCTTCTACGGATTAAGGAGTTTTTAGGATGTAATAAAATTGTCATGTGAGGGTGTTTAATCAGTGTTAAAAAGGACAATTAAATTTATTATCTTTTAAAATCTGAGCACCTAACATCCTGTCGGAATGATGAGTACGTGAGAAGTTCCCAAAAGTTTCAATTCAATTAATTGTTGTTGAATTTTGGTGCATGTGTTAATATGGCCGCACCACAACTCGCCTCCAACTTTATACGCTTCAACTATACGTTTAACCCAGTGCGATAAATTAGCTTTAGTTATTTGTATCTAATTTTTGTGTGTGGTAATCATAGTAATTGGTATGGAGCGGCGCACTTAAATCGGGTCACGGGTTATTTTAATTTGTACAATCCGAACGGTGATCTAATCCAAAAGTAACGACACACGTGTACTGGAGTGCGCACCTTTTACGACCAAAATGAGCGTACGTGTCTGACAAAATAAATGGAGGAGGGGTACGTGTGAGTCAGAATGTACACTAAACGCGCGCCTCACGTGCTAATGGTGTGCCCTCCAATCCCTTCATTGAGGTAATTGAGATATTCGGCTCGGTCAACGAAACCTTTGACCGCACTTCCTGTATAACTACGCCCGCCGCCCTACCGCCACCAATCAGGTCTTTAAAATTTATTATAAGTCGTGTGTTTTTCTTGCGTAGCCGTTTCCATAACCACTCTCTTGAACTCTACTCTTCCTTTTTTATTTCTTTCCATTCATTATCATGCATTTGACACGAGGAGGAGCTTACGATGAGATCGTGCACATGTTACTAGTTCCTGCAAGTAATATCCAGGAAACGGGTGTCACGTGGCAACGCGGTTTACAAGGACACGCGGCCATTAAAGACGCCAGGAAGACGGCGTGACTTAACGGCGGTTTCGACGCGGACACATGGAAATGTTATTGAGAAAGGCAAGCCGTTTTTGCTTCAAATTTTCCTTGCATCGAAACGTAAATGGAGTGACGCCAGCAAAACAACACACGCTGTCGGGCATTCTCAGCCCTCTCGCCGCGTGTGTCGGATCCTGATCCTGATCCGAATCCGCATAGAAGTCGCTAATCTTGTCAATGTTCAGTTGTTCACGCCCTTCAGGCTTTTGAAGCGGTCCACTGTGGTTTAACGGTTGCCACATCTTCTTAACTAAGCTTGGTTTGGATGTTGACACCTGTCCTTAAGCCGTAGATTTTAGATTGTACAGTATCTTGAATAGATAATTAGATAAAAGTAACTAAACTCCGGATGCTCGACTTACAAAGAAATCAAGTTTATCCGAGAAGAGAAAAACTTGGGAAATATTTTCCCAAATATTGGGTCCTTTGATACCTGCGTACAATTGGCATTTCAATTTTCAAGTCACTATTTAGAAAAGATTGAGTATATGAACTCTATTTATGAATGACAAGTTACATGAAAATTTTCAAAAAAACATTATATATGTATATATATCCTTAAACTATTACATGATTTAAAAAAAAAAATGTTATACATCTGCCCTTAAATTAAACGATATTAATTGAGATATAATTGCATCCATAACAGGTCATAAATGGTTAACTTTAAATAAGAATATAATTTTAAGAATTCACCGTTATTAATTTTATCAAAAGAAGTTTTGGTTTATCCATGATACAAGATTCTTATGTTAAAAATTTATAACTATATAGAAACTCTTTGTTAAGATTTATGTTATATATATTATTATTAAATTTGACATTATTTGATAATTGGACTTTCAAAATAATGTTAATTAGCTTCAAATTTTAATCAAGATGACATAAAATATCTTAAATTTGATTGGGATAATATCTGATAAAAGATTGTATGAAAGATAGAATTCTATCTTATAAAGTCACCTAGTTATGGTAGGACTCTATCTTGTATGGTCTATTTTTGCATCACGTGACGATTGGGATGAAGTGATTGTTGCTGTGATTTTTTTTATCTGTGTGTGGCTGTTAACATATTTGGTGTGTAGCTAGTTCTCTATTGGAGCTTCTACACCTGCGTATGTGTACTGCAAGATATTTGGGATAAGAATCAAGTGAATTGGTTTTGTGTATGTGTGTGTGGCTCTTCAAAGGAAGCATCATGTACGTCTCTATTAGGGGCAAAAAGTGAATATGCAGATATTGCGTCAATAGTGTAGCATGCGTCAATTGGATTTTTGAAAAACACAGCTAAAGGTGTGTTTATATTGGTGCGACCCATCTCTCGCACAAATAGTCTATTTATTGGGTGGAGGTTTGAGTGTTTAATTAATGGGTCGTGCGTGGAAGACATATGGGTGTCTTTTGATTTTTAAGTGAATAGTGTATGCCATGTTGAAAACGATCTAGAAGGGGGGTTGAATAGATCTTTTAATTTTTCCTTGCTCTTTTCTCAAAGTGCTACAAAATAGAAAATTAAAACACACAAGGCAAAACAAAAACAAATCGAAATATAAAAGAGTAGAGAAGAGAGGTAAACACAATATGTATAAAAGTTCGGTGCAAAGACCTATGTCCTCTATCTAAGCTCCCACTTAGGATTTTTTTCAAAGCTCTTTACTACACACTTTTGAGTTTAGTGTGAACT
>JANZXP010000117.1:0-17125 GCA_027576715.1 Erythroxylum flavicans
TATTTTTTAAAAATGATTAAGAAAATAGGATTAAAATGTATCCATAATTTTATTAAATTCGTAATTAAAATAAATTTGATTAAAATTTTAATACAACTTTATCTATTTTTATTTTAAAATAAAATTATTATTTAATTATTTATATTATTGTTTATTTATTATATATTTTATTATATATTATAATTCTTAATTTCCCTTAAAACGGATTGTATACTAATTAGAAATAAAGCTTCGCACTATTATGCTTTTTCAAATTTCTCGTACAAAATGTTGATGTTCTTGTGTTATATTATAATTCTTAACATCTACTAAGACTTTTAAGATATAGGGTACGTTTGGAGGATAGTAGATCAGCTAACTTTTAACTGATTCAAGTGATTTAGCTATTTGATCTTTTTAAACAGCTGAAAATTTTATTTGATAAGAAGATGAATACTTAGTGGATTCATCTCAAACCGCTGAAATTAGAAAAGCTACATAATAATAACGTTTCGAGCAATATTTTTGTCCCGTGCAATTAAAAAATTAATTATACCTTTTTTAATAAACAAAGCATAACTACAAACCTTGAGTGCACTATTGTTACTCCTGAATATTTTATTTTTTATTATTTTAAATTTTATAAAATTAATAATAACATAATTATAATTATAATTTATTTATTTTTTATTAAAATAATAATTAAATTTAAATTTAAATTTATTTTTATTAAATTAACAAATAAAAGAGCGTGCATTTGCAAATGCTCACTTAATGTACATACATACACTTGTAATAATGTATTTTTAAATTTAATTTTTTATAAAATTAATAATAACATAATTATAATTATAATTTATTTTAATTTTTGTTAAAGTAATAATTAAATTTAAATTTAAATTAATTTTTTTTGTTAAAGCAATAATTAAATTCAAAATTTAATTTAATTTTTTATTAAAGTAATATTAGTATAATTAAAATTAAAATAAAAAGTAAAAATAAAAAATAAAAAACACAAATGACAAATTCATATTCTTATAATTTTTTTTAAAAATCATTATAATAATTAAAATTGAAATAAAAAGTAAAAAATAAAAAAACCTACATATGAATGATAAATTCATACTTTTATAATTTTTTTAAAAATTATACTTTTATAAGTCATTTCATACATTAACAATTAATACTAAATATTTGATTTTATCAAATATTTTTAACAAATAATTAATACAATCTGCTAATTAAATTAATTGATATAATCAAATATCAAATAACCACTAAATGCAACAAATTGATTGCGCGCCGTAGAGAATACAGAGAACGTAGATATAAACCCGAATGACTATTAACCAAGTCCAATGACCGGATTACCCTTTACTTGCTAAAGGAGCCATACAGCATACATACCTGTTCCTCAAGAAGAAATCAAAGCAGAAAAGGCTCAAGTCACAGAGAAGCAGAGATCGGCAATCGGCAGCAAGAAGAAGTAAACAACAATGGAGTGCGTGTTCGGACTCGTCGGTAATGGATTTGCGATTGTAGCAGCCGACACATCGGCGGTTCACAGCATCCTCGTGCACAAATCTAACGAAGACAAGATCATGGTTCTCGACTCCCATAAGCTCATCGCCGCCAGCGGCGAGCCTGGCGACAGGTCTCAGTTTCAATCACCTGGCCCATTATTAACATCTCTCTTTTATATTTCTCAACTCTTTCGTTTTGTGTTTTTTTTTGGTTTTTTTTGTTTATGCAGAGTTCAGTTCACGGAATACATACAGAAGAACGTGGCTCTGTATCAGTTTCGAAACGGGATTCCGTTGACCACAGCCGCCGCCGCCAACTTTACTAGAGTGGAACTCGCTACTGCCCTTAGAAAGGCAAGTGGGTTTCTGTTAATTTGTTATCTTTGTGCAGATTTAGGATTGTGGGGTCATTACATTGGGCCATTGGCTTGTTAATATTTGCTTCGGGTGTTTATCTACTTTTTCTTTTCGCTTTTTCTATAAGGTAGGAACTTGGGTTTATTAGGATGGGTTAAATGAATTGGGATTTAGTGCTTATATGTTGCCTGGAGTTTGCTGGTTCGTTTTCCTGCAGTTAATATTTAGAGCTTTGTGCATACTTAGAGCCTCTGGAAGACGGCAGAGTGATCGAGCAAAAGCCAGCTAGTTGAAAGGCACAAGTATGATAAAGAATCATTTTGATGATTTTGAGCACTAGGGGTCACAGATTTCTCTTTTGAGTGGTAAATTGTAACTTCAGTTCAGTTTAAAGAACGTAGCGTTGTTTGGTTCTGGCTCAAAAAGTCTAAACTTAAGACTAGATAACCTTCTTGCATTAGAACTTCATTAGTACTTGATAAAAGTATTGATCACATATTTGAATGAGAATGAGGAACAGTGTTTGAATAGCTAACTTTTAAGGAAGCGATTTGACTTCGATAACAAAAGCCAAGATCGTCTCTTAAACAATGCAGATACATACTCTATGTAGAAGTGCATTGTTAACAATCAAAGCACATTGAACTTGGAGGCACCAATCATTTTGTGCTTCTGGTGTGCTTGTAAATTAATTTGTGGGTGATGTCCTTACGAGCAGCTAAGAGTAGCAGGTATGATTTAGAGAACTGATTCTTGGATTAAGTTCTTGTTGTGTTGGATAAATCTTTGTTGTGTTGGGATAACTGATACAGTTCAAATAGTTGTCACTGAAACATTTTTAAAATTATGAGCTATGAATGTACTGTAAAATTATAGACATGTGTTGTTCAAAATGACTCACGTTGGATGCTGATCAAAGAAAATGATTTGACCTTTTCTTCTGAATTTTATGCACTACTAGTTCTGTTTACGGGGGAGAATTCAGATTTCTAAAATCAGTATCCTGACTCTAATAATTGCTGTGAATCAATTTGGCCTTTTGTAACAAAAAATCTTACACCACTAAGAAGTTACTGATTTTTGTTTCATATGTTGAACATTTTGTTCTTATGATCTCTGAAGTGATTAGATTGCCTTGACAACTGCATTGCAGTGGTCTCATGAATTATACTGGACTGGATGCTTTTCCATATGATTTATAACTAGTGCCGGACATTTTTCCGTTTTGTATTGACATTTTACTTTCTATATCTCCTGACTAAGTGTGGATTTTGGTATTTCAGAACCCATACTCGGTGAACATCCTTCTAGCTGGTTATGATAAGAACATTGGTCCGTCTCTCTATTACGTGGACTATATTGCTACACTTCACAAGGTTGATAAGGGAGCTTTTGGTTACGGATCATATTTTTCTCTCTCCATGATGGACCGACATTACCATAGTGGCATGTCACTCGAAGAAGCTATTGATTTGGTTGACAAGTGCATAATGGAGATTCGATCCAGACTGGTTGTGGCGCCACCAAACTTTGTGATCAAGATAGTTGATAAAGATGGAGCAAGGGAATACGCATGGCGTGAATCTGTCAAGGAGGTTGCTGCTGCCTGAGGATTGTTTTGTTACACTTCCTTTTTCCTTTCTGGATGTTTAATTTACAAAAGGCTTATGAAGGATGTTGTATCAGACCATGCAAGACTAATTTATCAGTTGGATACTGATTGAATTTGTTATGTTGAAACAAAAAACTATCCTTTAGCCTATTAATTTTAGTATAATCACCTGAAGCAAGTGTATCTCTCTCAATTTTGAGAGGAAAAGGAATAAATTTTAGTGCAAATACATCAAAGCTAATAATTGTTTTGCTGGTGTAACAGGGAACAATGTTATTAATCCCACAATTCAGGAACCACTAAACATTAACTAAGCATGTTCTCCTGGCTTTAGTTCTAACTCAGGGTCCTCCCCATTTCCCACTATTTTCTTCCAGAACCAGTGGTTTTGCCACAAAAGATACGTCTCTTCTATTGGGACTTGTTTTGTTTCTGGGAGGAGGAAGAATATGAAACTACTCATAATCGCAATCAAACCTGCAAAGAGCAAGAAGATTCCATATCGAAGGTGGCAGAGAGAAACCAGGAAACACTGTGCTATTAGGGCTGTGAAAAGCATGTTCACACAGACCACTATACTCTGACCAGCCGACCTCGTCTCCAGGGGAAAGATCTCACTCGGAACTAGCCATCCTAGAGGCCCCCAGGATCTTCCAAAGGCCAAGACAAACAAACATAAGATTATTACAAGAAAGATTCCAATTCCTTTGGGGAGAACTACGCCTTGTCCAAACTTCAACGCCAGAGTTATGGCCACAGCCACCTGGAAAACAAAACGGTGAAGTAAGTACATACATGCTATAACTTGATACAGAGTTCAGAGGATCATTGCGATTACCATATAGCAGAACATCTCAGTACCAGCCTCCAGGAAGAAAGCTCTTCTTCCGAATTTGTCCACTAAGGACATTGAGATGAGAGCACCAACAACAAGAGCACCACTTGTTATGACAGATGAATATAGAGCAGCCCCAGAGCCAAAACCTAAGCTCTGAAATATGACAGGTGCATAGAAGAGTATGGAGTTATTGCCAGTGAGCTGCTGGAATGCAGGGATTCCTAGAGCACCTATTATCAACTGGGGACGATTCTTTCTTTTAAGAAGATTCTTGAACGGATGCTGTATGGCCTGTGCTGCTTTGCTAGCATCAATAAGATCGGCGAATTCGGCATCAACCTTCGTTGTGCCCCGTATTTTTTCCAACACTTTTCTGCCTTCTTCTAGTCTGCCTTGTTCTACCAGGCTGTTGGGAGTCTCAGGAAGGAAAACTCCACCAATGAACATTAGACTAGCAGGAACTGTTGCTAAACCTAGAGATAACCTCCAACCCCATGGATGAATCTTTTCAGTTCCATAATTGATCAAGTTTGCAACCAAGATTCCTAAGACAGTGGTCAATTGAAACAACTGGTTAACTGCTCCTCGGACTTTTGCTGGAGCCATTTCTGAAAGATATAGAGGAACTGCCTGTGCAATTAAAATGAGAATGAAGTCAGAAAAAAAACCAAAAAAAAAATTTCCTGTTCATAAGAATAGGGACTCACTTGATTGCCAAATCCAATGCCTACACCCAGCAAGAGTCGTCCTATAATCAGCATCGAAATGTTGACTGCAGATGCATTCAGGACTGCTCCTAAAAAGAAGCTTATTGACCCAACAATGATGCTGGCTTTCCGACCTTTGTTTCTTGTCACATGTGAGGCCCCAAATGTTGAAACAAGGGCCGCAAAGTATAGAGAAGATGTGAAGAGGGTTAGTAGTTGATTATCATATTTACAGTAATCTGTCTCGTGGAGATGCTTTTGCTTCCTTCTGTACACTTTTGGAAAGAAGTCCTTTAGGAAATCGTCCATGGAAGTGACTCCACCTGAACCCAATTTACATTTTCAGTTCCTCTAACGCCAATCGCGGAGATACATCCAAGAAAATGAACAGGAAAGCTGTCACAGATCGCTGAGCTATAAAATGAAATTCCCAGAATATTGCTTCCCTATCCAATAATGCACAACTAAGTATAAATTGTTCCTTGTTCTCTTTTGGCTCTAAGATATCCCAATACTCTGTACATCCTAATACTATCTCCGGATAAGATCTTAAAAGTTTCAAGTTAAGAAGATGTTCGGAGCAAAGATCAAAACTTTCCTGAAAACTGATTAAACAGTGAACAGAAGAGGAATTACAGGATGAAACGGAGAGAGAGGAAATACTAACCAGAAACACCAAGATCATACCCAAAAAGCGACCCTCCAAGAGCTGCAACTATGCAAGCAAAAATGAAATAACCAGTGATCTTGTACTCGTAAAGATGAGCCCTTTGAAGTGTTCCTCCATCCACAAAGCCTCCACCTGCCATTGCTAAAGATCTCTGTCTCCCTCTTAACACGAACAAGACCTAGATATATACTTCTTCGGTTAGTGTTGTTTGAGAACAATGGAGGGATGTCCCAAAGAAAAGTCACTGGTTTTCGCAGTGAACAAAGTCAACACAAAGAAATTAAGGAGTTCAGACCTTGGAGCCGAAATTGAATCCAAAAGAAGAAAGAGAGTGGATAAAGACAAAACTTTGACAGCAAATATGGATGAGGCCTAGCAACTAGGAACATTGTCAATCGTAAACTTTTCCAAACGTTTTCATTGGCAATTGGTGCTTTCGGACATTCACTATCAAATAATCACTATCCCAGGCCCTAGGACTACGTATGCCATAACGATCATTTTCTGACTTTATCTTCAAACAAATTAATTAATAAATTAGAATCTCTTAACCATTATAAAGACTTTGTTTAAAATAAAGTAAAAATAAATCCAAATATATAAGGTATTAATAAAATCATAATGTAATTGAAAATGGATGTTAAAGACGTCATCACTCAACTTGAAGGATGGATTTCCCAAGATACTTTGAGTTCCCGAATATAAAATGAAACACAACTTGCATGACAGTAGCAACGTTAATTAGTTAAAGAACAGTTGGTTTAATTTAATTGTATAATCCAACCTCATAAATCTCCAAAATATTAAAAAAAAATCCTCAAAGGATAGAGAAAGATGAACGTAATTGTCTTAACACCTTTTATAACAATAAAATTATAGTCACCACTTCTTAAATATGCGTTAGAAAAATCTTAATTGCAAAAATATTAATATTGGTGTTAACTTAACGGATACATCATATTAAATAGCAAGTGTTGTCATTTTAAAATATATATATATAATAATTTGTAAATTATACAATTTAAATAATAAATAATAATTAAATAATAAATTTATTTTAAAATATTAAGTTTATTATATATTTCTATTTCAGGTTAATTATTTTTTAAATTTTAAGTAAATTATTTATCTGTGACTAGATTGTTTAAAGGAACTTGCTTATGAGAGCAAATAGCACGTGTTGTACCTACCCTGATAGGCTAAGTTCGAAAATTGCTAGGATTTGGGTATTAAACACGGTTATATGAGACTTGACTTGAATTATTAAAAATCAGGATCAAGATTGATTTATAAATAAAACTTTTTAAATGCCTAAAATAGGTTAATAAAATTATGTGTTTGAGGTTAATCCTTAGGTTCATGTTAAATTTTTGTTTAAATAATTATTTATAAATGTTACTTTTTTTATTATAAATAGCTATTTCATACTTTTATTTCAAATTATCTAGTTTTAATGATATTTATGTCCATAAAATATTTAATATTTTTTTTCCTTAAATTTAATTATTTTTAAAAAATCATTTTTTAGAATTATTGAAAAATTGTGAATTTTAATTTTTGATAAAGAATTTTTCTTAAAAACTATCTTAACAAATATAACAGTGACTCACATATAACTTCTTATTTTTTCAAAGGAAAAATCTGCACTCGCTATCTTTTGAATGCGTGCTAGATAATTTTTCGGATTGACGCAACAACCTATAAATTACACTAATTGGATATTTTGTATTAGGTAAGCTCTATACAACAGTTCAATCAAAAGAGTATGAGTAAAGAGATTCAAATACAGAACCTTTTGATCTCGTACATCCCACTCCTCTAATTCAACTACCCTATAGGGAGCTCACCTATCTTCCTTCGTTACTAACCTTAAGATGACTTAATTAAATATTATCGATATAACTAACTAATTCAATTGATAAATTCGACACTGACTAATTAAAGTCAAATTAGTTAAGATAATTATAATAAATTATTATTTTGTATTAAAATAATTGATCTGAGTTTAAGAATTAAGTTTGGTTGTCATTGTAACATTTAATTATTTCGTGTGTGTTATTTATATTATGTTTATTGTACTAATTTTTTTTAAAAAAGTTTAGAGAATAATTTCCTAAAAAATTAAAATTTATATATAATTCTTTTTATAATTTTAAAGATTAAAGAAAAAATTTAAAAGTAATTAAATCAAAAAACTATTATATTTTTATATATTTTTAAAACTTATAATTATTATTTTTAGGAGTTTAATAAATAAATTATGGAATATAATAATATGTCAATTAGGTATTTAAATAACTAACTAAATTTAATTAATATTTGTAGGCTCAATGTTGTTGAAAGGCCTAATTCACCTTCAAATGCTAGTTTGAAAAGGGAGGTTTGTACACTGTTATAAATAACTAAATGCACTCATACTTGTCCGAAGTGAGATTCTTGACACACCCCTCTCAGCCTAAAGTATGACTGAACATCTATTGAGCATATTGGGCAAAGGGACAGAACCGGACACCTCTCCAAACTATCGAGACAAACAGGCTCTGATACTATGTTTGGGGTGAGTTAGGTTTTTCAATATGGTATCAGAGCAAGTTTGGTCTGAATTATTAATTTTTTGATTGTCCGTCTAGATATTCAGTTCTAACGGTCTGGTCCAGTTACCACTATGTTTATTTCAAGTGACAACTGAATATACTAATTATTTTGATAGTTAAATCTTACTACCTATACTTTCATATTTTCATATTTAATTAATATGAGATGTTTTAACGCATTTATCTCTACTTCCTACGCCCTATTTTTCAAATTACAAGTTGAGAAGGGGTTCTCCAAAGATGACTTCAATTTGAGACTTTTGAGTAGATCAGCACCGATTGGACTTTCTTGTGGAACAAAATGATTTTTATATTGTTTTTAAAAACAATATTTAATGATTTCATGCAATTATACTATTGTCATTAGAAGAGAAAAGAAAATCTTTTTTTTTTCTTGCAGAAAGCTAAAAAATGCATAGTTGTTCAAGTTGCATCATCATATCGAGATGTTCCCTTGCCATAGTCAACTGTTGTCTTGTATTATTGTTCAGTTTTTAATTCTACAAGATCGAACCGACACGTTATGTGGCGGCTTAATGTGTTTTTTTTTTAAATTTTTAAACCTTTTTCAACTTGAAAATTCTCTATAAACACCAATAAAGGTCACTGGTCAACTTACCTTATCTTAGATTAATTTATCACTACTTTGTCCACTCAAAACGATGGATATATATAAAATAATTCCTAAGATAGCACGGAAGAACAGATCACCTGTTTCTTGTTTCTATTGTTTTTTATTTATCTGTTTCATAAGTATCCGTTAATTCAATAAATAAGATTTATAAAAATTAAATGGATGAATATTTATAAAATAAGGTAGGCGTAGAATAACAGGAACATGTGATATGAACCTTAGCAGGATAGGTGAAGATTCATACCAAAATAATGCCTGTTAACATATTAAAATTTTTGATAATATTGAGTACAAATTCTAAATTATAAAAATTAAATTGAAAAAGATAATTTTTATGTTTAAATATTTATGAATAGAATATTTTAAAATATTTTTAATAATATCAAGTATCATTTTTATTTTGATATGTATAATTTCTAAAATTTTATTTCCGATTAACAAAGTATCACAGAAATTATTTGAATACGATGAACAGCAAATAATTTTTTAATTTATTTAAAAGTAATTTGAAAAATCATCCAGCTGTTTTTTACTAGTTAATATGAAAAAAATAATTAATTTAATCCAGCTTATGCTTGAAATAAACAATTTGCACATACCCTCTTTTCAAAAACTTTAATTTGTAAATTCAAAAGTACTTTACATTTACTTTAAAGATTAGAATCGAAAATTTTAAAAGACATTTTTACGGAAGAATAACATGTTCTTTCTTTATTTAATTTTCTCAATAGCCTCTTTTATTTCGAAGAGTGTTTGGTATTTTTAATTTTTAATAAGGAATTAGATTTTTTAATATACAATAAGTAATTATTTTATAATTTTTAAAAACTATCTTAAACGATATCATATATTTACAAGTAATGATGCCTCGGCTCCTTTGAACCTTTCTTTGTTTATAAATAAGCTGGATTCATATTAATACTAAAATCATGCTTCATAATAAACTAGTCATGGTCTGGAAGATATCAGATGGCAAAGTTTGAGCTTTCATAGGATGTGTAGTAAAGGTAATTAGGAAGTAATTAAGTTTCATTTATATGATTATTGAGTGCATATACGTTGATTTCACATAATTATAGTCTAATTTTGTTAAGAGAAGACAGGATAAAGTTGATAGATACAAGAATCATCAGGACTCAGGACAGTATCAAGCTAGTACAACAGGACAATAGAGAGCAAAGAAGAGGAAATAAAGCTTGGGCCAACTTGATCTTTGTCTTGTCTATCCCGTTTGGTGTCTGATTCTCCATTTTATGAAGATTTGATCTTGGCTCGACAGTTTCGTCTGCAGTTGGCTGAATTGCTGCTACTCCGGTGCTTTCACTTTCATTTGAGTGCACTGAAACCTGAATCTCAGGAGTCACTGGAGGTTCCATTGGCTCATCTCTGGCATCTGGTGGAAGTTCTACTGGTTTTGCTCCTGATAGAGTGAAAGGAAATGCGGCTTAGAATTGGATACAATAATTATGGAAAAGGAAGGGAATATGAATCTTAAATTACCTGGACAAAGAGACAAAGGAGGTAAAGATATGAAACAATTTGACAAGGGCAATAAGAGTGGAGTGTTGAGAAGAGGAATGGAACTGGAAGATTGTAGGAGCATGCACAAGCAGTTGTACCCAACTCGCGCAATTTTGTTAAGCATTTCGCAGCATTTATAATCAATGAAAAGGGATATGTTCTTCGGATGCAGACACATCCCTAGGTCTACACCTGGGAAAGAGCAGCTTATGATTTGACTTTTCACTTCACAGGCCGTGAAGGCCATGATCCAAGCAAAACTGATGAAGGAAGCTAATTTTCCTAGACCCATAATCGAGACTGAAGAAGAATGTTGTTTATCATCCGAGTCCAAACATAAGTTATATAAAATGCCTCATGTAGGAATGGTTTGCATGTCTGAACCTACTCAGATCATCCCTTATTGCCCTCTCAGTTTTTCCATTTCGTTTTTTTCATGATCTTTTGTTCAACGATCATAAACCACTGTTCAGAATTCATGTAGTTTAGGTTAAACTTTCGTACTTCCATGCATGTGCCGGTCAAATTAGCAGAGCTTATCATAAGTTCTCTTCCAGTAAGCATGCTCATAACATGCGAGTGAGTTAGTAAATTCAGAACAGTCACGCAGATTGTGAGGCGTTAAGGAAATTGTTAAAAGTTAAAGATTGCAAATTTTGCTAATTCAACTCTGAAACTTTGACTTTTTGAGTAGAAAATGTAAAAAGTGTGTATCTTGACATGAAATGGAAAGCAACGAAGCTTAATTTGCATATTGTGATCAAGCAACGGCTTCCTTTGATACACTGAGAATTGGGTTGAAATGCTAAGTAATACTCGTATATTATTCAATAACTCTGATTACACAGATAATCACCTGATGGGGCTGTCAAGCAACTGAGCTAGCCCAAAAGCAATAGCCACACACAGGAAAGAATACAATCTCAAGAAATGTTTTGAATATTACAGGCATGCTCGAGCTCTAGTAGTATTTGACAAGTAAAGATCCCAAGGTCAAGAGTAGAAGATATGGTGAAAGTTTTGACGAGGGCGTGGTACTGCTAGCAGAGGGAGGTGTCAGAACAGGTCTAATCCCAGATGGTGAAGATGAAGTTGGTGCTCCGGCATTAGTTGTTGGTGATGGAGGAGTCAGGAAGGGTGTCGTCGACGGAGTCGGCTGAGGAACAGCAGAAGCTGTGGAAGCAAAAACATATCGTTTTAGCACTTGAATTGCATTGAATTGCAGTAGTAGACATGGCTAGTAAAACCAGAGATTACCTTCAGGAGTAGGAGATAGAGGAGCTCCGGTGGAGGGAACTGGCCCAAGTGCGGCAGGACCTGATCATAAACAAGCAAAAGAAACAATATTTTAACTCATAGAATCTTAAAATGTTTTTAGCAGACTTGAGACAGTTTATTTGAAATGGTTTCGTGGATGATGCCAAAATCGGTACCTGGAGCAGGAATCGGAGCACTAGAGGCTGTAACAGAAGAACAAGAAGATTTACAGTCAGTAAGCTGCCTTTTCGAACAAATAACAGACAAACAACGTTAAAACATTAAACCTTTGCATTGAACAGGCACTCCAGGCATGTTACAAGAACGAGGGAGAGATATAGCTAAGGTTCTGTTGATTGGAACACGAAAGGGAACACTTGCAGTCACAATCAAGCACAAACAATCCATTCCATTATTTGTCATGTTCTTAAGTGCACTGCAACATTCACTGGTCGGCGACGTACCATTGGAACTGCTATTCGTAAGATAATTCATACAAGGGGTGAAGCTAGAAAGCAGTGAAGGACTGCATATGGTACTGACTTGACCATACACAGGCAGTACCAGGACCAACAAAGCTATTACCAGACCCGAAACCATGCGCAATGAAGGCACAAAAAGCTTCATTTTGTTGTTGTGGATCGAGGATTTTCTATAGCAGGGGTTGCTGGAGAATCAAAGAGAATAAAAATGGTGGATTAAGAAAAGAGTAGAGAAGGATGTTATCTAAACTTGTGGTGTGTTGGGTAGAGAGGATTGTCAGGAATTTATAGATGAGGAAGATGAGATGAGAGAAAGTGGTGGGAAAAAAACATAGGTCGTTATGGAGTTGGTCTTGAAGTTCAACTACCAAAACAACTTCTCATGGAGTCTTTGAAATTGGCCACGTGTGTTATTCTTCATCCTTTAAACTAGTTGACTTTTTTATTTGGTCATATGCCAAGTGTTTCAAGTAATGTTCTGTCTCAAATTCAGAAAGAAATAAACTATTTTTCAAACCAAAGATCAATTTTTGAGCATACTCTTAAGGAGTGTTTTAAGCAATTAAGTTATCCATGGACAATTTCTGATTTAATTTACTTTAATTGTAAAGGATATTCTTTAAATTCAAATCTTGTCTTCACTTTTGGTGATTGAATTTGGGTTATGCAACATTTAATTGAATTTAAAGACATGGAAAACCTAGGAGGATAAGAATACTAGAGAGAGCAATGGCCTAACAGAAACATCCATATAAGACAAGTCCTCTTTGTTAATGATTCAACTGTTGTTTGATCCTAGCCTCCAAGCAAGTTCTAATGGTTAATGAGGCTATCGAATGCACCAGTCTTCTTGATATGTCCATCCATCTTAGTCTTTAAGAGCCAAGAGAAGATTGTTTATGACTTGTAGATGTTTGTAATCCAAATCAGGTGAAGTTCATTTTATAGGTTAGGTTATGGTGCAATTTGAACATTTGGGTTCACGTGCATTCATAAATGCTAAGAATCTTAATTATAACTGTTCTTAGCTGCAGAAAGTCTTGTACCTGGACAAACTAAGCCTTGATTGGAAGATTTTAGTGCATAGAAATTAAATTTAGACCTTGATCTTTCACTAAACCCTGTTACAACAGTAAAGTTTGCTGATGAGCAAAAAATTTTACATTTGATATGAACCCTCAAACACCATCTCCTAAAAGACTTCCTATGACCCTTAAAAGTTTCATAAAGATCACAGGTCTAGTCATGGTTCTGGTGATCATGTTCTATGAAAGAGCCATGGCTAGATCAGGCTGCACCAGTTTCAGATCAGGCTGCACCAGTTTCATGCCTGAACTATGTCGTTGGAAGGTCCATAACTCCCAACTTGTTCATACTGTTCACAACTAGCTAGTGTTCTTCTGTCCAGTTCATGGCATATTCTGCATCAACTTCTGAGTTATCTCTGTCTGTCCTCATTCAACTTTATCATGGAAATTTGATCATCTGGGATATCTAAATGCTTGTTATGTTGCTACCTAATTTGTTCCCTAAAATAATTGGTTTGTTGTACTAAGCCTCATTCATCTAAAAGTTTGCATAGTTTACTTAGTGTGTGTATTGAGTAATTGATAAACGACAACTAAATATTGGATTTATCAAACTTCCTGTAGGAAAAAATTAACAAATTATATCCCTAGGTAAAATAATACATAGAAATTTAATGTAGTTTGTCCTTTAATTTGGGCTACGTCTATGAGCAAAACTCCGAATAAGTCTTCTACTAATAAAATCAATAGGTATGGAGAGTAAAAAATGACATGACAAAATAGTGGCACTCACACACAAAGTGTTTGTCAAATTTATTATCCCTAAGATAATATCCTTATTATTTTATCACTCACCTTTTTAAGAAAACATTTTTTAAAAATACTCCGAAAATCACTTTTTCACAATCTTTGAAACACACAAATAGCTCCTTAAACTCTCTTTTTAACTCACCATGTATGCATATATTATGCTTACAAAAGAAAGAGGGAGGGAGGGTCTATTTATAAACCTTCTATACAGCTTGCTAATGCAAGCTGTCGCCTAGCTTACTTAATGCAAGCTATTGACAGTTTGCATTTGCAAGCTGTTTTTCATTTTTTTTAATACAATCTTCTAGAGCATTAGTAGTATCCCATGTAAGTAGGTATTACCTTACAATTCTCTGTTTACAGACTACATGGAATTTATTGTCATTCTTACGGATGATCAACAAAATTTAAACTTTTCCTTTGGTAGAACTTTTGTTATCATAACTGATCCATTCTCATTCGTATGGATCTTCTCAAACTACAATAGCTTCTTCTCTAACACCTTTTTGATCCAGTAATATCTTACATCAATATGCTTGGATCTCAAATTGAAGGGGGAATTCTTCCCAAGGTGAATATTACTCTAATTAGAGAGTAGAAAAGAAGTGGTGGATTAAGAAAAGAGTAGAGAAGGATGTTATCTAAATTCGTGCTGTGTTGGGTACAAAGGATTGTCAGGAACTTATAGATGAAGAAGTTGAGATAAGAGGAAGTGGAGGGAAAAGACATCGGTCGTTATGAAGTTGGTCCTGAAGTTTAACTACTAAAAAAACTTCTGATGAAGTTTTTGAAATTGCCCACATGTGTTATACTTCATCCTTCAAATGTAGTTGACTTCTTAATTTGGTCATATGCCAAATGTTTAAAGTAATGTTGTGTCTCAAATTCAGAAAGAATTAAATTATTTTCCAAACCAAAGATATTTTTTTGACACGCTCTTAAGGAGTGATTTAAGCAATTAAGTTATCCTCTTAACAACTTTTGTTATAATTTACTTTAATATTAAAGAATATGATAGATGAAGACTGAAGAGATGTTAAATCTTTAAACATTATTTAAATTAAATTTATAATTATAATTTGACAAATGATTCAAATGCATCACGTAATTTATAACTTATTATATGCACTCATACAGATATAAAAAAAATCTTGAATACGTATAAATATTCTTTAAATTCAAATCTTATCTTCACTTTTGATGATTGAGTTTGAGTTATGCAACATTTAATTGCATTTAATGACATGGAAAACCTAAGAGGAGAAGAATACTAGAAAGAGCAACGCCCTAATAGAAACATCCATATCAGACAAGTCCTCCTCGTTAAAGATTCAAATGTTTATTGATCCTAGTCCTCCAAGCAAGTTCTAAATGGTTACGAGGCTACTAAACATACTAGTCTTCTCAATATGTCCATCCATCTTATTCGTTAAGAGCCAAGAGAAGATTGCTTATGACTTGTAGATGTTACTAATCCAAATCAGGTGATGTTCATTTTATAAGTTAGGTTATGGTGTAATTTGAACATTTGGGTTCACATGCATTCATAAATGCTAAGAATCCTAATTGTAGCTATTCTTAGCTGCGGAAAGTCTTGTAACTGGACAAACTAAGCCTTGATTGGGAGATTTTAATGCATAGAAATTAAATTTAGACCCTGATCTTTCACTAAACCCTGTTACAACAGTAAAGTTTGCTGATGAGTGAAACATTTTGCATCTGATATGAACCATCAAACACCATCACCTAAAAAACTTCTTGTGACACTTAAAAGTTTCATAAAGATCGTAGGTCTAGTCATGGTTCTGGTGATCATGTTCTGTGAAAGAGCCATGGCTAGATTAGGCTGCACCAGTTTCATGCTTTAACTATGTTGCTGGAAGGTCTATAACTCCTAACTTGTTCATGTTGTTCATAACTACCTAGTGTTCTTCTATCCTGTTCATGCCATCTTGTGCATCAGCTTCTGAGTTATCTCTGTCTATCCTCATTCAGCTTTATCATAGAAGTTTGATCAACTGGGATATCTAAATGCTTGTTATGTTGCTACCTAATTTATTCCCTAAAATTATTGGTTTATTGTACTAAGCCTCATTCATCTTAAAGTTTGCATTGTTTTCTTAGTGTGTGTATTGAGTAATTGATCAACGACAACTAAATATTGGATTTATCAACTTCTTGTATGGAAAAATTAACGAATTATTTCCATTCATTTGAAAGTTTGCATTGTTTACTTAGTGTGTGTATTGAGTAATTGATAAACGACAACTAAATATTAGATTTATCAAACTTTATGTAGGGAAAAATTAACGAATTATATCCCACAAGTGAAATAAGTAAGGAAATAATACCCAGAAATTTAACATGATTCATCCTTTAATTTAGGCTACGTCCATAGGCCAAACTTTAAATAAGTATTCCGCTAATAAAATCAGCAGGTACAAAGAATAAAAAATGATACGATAAAATAGTAGCACTCATACACAAAATATTTCTTAAATTTATTATCCCTAAGATAATATCCTTACTATTTTATCACTCACCTTTTTAAGAAAATATTTTTCTAAAAATACCCCAAAAATCACTCTTTCACAATCTTTGGAATACACAAATAATTCCTTGAACTCTCTCTTTTTAACTCACCACGTATGCATATATTATGCTTACAAAAAAGAGAGGAAGGGAGGGTCTATTTATAAACCCTCCGCCGCTTGTAAGCTATAGACAGCTTGGTAATGCAAGTTGTCGCCTAGCCTGCTTAATGCAAGCTGATGACAATTTGCATAATTGGCAAGTCTTCTATTTTTTTTAATACAACCTTTTAAAGCATTAGTGGTACCCATGTAAGTTGGTATCGCCTTATAATTCTCCTCCTACATACTACATAGGGTTTACTGTCATTCCTACAGATAATCGACAAAACTCAAACTTTTCCCTTGATAGAGCTTTTGTTATCATATATGATCCATTCTTATCCGTGTGAATCTTCTCAAGCTACAAAAACTTCTTCTCTAACACCTCTTTGATCTAGTAATATCTCACACCAATATGCTTTGATCCTTGAAACCTTTTGGTTGCTCTATATACATATACATATACATATACATATATAT
>JANZXP010000117.1:24840-41072 GCA_027576715.1 Erythroxylum flavicans
GAAAATCAAACAACATCAATTTTAATGAGGATCAGTGGAGAGAAGACTAAACATAATCATGTCTCTAGACTTCCCTTTCATGACCACGAACTTTCTCAGCAGACCTTCCCTTTGGAATCCAGCCTTCTCTAGCACCCTCTGTGACCCCAAATTCTTGACATCAACCAGAGCTTCAAGTCTCTCCAGGTGAGGCCACTCCTGGAATATGGTTTTGGCCACCAACTTCACTGCCCTTGTGGCAATCCCTTTGCCCCAGTACTTAGCAGCCAAAACATAGCCAAGTTCACCTCTGCACGCATCGCAACCAGAGTTTTTGGTCACTGAAATTGCACCAATCGGCCTGTTGTTTAGACATATCGCCTTGAACCATGGGTGGTGTTGGACTGTGTTCTTGATATAGTTCATGCCCTCTTCTTTGCTTGTGTAAGGTTCCCAGCTGCAGAAATTAGCCACTTTCGGGTCTGTGGCCCAAACCATGAAGTCATCGATATCGGAGACATCCAACGGCCTCAAAGAGAGATCAGAGACTTGATGAAGATCACCATCTTCTTTTAGTACTGCTGTGAGAGGACTTTGGTCCATGACTAACTCCTGGTCTGATAAGCTTTTCTATAAGTTATTAGACAAAAAGAATTCCTGTTTATATAATAATATTTGATCTTTTTATGAGGAAATTGCCTTGCAACCGACGTAAAAGTGGACCAAGGAATCAATGGCTGTCAGGTCCTCAGCCATGCTTCGATTGGATTGGCCAGCAAGACATCTAGATGTTTATAGCCGCCTTGTTTGACGCTTTCCAGCAACTCCTCTTCTATCCAATACTTCGAAGTTGGTCAGTTTTCGAGTCAAAATTCAGATTTAGACTAGGACCCTAAACTTGGAATCCGTAATCTTTTAAAAATTAAAATTGAGTCCGACTCAAAGTATTAAATAGAGCTTTACGGGTCCACCCTTTGGTCTGTTTCTTGCTGAATCGGTAGTTTCAGCAGCCTAACGTCATGCATTATTGTCAGCTTCTGCGACCCAGATGAGAATTTTCCCGGAAAGTGGCAGAGAAATATAGCTTTTATATATCTGTCGATAACCAACACCACAGGTCTGTTTTCTTCATCCAAGTCGACTACAAACAATCTCAATCATCTTAATGGATCCATCAAGAATTTCCCTTCGTCCCTTCAAGCTCTCAGACGTGGATGACTTCCTAAAATGGGCAAGCGACGATAAAGTAACACGGTATCTAAGATGGGAAAGCATTACGTCGAGAGAAGAGGCACTGACCTACATTGAAAAGGTCGCCATACCTCATCCATGGCGTCGGTCCATATGTTTAGATGATCATTCAATCGGGTACGTTTCAATCTTTCCTGAAGCAGGGGAGGACAGGTGCAGAGCCCATGTAGGATATGCTTTGGCTACTGATTACTGGGGACAAGGTATAGTTACTGCTGCGTTGAAGATGGCTGTTTCTCGTGTGTTTCAGGACTTGCCAGATTTGGTCAGGCTTGAGGCTCTAGTGGAGGTAGAGAATAAAGGGTCTCAAAGGGTTCTTGAGAAAGTTGGGTTCTCGAAGGAAGGATTGTTAAGGAAATATGGATATTGTAAAGGTGAAATAAGAGACATGTTCGCTTATAGCTTCTTGTCAACCGATAAGGTCTTGTAGTCACACACGTTAGATGTCAATCCAATTGTAAACCGTGGCAAAGTCGCTATTGTTTTAAAGTTGATGCAGTATGTAATTTATATCTGAATTAAACTTAAATTCGATCTTTATTCTGAGCCATCTATATATTTTGAGTCTCGAATGACCTTTCAAATTCGAACTTATACCAAAATCAATTTGATATTTCTATTTTTGTTTTTGTTTTGATGTATTGAACCAGTAGCTGTCTGAAGACTAATGAATGCCTCAGAAGCCGATAAAATACGCGCTCGTGGCCTAATGGATAAGGCGTCTGACTTCTAATCAGACGATTGTGGGTTCGAGTCCCACCGAGCGTGTGCTTCTTGTCCTTTATCCCAATCTCTCCCTTTCTCTTTTCCTCTATTTACAATATATAGAAAAAGAAAATGAGAACTAACATAATTTATTGAGTTATTAATTAAATATTCCATCCTCACAAATTAATGTTTTTATGTTTTGTAGACCAAACTACATAAACTCAAGATAAAAAGAAAAAAAGAAATGTCATATTATTTTAATCAAAATTTAAATTATAGATAATTAAAGTTAAAGATAATAGAGTTAAAAGCTTTTATTTTGTTTAAAAATTTTAATTTAGTACTAAATTTTTAAATTTTTTTAACTTAATAACTAATTTTTAAAAATCGCATAACTCAGGTTAAAATATTATTTTCGCTTATTTAATTACTAAACAAAATTCATGTAAAATTTAAAAAATTAGTTATTAAATTAAAATTTTATTAAAAATAGCAATAAATTAAAAAATATTAAAATCTTAGATATTATTTAATTTATCATCTCAATAAAAATTCTCAAATGGGTCGTACTAAAATAAGTAATCATATTGGACCTTTGGATAGGCTTACAAGATTTACAAGAGAGCCATTTGTCTTGGGTAAACTTTACCGATCAAAGCCTACTTTGGATTTGGGCCTCTCCTTCCAACTATCAACAATCCATAGGGACAAAATGGTCATCTGGTTATTGAAAGTCCCGTACGTTAGGAGGACACCAAGTGCCACAGGAAATTAAACAATACTTTAATGGCCTCCACGAACTTTATTCCAATCTCCATCTTACCCTCCCCAAGCCCACTTTTCTGCTTTACTTCCAACGTTCGCCGGAGATCCCTCCCCCTCTTCTTCTCCCTCTCCAGACGTTCCCGGAGGAAGCCACGACGGTGGTTGGAAATAAGACCCATGTCTGTCAATTCGCCCACTCCCACCACATCGCACAGGCGGGACAAAAGTGACGAGTCGCTTTTTGATTCCTTTAATAGTGAGTGTCCTTTTTCTTTTTGCTTTCTATTTCGTTACTTCTTCGATTGAATACATAAAAAGATCACTTCTTGATATGGTTGAATGTTAATTACTCATTGGTTTTGGACTACTGTAATAGGTGCTGGTGGTGGTAGAGGGGAAATGGTAACTACTCATTTGGAAGAGGGGACTGCCTCTGGTAGGAAAAAAAGTAGGAACCTTGCGAGTAGAATTAAATGCTTTGGTGTTGATTTGTCTCCGGATAATGTGGCCGTGGCAATGGTGTATTTTGTTCAAGGCGTTTTGGGACTATCCAGATTGGCTGTTAGCTTTTATCTCAAAGATGATTTGCATTTGGACCCTGCTGAGGTATTGTTTATCTTACTGTAGCTTCCTGGTGACATGTGTTGTCATCTTGCACACGATTTGTATTGTTAATGCGGTGCTATTGTGGTAACTTTTTGACAGTGCGTGAAATACATGAGGTGACCATTTCTTTGTAGCTTTTTGAATGTCTATTTAATTAGCTATTGTTCGTTTTTAATTTGTTTCGTCACATGGAAGACTAACAATTTGCATTTTTTCAGTAGACAGCTGTGATATCTGGTTTTTCTGCTTTGCCATGGCTTGTCAAACCTTTATACGGGTTCATTAGGTGGGTATTTTATTGCCTTTTCATCATTTTCATTTGATTTGTGAGTTATTTAGTGATGATTTTTTGTTAACCTTTATTTTTTGAATTACCTTTTGGTGATTGCCAGCGATTCTATTCCACTTTTCGGTTATAGAAGAAGGTCATACTTAGTGCTCTCTGGGCTTCTTGGTGCACTGTCTTGGAGTTTGATGGCCAGTTTTGTTGACAGCAAGTATAATGCTGCTTTCTGCATACTACTTGGTTCACTTTCCGTTGCCTTCTCAGACGTAGTGAGTATCTACAACTTTCTGACTTTTTATAAAGATTTAGATTGATGTCTTAATAGTTGAATTGGTGACCGAATGTTATTAATTTCTGTATTGTTGAAATTACCCTTCTTGATCCAATTTGTAATCGTATGTAGTCGTAAAGAACTCAAATGTGAGAATGTTATAGTATTTGAATGAATAAGTTAAATGTATAAATGAATTACTAATTACTCAAACATTGGCTCAATGAATTCATAGGTTGTGGATTCCATGGTGGTGGAGAGGGCTCGTGGTGAGTCACAAAGTATGTCAGGGTCCCTTCAGTCCCTTTGTTGGGGTTCCTCAGCATTTGGTGGAATTGTTAGCTCCTACTTCAGTGGCTCTCTGGTTGATGCTTATGGTGTAAGGTATTTAAGGTGGACCTCGTGGCTTCTGTTTTCTACTGCTAATGACACTTTATGAATCTTCCTGTGCTGCTTTTCAAATCTCAGGTTTGTTTTTGGTATCACTGCATTGCTACCATTAATTACATCTGCAGTTGCTGTTCTTGTGAAAGAGCAGCGAGTGTGCAATCCAGCAAGAGGACTAAATCTTTCCTTGACTGACCCTGGATTTCTTGAAAGTTCAAAACAACATAGTATCCAGTTGTGGTATGCTATTAAGCAGCCCAATGTTTTTCTTCCAACTCTGTTTATTTTCCTGTGGCAGGCAACACCACATTCAGATTCTGCCATGTTCTTCTTCACGTATGTTTAAACGGACAACTTTTTCCAAGATATTCAACTAATTAAGATATTAACTTTTATTTTCTTTTAAAAAAAAATGACATTTCTTGCTTCATTATTGTTTCAGCACAAACAAACTTGGTTTCACCCCTGAATTTCTTGGTCGTGTCAAGCTTGTTACCTCAGTTGCATCATTGCTTGGGGTTGGACTTTACAATGGTTTTCTGAAAAATGTTCCTTTGCGGAAGATTTTTGTTGCTACTACTGTAACTGGTACAATACTTGGGATGACTCAGGTTTGTCTTGCAATTTACCAATTTAATGACTTGCCTGGAATAAAGGTTTTATGGTTTTCAATTTTAATTTTTGGCTCAGGTTTTCCTTGTTACTGGATTAAACCGGCAATTTGGTATAAGCGATGAATGGTTCTCAATTGGAGATTCTTTGATTTTAACCGTTCTTGGTCAGGTAAGTGTAAAATTTATCAGATCTTTTGCTTAATAGTCTTCTTGTACAGTGTTTTTTCATGTTAGCTTTGATATAGTTTATATCATGATATATGTTTAAATAAACCCACGTCTGAATTCTTATCTTTGAAATGAATTTAAAGCACTTGATAGCTACCCTTGAAGGATCTTTCATGGTTTTCTGGCAAATAACTGTAGGCTAGTTAGTTTCTTCCGTCCTTACAAGCATGATGCCTGCAGTATCCTCAGTTGATTTTTTATATCTACATGCACGATGTGCCGTCTTAAAAATGCTTCTTTGAGCCTGGCAAATTCTTGATTTGTGCAGGTTATTCTGGCTATGTAATTTTATGCATGAGCAGCAAAACTGATAACTTATTGTCTTTTTACAGGCTTCTTTCATGCCAGTTCTCGTGTTAGCAGCAAAATTATGTCCTGAAGGAATGGAGGCCACACTTTTTGCAACCCTCATGTCGGTATCGAATGGAGGGAGTGTACTTGGAGGGTTAATTGGTGCCGGTCTGACTCAAGTTTTCGGAATCACTAAGGACAACTTTGATAACTTGACGACATTGATTATACTCTGCAATCTCAGCTCGTTATTACCTTTGCCACTGCTAGGCCTTCTACCTGATGATACCTCTGATACCTCTTCCAATGAGAATGCAGGTATTGAGATGAAGTCAAATTGAACTTGAGATGGTCTCCTCTTGCTTTCATTCATTGACATCTCTGGCGTTGGATCAGCCACCGACCTTTTAAAGCTTTCTGCTTTAGTGTAGGTTGCAAGATATAATAATCACAGGAGAAAAATGGAAGTGTAGATTATAGAGAAGTTGATCACATGCAGTGGAATATATAGCAAAGGGGTTCTGGGTTTGGCAAGAAATGAGCACAGGCCTGTTTTTATTTGGGGGTCATAGAGGTGTGTGCAGGTACTCCTGTCCTGCATCTCGAAAACACGGTCGAACTTGGTCAGGTTGTAACCAGCAATAACCAGATGTTGAAGATATGGATGGGTTTCATATCTAGGAAGTAACCCGATTTTGTTGATATGAATGTGATATAAACACTTCTTGTGCTCCCAAAAGGACAATAATGCGAATAGGAATGACAAATTAGCTCAGGTTTGACTTGATTCGGTTTGAAGTCAATGGATTTTATATCTTGGAAGTAACTCGATTGTGTTAAATAAACACTTCCCGTGCTTCCAAAAGGACAGCAATACAAGTAAAAGTGACAAATTAGTTCAATTTTACCTATGGGCTTAGATCTATATGTTTTTAATGGGCTGAATTGAATACACCGTAGATATGTGTATTCAATTCTTCATCAAGAATAAGCAATGTAGAATGTTTTTATGAACTTGAAGGTGTGATGTTGTCTTATAAGATTGATTCTTAAACGTTAGGAGTGATTCCTAGTTTCTTACCTTCCATTTCGTGTGTCTACCACAAGATTCCATCAACTAAAATCCTAACTTTCAGCATATTAAATCCTAAATCTTAAGCCTCTATTTTCAGCAATCAAACCTTAAAATTTCAGCTATTCAAAATCTGAAATTTTAGCATTTTTAGCTTAAATTTAACCTTGAAAATTGATGTTCCAACAGCCTAAAATCAGTCATATTTCCTAATTTTGTGATTTTTAGCTACTAGTTAGTAATTTTCCTGTTTATCCTACATCACTCTAGACCTATGAGATGGCTAGTCTTCCCTTTCCCTTTTAGTATGGTGGAAACAAGTTGAGACCATTTAAGGTAATTTTGTTCCATTCAAGTTGTATGCAGCCTAGATGTTTTGCAATTTATTAAGATGTTTTGTATGATTAAAGTTGAGTTCTTTGATACTTTATTGCTCTCTTATCAGTTGGGTATTGGTGCTTTTTAAAAAAAAGTGAGGATCTTTTTTCATTTTATTTTAGTTTTAAAATATTTTTTAAAAGTCGAGTTATATTTTATTTTTATTTATTTATGTATTTATTGTAATTTTATTTACATAATAATTTAGCGTGTCAGTTTTCCTTATTTACTTTTTAACCTGCATTACTCTTTTATTGTCACATCTGTATGTGAGTCTACCAAAAACAGCCTCTCTACTATGTAGGGGTAAGGCCGCATACTATCAAACTTTCCCAAATCCTACTTTATTGCAAAACTTCGGACTGAGTATGAAGATGATGATGATTATGGGTCAAGTTTAGGCTTAGGCCCGAATTAGTCTAAGGTTTATTCTTCTAAATAAAACAACATTATTTTGTTTAACCTAGATTTGGATTCAACTAAAAAAATGTTTTACACTTTTAATTTTAAAAAAATTATTTTAAACTTTTTGGTGAGATTGTCCCGTTGTCATCCTGAGTGATTACAATTTTTGTATTTTAACTCAATTTGAGTTTGATAAATAATTATTATAATTAATGAAATTTTCATTATGACAACTATAGCTAACAACTTATCATTTTTTAATTTTGTGAAAGTGCATATCTTTTTCTTTTCATAAATTTTTAATAGAAGAAAAATAATTTATTAATTTTAAAGATTCAATATCTACCTTTTTTTCATACCGCATTAGATTATATATATTAAGATTTTTAGATAAAATTTTTACTTCTAATTGATCAGAAAATTATGGTAAAACATTAATCTGAGTAAAATTACACGTAACTTAGTTCAAACACCACTTGATTCTTTACCCTTAGATTAACATAATAATAATAATATTCAGTGAAAGTCTTATTAAAATAAAAGTCTAAAAAAATTTAATAATAAACAGTCTTATCTTTAAAATAAATAGAGGTTAAAATCGCTAGAAAACAAGAAAGAAAAAAAAAAGACATTGACCCAAAATTTGGGGGATGATTGGGCCCACATAATGGGGGAAGTTTGTCTGACTAAGATTGTCCATAAGGAGTAAATCCACATGGTAGGGTAGGGCAGAGTCCAAGTACTTATCCAATTGCATTTGTCACATTTGAGAATTAAGTATTTTCTTTTATATAAAAACTGCTTTTAGTAAAAAAAATTGACAAATCCCAATAAGCCTTGTGTGTATTTCTATTTTTGTCTCTGTCTTAAGCTTAATTGGGATAACCAATTATTTCCCTATTTTTTAAATTGATTTTCTAATACAATCTTCTTATTTTTACAAAATTATTTATATCTCTTTTTAATTTTTAATTTTTAATTTATTTTTTAAATTTTAATTCTTTATTTTACTTTTGAATTATTATTTTTAAAATTTATCTTATTTTATTTTTCTTCTCTTCGTGTGGATCATTTGGAAATAACCTTTCTAGTAGTTAAAAGTAAGACTGCATACTATTAGACCTCTTCAAACTTCACATGTTAGCGAGATTCCAACTAGATGTTGTTGTTGTGGTAGTATAATATTTAATCAAGTGTTAGCAAGATTCCAACTTCATGTTGTTGTATAATATTTAATCAACTTCTTACTTTATTTTTTGACTTTTTTCGAGATATATTTTAGGACTCATACAATCCAAAGTAAGGTGATAAAATAATAGTTGGCATTAAGATGTTAAGAAAGTAATATTATTCAAAATTAAAAACAATATATATTATTGTAAATATATGGATATGGCTTTATTGTAGAGATAAAAAATAATTTTCAATTTGAGTTTATTTTTTCCATCTTTCTATAATGAATTATACATACGTAATAAATTTATTCTTCACAATTAATATTCTAGAGAGAATAATTAGCAAATTATTATTTCAATAGTTCTTATGATTATTGTATTTAATAATGTCTAAATTACTCTTACAAATTATAAATTATTGTTTAATTCATAAAAATCATTAACATAATGACTTGCAAGGGTCACCACTCACCATCCGGAGGAGCAAGCTCATGGCTTTTTCTATATTATTGCACAAATGCCCCTAAGTAGAACCTAACAATCTACCTCTATAAGAATAGATGTATAGTTATAGTTTAGATGCTTACAGTTTTGGATTTTAGCCAACAACAAAAGAGTTTTCATATGAGACCGAAAGGAAGGGAGTTGGTGAATAGTATCTTGTGCTTCCCAAATGATTGAGGCTAATGAGATACCAAACTTGGTTATATGTTGAATAATTATTAATATTATAAATACCCTTTTCGCTTAAACTCCTATACTATATATAAACCCAACTTAGTTAACCAAGTATTCAAGTTAAATATGTATAGAAGTTCTATAATTTAACTTAGTAGTTGTGTATGGTATTGCTTGGTTTATTAATTATAACTTGAAATGATTGCCATAATGAGGCACAAAACCACATGGATTAGAGAACAAATGATGATTGATGATTAGGGTTTGTAGATATAATCAAGTAATAAGTGAAGGCACTTATTGGAGATTTACAAACAAAAAATGCATAACTTTTGAGATCTAATTAATGGGATATAATGATTGGTTTAAGATGTTCATATGTGAGATTATTAGATAGAATAGAACATGAATTTTAAGTTGAGATATGCTTTCCTATAATTAACTAAGATTTTAAAATGTTATAAAAAGTGTCAAATGATTGATAAGGATTAGGTTTGGGAGAGGAGAAAAAGAAAGAAGAAATCTTTGGATGAAAGTTAAAGTCATGCATGTGGGAAGCCATGTGAAGGGCATTAAATTTTTATAACAAACTCAACCTCCACACTACCAAGTCTTTTAGCACATAGACCTGTGAGTATGATAATAGGAGGAAGAAAACAAAAATCCCCCATGTGAGCAATCATGTTTTGGCCCTTGAAATCGTGGAGTCTTGGCTAAATCTCACGTTGGCGTGGAATGATTTTCCAAAAGGAAGATTAAAATTCAACTTGTTACTACCTAATGTTCATTTACAATGCATGAATCGTGAAGCATAAAGAGAATTCGTGACACTACCAAGTATGCAAGAATAATTTAAATAATATTAATTATGACAGTTCTTTCAAAATAATGTTTTTGGGATATTAAATTAAATAGTGCTTATTTTTTAAAGATTTTTAATTTGATGACTTTTTTAAAGATTTTTAATTTAATATCAAAATTTTTAAATTTTTAATTTAATAAATAATCATTTAAAACTTGTATAAATCAGATCATAAGATTGTTTTTGCTGATATGATATATTCACTAAATATTAAGTGGATATTTATCTATTAATACATCTATAAAAATAACATTTTGACTCGATGAAGATACATTAATTCTCTTGTAATAGACATTTCAAATAAAATGGACGGAGGACAAGTAGGGGTAGCCCAGAAGTTTTCAACTCCTCACTTAAATTTCTCCTTTGTAGGAGGTCTTGAGTTCGAGTCACTAAAGGAGAGGATAGAGAGAAATTTCTCTGTTGATGATTCTCTAGCCTCCTGGAATGCTCCTTGATTGGATTAATTGCGGATGTCTCGCTTCTAGCGATAATGTGGGAGTTTGAAACTACTGAAAATCCGAGGCTGATGGAAACCTAATGCTGGCTAGGAAGCCGTGATTAATCAGCAGTCGACCAATCAATATGTGAAGACTCCTTGTGCGCAAAAATGTACAAGCTACATAAGAAACTGAGGGACCTTGAGGTTCTAGATTTACCTCTTCTAGGACTTTGAGGATTGAATCTTAAGAGCTTAAGATTAATATGATAAAGCTGGAATACCCAATATATATATAAAAAAAAGAAAATGGATGGAGGCATTTTAAAGCAAATTGAATTTCCATGATATTGATGTGGGATTGTGACCCCTCAAGATCGGCGATGCTGATAAGAAGAAGCATTGTGGCCACTAGAGGAATTGCCGGACATCTACCGAACAAGTCCTAAGCAAGCCGTGGATACGCCACAGTCACCAAACTTTGGGTTGGCCTCTGCTTGCAATTGCATTTTTAATCAATACATGAGATGAGTCGCTTCAAGCCTAGCAACCCCACATGCTAGGCCGTGGCTTGTCTGTCTGTGGACCAACCATTAAGAAACTTAGTCAATTCCTATGAGCCTACGACTGCGGTTTTCCAATTTCACGCGGAACAGACAATGTTCCTACATGTCCCAAATGCCTGTAACCTGAGGTGGGGTGATGTTATGATCCCACTCGTTCAGAGTTTGGCTTTTTGTCGAAGGTGAGTTTACCTTTTCGATGCCAACACTCCCAAGTCCCAAGTTAGTCGTTCCGAGATCGTAATGCCCTTCGCAAGCGATGGTGAGTATTGAATGTGTTGAAAGGGGATTGGATTTCACTCCGACATTGACGTAGCTAATTGATTAAGAGTGAAGCTATACGTAAAAAATTATAAATGTAGGCGTAAAATTGTTAAATTCTTTGTGATTTGATATATTATTAATGTATTTTTTAACTTTTAAAATTTATCAAATAGTCCTTCTTATAATTTTGATTTTATAACATATCCTCCTAGTATCAATTTTCGTTAAAAATCTTAATAACGAACTGTTTCACAATGTTATGAATCGACCAACGGAACGAAATCAAAATGATATCACGTATTACATATAGTAGATCGTGTTGAAAACAGTATCTACTTAAGAGTTTTTACCATAAATTCATAGCATGCAACAACATCAACCCAAAAACACCAATTATATCAAGCATTTCTTAAGCTTGTTCATTCTCTTCCCTGAGATTAACCAACTTAAGAACAACATGCTGTTTTGGTTCAATTCTTTTCCACCACAAACACAAGTTGTCCTGATGCTAACTTAGGTATAATTACGTCGTTATTTACTGTAGGAAATCGAAGATAGATTTCCTTCGTACTTGTTTCCTATTTGGCCTTTGATCATAACGTGATGTGTAACTCTTTAGTTGAACCTTCCTAATCCCCACGTATGCTTCTTGGCATCTTCTTCATTTCATTGACCGATTCTGCGTCAAGATTAGGTTTATTACTTTGACTCCTCGGAGTGGGGCAGTTATTGAACGTTGTTTAGTAATCAAGTCGATAAGCAAATCTTCATGCCCAAGACTTCTTATCGTGAAATCTCTACACATCTTAAAATGGCAATCAGTGGCTTAATTGTTGGATGTGTTTACCTTTCCAACGTCTAATTTCATAGGTTTACATAATTATTATGAGTTAATTAGATTGAATTTTTTTGGTGATTTGATAACTTCATTTCAATTAGTATTTTTTTTAAATTATCATTTATTTTCTTATAGTTTTATCATGTTATCACATAATTCATTATGTTATTTTGTTAGTTCTTTTATTTATAACTCCAGAATAATATTATATTAAATTTTCGAATTTTAATATTATATTATTTTGAGTGAAAAATAAGAAAAATTGACGAAATATGACAAACAAAATTGTGTAATAGTTATATCAATATCATGATAATTTAAAAAATGTAAAGATTGAAATTAAAAAAAATCAAATTATAGATATTTTAAGAGCTAAATTAAGATATACAATGCTCTCCGCTTTGTAAGAATCGAAGGAGGGTTATCGACTGTAAATCTCTTTGTATTTTATAAAGAGAATATTTTTGTGACTCGAACCTGTAACCTTTCAATTATAAAAATAAATATATTATGAGATCTTATAAATTTCATTACTATAATAAAAGATATTAACTCTCTCAACAGGTTTTATACTAAATATTGATGTAATATGTAATAAAGGATATTAACTCTGTCGGTAAAATTTATACTGAATGTTATTATATTGTATAACTCTCATTTTTTTCCGGGAGTAAAAAGAACGGAGACTCAAAAAGCGCTATTTTTCTATATTTTTAAGATATATTTGTTTTCTTTTATTAATATTAACAATTTTTTAATCTAATATCATTTTATCTTCTTTCATTGATTTGTCAATTTGCTTCTATCACCTTTCTTGAAAATTGCAACAACGGCACACCAACCCTTGACCCCTGGACCACGAGTAGTGGACCTCTCAGCCACGAAACTGAAATGTGACAATTTCAAGACTCAAGAGCTTAAATTAAAGAATGATTTTAAAAGTGTCCTATGTAGACTACTACACATACAAAAAAAAAAAAAAACTTACGTGAGAGTTAGATATTATGTAATAAATATGTTTTATTATATTTATTTATAATTATCTTTTAAAAAATTAACATTTTTAAAAATGTCCCTATAATAGTTTTTTAAAAAAAGTTTATTACCATTTGCATTGCTTTTTCTTTACTCTTTGTAGTTTGCATGTTAATGTTTGGTTTTTATTTTTTATTTTTTGTTTTAAAAAATTATTGTCTCACTCTCTCATAACCACGTCATCTATATGTAAGATAATTTTACTCTGAGTATTACTTCTTCCAAATCACTTGAAGTTATCTCAAAAGTATTTTTTGAAATTCAATGTTTACGATAAAATAAAATATGAATGCGTTCAAATTAAATCATAATGTTTTTAAAATTTTCAAACCAAACCCTAAATAGACAAAATATTTGACAGGATTAAATTTTTGTAAATTAAATGTTAAGTGAATACTGATATAATATTATTTATATAATTTTAAATAAAAATACGTCCCATAATTAACTTTTTTTAATTAATCAAAAAATGAGTTTCACTGTCACATGACAACGAGCGTCACTGTTACACATTTCCGATAATGTCTTTTTTGTTACATGGCAATGAAACTTATTAAATAACGAGTTTTTATTATTATGTGATAATAAGACTTGTTTTTTATTTTTAAAAATAATATCATGTTAATATTAACGTAACATTTAACTAATCAAAAGTTAGTTCCATCAAAATTTCTATCTACTTAAAATCTGTTTTAAATATTTTAAAAA
Source organism: Erythroxylum flavicans (assembly GCA_027576715.1). Classification (NCBI taxonomy): domain Eukaryota; kingdom Viridiplantae; phylum Streptophyta; class Magnoliopsida; order Malpighiales; family Erythroxylaceae; genus Erythroxylum; species Erythroxylum flavicans. The sequence continues at coordinate 38,644 of JANZXP010000117.1, forward strand.
TATTAAAATTTAATTTAAACATTTTAAAACATTAAAGTTTATTTTATGTTGTAAATGTAACCTGCTTCACCATGCAACTAAATTCTACACTCTATATATATTTTATTATAATTAATTAGTAACATCAATAGTAATTTTGCTTTCTGTTTTTAATTATAGAATCTGTTTTAGTTAATTAATTTTAATTTTATTTTATTAAATCTCATCAATATATTTACATAACATTTAACAAAATAACAGGATTGGAAAACCCTAATCGAAATAGGGTGCTCCAACCTTTCAATCATGGTAAGACCACAAGGTCAGTACAACGTCACGCTTAGACACGAAAGATGAGAAATGATTATGAGAGGCCCTCCACTCCACTACCCCGAAATCATTGTTAAGTTGCTTCAACCTGCAAAAACACCTAGCATGAACATGATCGAAAATAACATAAGACTGGCATATCTAGACATGTTTTTTTTTTCTCGCAATAATTGTCTGAAACAAAAATCGAAAACGAAAAAAAAAAGGAGAGAAGCTGTTATTATCGGTAGAATCAATAAGCACGCATGAAAATGTTGACTACATTCAAGATCACATAAACTTTCTTACGTCATTTAAATTATGTCTGCTCAAAGCAAATAATTAAAGCATCTCAAAAGCCCAGAAAAAGTTGTTAACAATTATTGGAAACTGCCAATATCAACAGAAAAACAAAAAACAAAACAATTAAGACACGCTTTACATGAACGGTTAAGGTTGTGTCTGCCAAAAATTAAATTTGAGAAATTATTAAAATTATATTCTATTTACCAATTAGCTAGGTCGGATCAATAATTGGGTTTGGGTGTTCAGTTGAACAAACAATGGCAAGTTGAACAAACAAAGTCAAGCGGTCAACACATTCATGGAATCCGAACAACCAAACGAAAAGACAATAAATTGTAAGAAAACGACAAGAGGAAGACCAACACTCACCCGTAGATAGAGTTAGACTGAGAGCCTAACCCAATTTTTTTAGAGAAAAGGAAGCAAAAAGTTCCCGGAACAGAAAGGCCAAGTGAAGCCATTCAACAGTACCAACCGAAAGTAACTGTCAATCAACGAGGGAGCAGAATAATTTGGGTAAGAACTAAGAACTCACAAACAATACGACGAAAATGGGATTTTTTTATTGGAAAGAAAATAATTTAAAACCAAGAAATTAGTCTAAACTCTAAATTAACTTTATATTTTAATGTTAAATATGATGATTAATTAATTTTGATATTGGTTCGGGTTTTGAACATAATTTATATTCTTATCTACAAATAATATGAAAATCAATTATATTTTTGATAAAATAATGTTGTTTAATTATTTAATTATTTGGTCATTGGGCAAAACCATGTTGTCTTTAGGCTTGGTAGCAAGTGGGCCTTAAGTTCGACTTTAAAATTTGTGTTTGAGTTTATGATCAACTCGAAGTTCAATCGATCCTAAAATTTTAGGCTTAAGTTTGAGTCTGAGTATAACTCTGATCAGGATTGGATGACCTAAAACTCAATTAACTTTGATTAAATATATATTCTTAAAATTTTAAAAATTAAAAAATGATATTTTTTATTTAAAAATTGGAGTCGAAACTTGATCAGGCGTGGACGACCTAAAATTCAATCAAGGCCTATTAAAAAATATTTAAAAATTTAAAAAGATGTCTTTTTATTTAGAAATTTTGAGAGCATGAGGCTCAAATTAAAAAAAAAGTCAGTTAACCCAAAATTCAATCAACTTAGACTGCACTAAGTGCCTGTTTGAATGAGCTTATATCAGTAGAGCTTTTGTCAGTAGAGATTTTTTAAAAAGTTTCAAATTTGAAATTCTTAAAATGTTGTATTTTAGCTTCTAAAAAAGTCATTTCTATTAAAAAAGTCATTTTGGATTTTACGACAAAACACTCATTTTTCTTAAAAATAGCTTTTGCAGTAGAAAAAAGTATTTTTTCACCCTCTAAAAACTGAACCAAATAGGCACTAATTAACTTTGGGTTGGATTAGCTGAATAATTTTTGTCAAACCTAATTATCTTTCTTAAAGGAATGAAGTCACATTAAATCTTCACGATTAAACTTAAACTCAATTAATTTAAATTTTATGTATTAATTTTGAATTCAATTGATACAAACTAAGTTATGTTTTAATCACATTAATCTTTAAAAAATAATTGACCAAAGATAAAAACAAAATCTAAATTTACAAACTTAAATAAGTTTTATATTGATTACAATGATACAAATGTAAATTTAATTAACATCTTTTTTAATTTAAAAAATAGATAGCACCCAACTAATAAAAAAAAGGAGGAAGAAACAAGACAACGAGGAGTTGGCCTAATGACTTTAGCTTCTCACTTAAGGCTCTCCTTTACAGGAGGTCTTGAGTTCGAGTCACGCCAAAGGAGGAGAA
>JANZXP010000117.1:47017-76237 GCA_027576715.1 Erythroxylum flavicans
ACATTTTATCAAAAGCCAACCTTGCATGAGTTGCATCCGAGATCCTCCCACACACTACATACATTCCCTGTTGGAATTTTTGAGATATAACTTTTCAACTTAACTCATTTATTTATTATATCTTATCATGCCTTTATATACGCTTACAAATAAAATGAAAATCAAAGTAAATCTTCAACAAGATCAAATATTTTGATCATAATAAAATATAATAAAATCAGGAAACTATCCTATAGAATCTGCAAAATTAAAAAATAAACTAAGACCTATTCTAAAGGAATTTTAACAATTTTAAAATTTGAATTAATTTTCAACATTCTCTCTTAATTCAAATTTTCTGGAGCACTTTTCTCCATCTTTAAAATATTTTGTGAAGCACTTCTCTTCATCCTGTTTATGTACTTTTCACTAACCTGTTGATGCACTTCTCACTAACCTGTAATCATTGGAGCACTTCTCTCCAAACTTCTTATTTGTGAAGCACCTTCTTTTCACTGCATGATGCACTTTCTCATCATCTTACTATTATTGATGCACTTTCTCACCAACCTACAAAAAAAAGTTTCTTCTGCAGCTACATCAGGAACCTTCTTAGCAACTTTTGTCGTGGCACCCTCATATTCATCGGATGATTCTTCAGAATCACTATCATCAAAACTATCACTTGATTCTAATTTTTTTTAGCAGCCACTGGAAGAAATTTTTTTTTTGCTTCATTCAATCTCATAGTCTCTCAAAAATCTATGACTCTGATACCATATTGAAATTTTTGAAGAACCAGAAACTCACAAAAATATAGAAGAATTGGAAAGACAACGCAAGAGACAATTTATTACTTGGTTCCACTTACATTGACGCTGAAAGCTTAAATATATAGGCTATGAAATATCAAACCTAACTAAAATCAAGATAAAATAAATCAAATTTAAAAAAATTTAAATCCTAACTAGATAATAAATAAGACCTATTGTAAAAAAGTTTTAACAATTCTAAAATTTGAATTAATTTCTAACATCCCGGCCAAACCAGTCAGCACAAAAGGGTAGTCATCATACCCCAACTTGTCAGCAACTCCATGAATTTCTATACCCTCGTTCAACTCACAAATCCTTGCAACCGCCTTTAGTAGCAGAGGGAAGGTAAACCTGTCCAAACCACCCAATCCCCTCCTTTGCCTTATCTTCTCATACACCAAAAGGGTGGTCTTCGGCTCCGCGTTGCGAGAGAGCGATCGCAAGAACATGTTTGAAAGAGAAGGATCGGGGACTTGGGGTAGATGGGCGAAGACTGCGAGAGCATATTCAAGGCTAGGAAGCGAAAATGAGGAAGAGATAATTAGTTTGAGGAGAAGTAAATGAGGGAAATTAGAACGAAGGATTTGAGCGTGGATTTGTTTCAGGTGAAACAGAGAGGCTGTGGAGGAGGAAGGGAGAGATCTGAGGAGAGTAGTACACTTAGTAGTGTTGGTGGAGTTGATAGGTAGGGACAATATGGGCGAGCTTTGAGTAGCCATTTTCGCGGGGTTTTACCGAGGTTTCGGGTATTTTGACTTTTGAGGGTGGAGGCAGAAAGTAGCAAACTTTGGGTTCACATGGGCGTACAATTGGGCCTGAATTGGAACCTAGGCCTGTAACTGCTGAGATCTTTCGGTGGTGTCCAGTTCTCAGATATCTTGTGCCAGGCTAACCAGGGATCAAAGATTGCGTTTTCAAGGATTGGGGATCAAATTAAGCATTCCTGGATAAAATGGGGGAAGTTCTATTCGTGCTTGAACAAAATCTCACTTCCCAAAAGGTACTTTCTAGCATTCTCTTTTGGCTTTTAGACTTTGGTAGAGCATCGGGGTCTTCTTTTTTTGTCGTTAAAATAGTAATGAACACTAGAGTTTCTGAGTTGACAATGATTTAGGGTTCAAAAATTTCTACTTTTTCGAGTTTCTGATGGGATCAGCACCATGTTCTAGGTGGCAATGATTAGATTTTCTGAGTTGCTTTTTCAAAAGACGGTTTTAACAGGAAAAATCTTCAAGGTTTGAGGAAGTTGCCTAAGAGATATATTGCTGAAAGCTAGAGCTGCCATTTTTAGTGCTTTCAAATAGATGTTGCAAACTGCTTTGTTTATAGCCTGAAGGGCACTCTTATCTTAGCCTGAAAGGCTCATTGGTTAATTCCTAGGAGAAATTGACTCCTCAAGAAGCAAATATACTTCTGAACTGCAAGTCTAAGGCTGTTAGAGAATTTACGGTTGGTTCTCTTGTTGGTGGTGCTATTGCATGGGCAGGTATGTTTCTTCATTCCTGTCTATGATTAGGTAATGCTCGGAATGAGTTATCAGAGTATCTCAAACACAAAACTTGATAATAGCAGGAACTTTATATTTGATTTCTGAATCAAAAACGAGGAACCAGTGGGTTCTGGCTAATGGCTATTGGTTGGTTGGGCCTCTATATAGAATTTAAATTGACTGAATTCTGAATGTTTGCCCCCATATTATGAGGTTGCTTTGGTCATTCTATTCCTTTAATGTGGTAATGGCAAGAGTTTGTCCATCTTTGCTTAGATTCTTGTTTGAGGTCAGGTTATGCACCTTAAAATACGAGAAAATAAGTATTGAGTCTTAACATATACCCGGAATATTGCTATGTTTCAGGTATCTTATAACCTCCAAGTCTAGTTTCATAATATATATATATATATATACACACGGTATGAATTTCAGTCTTGGGTTGATTTGTTGGTAGGCAATGGCTTATTGTGTGCTTTTTTTCCCCATTAGAGGGAAGTTGAAAGCATTGTTTTATTTCACTCCAAAAGGTTACTATTCTAAGAATCTGAAATGTTAAAAGTTACTGCTTTTTTTCCTGCAGTAGTTCAATGTAAGTCAACTCTGTAATTATCAAATATGTGTTGTTGTTATCATATTTGTTGATTTTGATCTTAGACAAACGAACATATGATCTACGTGATTTTTATACATGCATGTAAATTTGTAGACTTGTTAAAGTCGCTTATAGTCTTCAGTTCTTGATGACATTTGTATTTCAAAATCTGCGAGTTTCTGCCTTCAAATGTTGCCCTTGGATGCATAACATTGATATCATCATAACCTGGAGAATAATACTTCTACTTTGCTGACGGTTATTCGTAACTGTGGTAGCTAGATATTTATTATGCTTGGTATGGAAAGCATTTGTGTTAAAATTCTTTCAAGAAATGATAATATATAGGAGTGTAATTGCGTATGTTAACGTTGCTGTTGCAGCCGCTTATAGGTGTATGGTAAGGTGGTTCTGGGGATGGGAAACCACCCCTTCAGTGGTTGTTCTGTCGCTCCATCTTTAATATTTGTCTTCCTTTCATTCAACTTGTTTTCAGTTGGTAATTGCAAATCCATCAATGTAGCAGACGCGTGTGTCTTTTATCAAATATTTGTGAACAATTATTTTAATGTTTCTGATCAATTCTGGCCTTTTGGCAGCCACATCAAAGCTAAGCAAGTTTGCTCGGGTCAACTTTGCAGGAGGTTATATAAACTTTCTTTTTCTCCGGTCCTCACATACCTCAGCTTGGATTGATTTTAATGCAAAATACTAGTAATTTATGGAATGCTCTCTTTTGTGTTGCTGCATGATTTACCCTCTTTTCTTTATTGGACTTTTGGCCTTTTAGGAGCTGCCGCTTTTCTTGGGTTTTGGAAATTTGGTAGTTCCCTGGATTCATGCGTTGATCATATTCTTGCTCTGGATGGAACTCGGCTGCAGAGGGAATTAGCCAACATGTAGGACTTTATGCATATTTGCTTCTTTTCAATGGTTCCATGTGATAAAACTGATTTTTTCTTGAAATGTATATGTTGACGACTTGGTTTTCCAAACATCTGAACCACGTAGGTACCCTTTTTTTATTTTTTGGTCTAGAAGGGTCACAATGACCAATTTTTGACTTAACACTAGGCAGTACTCGTCCAGTACTGCCTTAATGCCTGAACCCATTCCCACCCCAATTGAGGATTTTAATCTAAGATCTCGCTGAGAGATGCTAAACACTAGACTATTCCCTCAGCCTCTTTAGGCACTATTTTTTCTAATAGAGTTTGTAGCCTTTTAGAAGTTTGAAGCTACTAAGGAAGATATGAAATTGTTATTTGATGGCATGAAACTCCTCAAGTCTGTGTTTGAGACAATAAAATGAGTCGTGTTATTAAATGGCTTAACTAGACTCAGTTGAACTTAGTGTATACTGCTTTGTGGCCAGTGTGGCATCCTCTAGGCAAAAGTTTATCATTCACATTTGGACCCGATGTTTCAGGTTTACCTTGTCTTCTCTCCAATCGGTCTTAGGGTTTTGATCATTTTAACAAATCCTTATTACTCTTTTTCTTTTTTTTGAAAAAAAAAATCCTTATGACTGTTTACTGTACTAACAAGTAACAACTGTAAAAAGAACCCAATTTCAGTGTAATTATCATTTAGAGTGGTTATGTTTCTGGTTGCTGTCAAGATATGAGGAATATGTAGAGCTTTTACTTACCCATCACCCCTCTTGTTTGAACAAAAAGAAAAACATCGTCTCTTTTTTGTCTTGTTAGCCATCTGAAATTCTCTCATTTGTTATACTACTGTTATTTTTGTCCTAAGTGCAAGGAACTCCAGCTTATTGATGTAGTCTTTTTCTGACAGAATATCAAGGCAGTATAGAGATAACCCTTCAATAATGCAATATATGCATAGACACTTCTACTCAGAAAAGGTTTTTGATGACTCAAACTCTGATAAACCAATATTGAGGTGGCGGTACCGAAATTTCTTTGGTGATAATGTTGATCATGGCCAAACTAGAAATGAAAGCAATTCTGCAAGCAGCTCAGACTCACCCAGAGATTCACATGTCAAAAGGGCTGGACAAATTCCTGTAAGTACTATGAAAAATTTCTCTTGCCATTGTACAAATAATAACTTATCTTGGAAATTAGCTTGAGGGAATGAAGAAAAATATATGTTTACGAGACAGACATTGGATTATTTGGTTGGTATCTGGTTTCATGTTAAAGTTGCATGGGGTTTATTTTGATGCCTTTATATGCTTAAGTATCCTACATGCTCACTTTTTTTTTCACATGTATAGGCGGTTTAGTTGTTGAATGTGGAAATTGATATAGTGAAACAGACAAGTTTTACGCCCTTGATGAGACTTATTTTTCTGATTATTTTGTCACCTGATTGGATGAAAAAACTGCATGAAACTGGTTGTATGGATTGTGTTATAAACCCCTACAACACTCTTCACGTGGATAAATAGAAAGAAAGTAATTTTACAAAGGATGGACAAGAATTCAAAGGCAATCTTGGCTCTGATTGTGTACTGAACAGGACTTTGTCTTTATTGTCTCGTAAAGCATCTAGATGCTCCCCTGACTGCTTGTAGGTTCAAGAAATTCTAATTGGAAAATTAATTGAAATTATATTATAACTACCTACTCAAATATAGCTCAGAAATTCATAGCAACACTAACTCTAAACTAATAGCTAAAGAAAACTTGGATATTTCTCCTAGCACAAGTTCAAAAAAGTATTGCATTTGATGGTTTCACATCATGCAGGCTAGATTCTAAATTCATCTTATTATTTTCTACTGCCTCTACTATTATTGAAGGAATTCTGCTCACCTGTGGCCCCTCCATGCTTGCTGGAAGTGGTGTTCTATAGAGCAATCTGGTATCCCTTGCATATAATTATAATGTAGAGAGTTGTAATAACTTATGTTGTTCAAGTTGCTTGTCATGAATATGAATTGTCCATAGTAATGAGCTAATGTTGGAGGAACATTATGCAATTAGAGATCTATAAGAGAAGCTACTATCAACTGCAAGAAGCTGTTAAGCGACAGTTCCATGAAAGATTACAGAATATGATTGAGTGATATATTTGTTAAGAGTTTGCTTAATGGGGACTTCCTCTCACCAATATGAAATAAAATGGATAACAGGTGAAAAACTACAAGCTCCATAATTGTGCTTTACATCTAAATATTACTTGATAAGTAAAGAGCTTGAGCTTTAACTCGTTTCAGGAACAACACACCTAAATGGGCATCTCTTGAGAACAATCCAGATCCCTGTTGCTTACCTGTCTGTTTTGTCTGTATTTCATGACTATTCATCACTTAATCCGTCTGAAAATGGGAGCTAGGTGATGAGCTTTGTGATGTTGTAAAAGGGAGAAGACGCATGTCTTACCATACTTCACTAAACTTAAAATGCCAAATTTAGTACCAACAATCGGATTTGATTGCTCAGATTTGTATTTGAAATTTGTTGATTATATTTGACATGAATGTTATTATCTAATTCATGCTAATGTGTTAGATGAACTCGGTTGCTGATGCGATGGAAGACCCTTTAGATAGCATTTTTCGTTACATGACACCATTGGAGGAGATCCATCATTCTAGTACCTCAAGCTCATCATCCAGAGCATCAACTAGTAACCGCAGAAGATCTCAGCGGAGACGTCGAACACACCATCATGAAGATTCTTAGACCAGGAACAATGTCCAAGCTCATTATCTTTAAAAGCTGATGATTCTCTGAGGGGGGAAAAAGGAAGAGAAATACTCCGGATGTCATGGTAGGCCAAAATCTATGTTATTAACTGTTATCGTTGTTCCAGTGAATGTTGAACTTTGCAGTACATTATCTGGGCATTATTCCTGTATCTTACTCGATGAATGCCTCCAAACTAAGCAGGAAAAGTTGAATTTGTGGTAAGTTACTGTTCAACTTCGGTCACTGCAACATAAAACAGCTCGGCAGGGATATTATGCTCCCTGATAGACATTAGTTGTTGAACTGATGCAAATGGCATTTTCGTTGCCTGACATATTAGTTGTTGAACTGATGCAAATGGCATTTTCGTTGCCTGACATTGTCATACATTGTTCTAAGAAAAGAACCATTAAGGTGGTCTGGTCGCACTGAACAATTTGACAGATGTAAACAAACTCTTCCCTGTTTATTATACGAGATGAAGATGCACCACTTTTTCTCAGATCGATGGAAAAAGTTCATGGATGATTAATTTAAGCATTGTGTCACTTTCCCACAACTTCCGGAAAACGGATCTTTCAGACAAGAAACACAATAAGAACGTTAAAAACGGTATTTTTAGCATATCAGAAGAAACGTGGAACATGAAAAGCTTGTAATTTCCGTAACATTTCCCTGAGAGGTTGGTCTAATACAAAGAAAGCCAAAGCTAAGTCAGGTCTTTACATGACTTTGACCGTGCGCAATCTTATGCGACACGATTGCACACTTCGTGTAACCTGAAAGTGAGAGCGGGCAATCTTATCAGACAAAAGGGCAACAGACACTCCTGTTCCTGTGGCCAGAAAACTTGATTTCTGGTACAAGAAAGAAGGAAAAGAAGTTGAAACCACGCCCATTATTTGAGACCAGACCATAACTGAAATGAACGCGTTTCTCGATTGATGAAGACAAAACTAAAGTGTCAGGTGTCTTTTCCATTCTCAACAAACACCGAAATTCCTCCTTTCTGCGAAGGATCAAGGAACCTTCGTTACCTGTCACTCTTACGCATGCATGTCGTGCTCTCTGCTTCGCATTCATGGTAAAAACTCATATAATTTGCATTTCTTTATAATATTATTTCAATTATTTGTCCTGACTTCACTTAATTCATCAAGAAGTGATTAAAAAAAGACTAGAGAGTCATAATATTAATTTGACAAGGAAAGTAATATATTTTTAACGATTTTTCCTACTTATATTTGAATATGATCTTATAACAACTCTTAATTCAATTAAAAACCAATAAGTAACTACTAAATCGTATAGAATTCCTTTTGAATTTAATAATTAAGTTAAGTATTGTCTAATTACAATTGAATAAATATTATAACAATGAATAACTTTTAAAAAACTCCAAAAGTAAAATTGAAATTTTTACTAAAAAAGATAAATAAGATTTTTTTAGTAATTGATTCGTTAATTATGAAAAACCAAAATCAAATTTATAAAATATTTTGATATCTCCAAAAAAGTTCAAGTCTACAAAAAGCAATAAAAACTAATGATTAAAAAATAAACCAATTTGACTGGGTTTACTTAATTTATTTTAATAATTCTTTTTGTTAAAAACTAAAATTTATCAATTAATCGGTTAATTTTTGTAAAATAATAAGTTCTTATAAATTAAAATAAATCAATTAATTTTTATTTAACAATTTTTCATTAAATTGAACTTTAAATTCTTCTATGAATAAGAACAAATTTTTAATCACATTTCAAATTTTTTGATTTTTTAATCTTTAAAATCTTTTAAACATTAAGCCTCTTTTCTTATTGGTTTAACTTCTATTTTATATTCAATTATGCAAGTTTAATTGATTATACAAAAAGATAATTATTTTTGTTTTTAACTTAAGTTAGTTTTTATGTAATACTTTTCTTTTCTTAATGAGATAATTTTTAAGAATTAGAATTTAGTTTAACACTCTTAAGACTTCTTCAAATATCCATATGATAAAATACAATTTCATCTTTTATATATATGTTCATGTATCTAGTAAAAAATTTTCTCTTAGATGCAGAATTTAAAGAGGTCCAATAGCATACAATTTTATTTATAATTAATAAATTTGAAAAAAAAACAATTTTTTTGGCCATAAAAGGTTTTAAACCATTCTGAGTTCATGAATAAATGATAATTTTTTAATAATTTTTGTCATTTTCCAACCTAAAAATTACGTTTTCTTGCTAAATTAGAAAAATAAAAGCAGTCTAAAATAATATTTTATGTCCACAATTTTCAAACTTATTACAATTTATTATACATTAATCGAATATATTATTTAGTTTTAAATTACTGATTTATTTAAAAAATATAATTTACGGATTATTAAATAATTCAAATGATTTATTTAATGGAAATATTAGAACTTATTCGTTGGTCAAGAACAAAGTAGGGTATTTTTGTTGCTTTTTGATTCTTTTTCTTTTTCCTTTTCTTTTTCTCCCCCCTTTTTGGAAAAAGAAAATACTTGACTTTCCTGGTAATTTCGTGAAAGATGAGGGGCAAGTGATCAAAAGCCATCCTCTTTTATCTAAACTGCTCCTCCACACGCGGCCAGAGTTGCAAAGACTTAAACCCAACAAGCTTAGACAAAAGATAACAGAAATTTCGCAGGCAAATCCTTTACTTACGAAACATTATTTAATATTTTACTACTTCTGGTATTTACCACTCCCCAGAAGTATTTAAGGCACCCGTTCTCGTACACATCTCTGAAACACAAACAGAAAACAGACCAAGGTAGAGACACAACACAAAGACGCAAGCTTTCTGTGTCGTTTCCCTCCTATTCCTAGGCCCTTCCTCCTCCTCTCGATCCACAGAAACTTCACCACTTCCATCGCTTTTATGATCATCTGTTTACCTTTCCATCTCTACAATCACAATCCTTCAAAGATTTGGAGTCCTACACATTACCCAATTCCCCAAAACCTTAGCTCCTCGACATCTTTCGTTTTCCTATTAATTTTAGCGCATTCTGTGTTTGCTGCTTGTTCTCTCCCCAATACTAATCACCAATTTCGAAGCAAAGATCAAAACTTTAGCGAAACCCAGATGAAAGATCAAAGCTTTAGCGAAAACAGAGCAGCTATGAAGGTGCATCCTATGCCCAAGAAAAGGAACAACACCACAATCCAGTTTTACAGCAACGTTGGCAACAATAATCAACGAGACCCATCTGCCGTTGGGTCACACAAAAAGCTAAGGAGGCTACCCCACATCTTTAGCCGGGTTTTGGAGCTTCCTTTTCGATCAGATGCTGACGTCTCGGTGGAGGAAAGCTCCGACTGCTTCAGGTTCGTGGCGGAAACCGATAATATTGGAGAGATTAGAGCGTATACAATTGAAATCCACCCTGGGGTAACTAAGATCGTGATTCGGCCTAATGGGTACCTCGAATTCTCTTCGTTGAATGATTTGGAGTTGGATATGTGGAGGTTTAGGTTGCCGGATTCCACAAGGCCGGAGCTTGCTAGCGCGGTGTTTGTTGACGGTGAGTTGATCGTGACGGTGCCAAAGAGGGAGGAAGGCAATGAGGGAACTGGTAATGACGGGGAGTTTAGAGGAGGTATGGGAAATAATAGCAACAATAGCAATGCGAGGCTTGTGCTTGTACAATGATAAATTACTGCTTCAAGTTTTTTTTTTCCTTTTTGGCTCTTATCTTGAATTATGTTCTTGATTTTAAAGTTCTTGGTTGAAGGTACCAGGTTTTGTATCTTAGCTTTCATCTTGTTGAATGAATCAAGCAAGTTTTTTGTTTTAAAGTTCTAGCACATGGATGGTTTTGCATCCTGTTTGTAAGCACCAGCCACTATGGTTTTCTCATTAGTTTGCTTCAAACTTTGTGCCTTTTTCTGGAGAAGAGTAGCATAAATCATAGTAATTGTGTTGGCATTGGATAGATTAATGTTTCATCTCTATCGAAGAGTTCCTATTGCGTATTTAGTTCTATTACTTATAGGATTCATCCATATAAAGCTTGAAAGCCTGAGGAAAAAGGAAACCTCTCTTATTCCCTTTCCTTTTGGCTTATAAATCCTTGAATAGCTCGTGTTTGCTGGATCCTTTGTTCTTTAACTTCTCCAGTATATGAATAATATTGTTAGGTACGGCTTTCCTTTCTTGACTGTAAGGCTCCGTTAGGTAGCCTTCGAGAGAATGAAAATAGAATAGTTTATAACAGAATAAAATGTAAATAAATATAATATTATAAAATTATTATTTGGGAGGAATGAAAAAATATGATATACTGAAATGTTTTTGAGACTAAGAGCTTATAATGTAATATAATATAAAATTATTTATTATTTTAAATTAAAAATTTTATATTTTATTTTAATCTTTTGTGATATAATGTAAAGTTATTTATTATTTTATATTTTATTTTAATCTTTCTAAATCGGTAATATAAAACTCTTTTTTTATTTTATTATAAGCTTTCGTCTAAAATGATAGAGTAATCTTATATTTTATTTTATTTTATTCTATTAATAAATTTCTAACTAAATATAACCTAACATTGGTATTTTAACGTGTTTGCCTCTTTCCTGATTAAGAATATATGCTTCTTAAGCGATTCAGTCATGGATATAAATGGACAGACACTTTAATGTACATTACTATTGGAAAAATCATCATAATCTGCATCTGCTTTATTTCTTTACACTGTTTGACATATGATTCTTCAATAGTTGTCCTTTTTGTGGTTTAAATATTTCTCTCCATCTTTACGGTGGTCTTATGCAATAGTACAAGCTTCTTTCTCATGGTGTTAGGTTGGTTCGAGTGCTTTACCTTGAACATTGTGTCGGTGCTTCTCTAGCCACTCCTTTAGGCTTTAGTGCTGAAATTGTTGGATCAACCAATGTTTTTAATGGGTTCCTAAGACAAATCTCCCTCTGTTACAGCTTGTCCTTTCGTTCAATGCAGTAGTTCTGTTTACTGAAATGACATGATCATCAAACTTGATATAAAAATTGCCATTAGCTGCTTCAACATGTGTTCGTCCCCTCCCCTCTCTTCTCCTTCTACTCTTTCTGGAGATATTTTCTACTCCCGTTAGGAATTAGCCTTTTGACTTGTGAGCATAATGCGTATCGGAGCATACGTGTTTAATCTACCGGACCTTCTGATTATCAAGGTATGTATCATACTAACATCAGAAATGAATACAACTGAATAAGCATTGTCATGTTTACTATTGTTGTTAATGACTACGGTAGGTTGGAGTAAAAGGTAAAGTTGTACTTGAATTCCTTCCTGCCCAGAAGATAAGTGGATTCCTACATTATTCTCTTCTTTACACATGCCACGTTTAAATACTTGAATTCCTTCCTGCCCAGAAGATAAGTGGATTCCTACGTTATTCTCTTCTTGGCACATGCCACGTTTAAAGGGATTAACTTTAACTTTGTCTTGTCTCATCTCAACAGTCAACACTTTTTTAGGTCCAAAACGAAACAGGTCATGCAAATTCTGAGAATGATAAAAGAGGGAACGGATTTTCTTCTTTTCTTCTTGAGTTTGCCAACTCGAAATCTATCTTTTATTGTCATCATTCAAGCGAAAGATGTAGGAATTGATACTTGTTTTGTATGTCTTCTGATCTCTTAAGTTATTCCATGTTTTACTGTGCTGTGATGATACAATAACAATCATTTAGATGCACTTTGGTAAGCTTAATGGGCTTGTTTTCATTTACTTTGTTTAGTTTTCTGTTTTTATTTTTTAAGTTTTCTATTTTTAAAAAAATTTAGTAAACAAATTTATTTATTTGAGTTTTTAATTATAATTTTTAATTTTGATTTCTCTCAGTTTTTTAAATTTATGAAATTTTTTCCATAATTTGACTTACTATTGATTTAATATATATTATTTAATTATTTAATGTAATAATTAATAATAAGAATTATGAATAATTTAATTTAATATTATATTTAATTAATTAAAATTATGAATAATTTAATTTATTTAAATTAAAAATTAAATTAAATTAATATTTATTAATAAATATTAATAAATTTAAAATATTTTCAAAATATATAAATTTTAAATAAATTTTGATTTAATAATTAAAGTATATTTAAAAATATTAATTTATAAACAAAATTTATTTTAAAATTATTTACTTTAATAAAATAAAATAATTTTTATTGATAATTTATTAATAAATGTTAAAATAAATTTAATTAATAAAAATTTATCTTTAAGTTTTATCTTATATGTAATTGGTATTAATAATAACAATATTACTACATTAATAACTACAAATGTTTTTATTTTTATTTGAAAGCATAACTAAAAATAGAGAATAAAAATTAAAAATTACAATTAAAAATATGATATAATCTCAGCACGTAATTTTGAATATTAAATAAGTAATCATATTTAAAAAATATGATTATTAATGTGTTTGTTATCAGAAACCCTAAAAGTATGTTGTAAAAATAAAATTCATATAATCTTTAAATTTTTAATTAAAATTTTAAACGTATATATAATTCAAAACAATAATTTTTAATTAATTATTCCTTTTTATGTCTAATATGATCTGAAGCTGTAATTAAAATTTAATTGGGAGAGTAGTGAGTAAAAATAAAAAATATTTTTTAATTTATTATCTTTTTTTATATATTAATATAACCTAGGATGTAATTAAAATTTGATTACGAGACAAAAGGTAACAATACGTACTTATGGCCTGAAAAGGTGATCTTTGGTTTACTAATTCTCCAAGAAAGCAGGAAAAGACGTTAAAACTACAATTATTATTAGAGATGTAAATAGGTTGGGTCATAAGTCACGGGTCATAGATTACTAAATGGGCCGGTTCGACTCCGACTTCGACTCAGACTATGACTCCTAGTTATAGTAACTCGTGGCCTACCTTATCATATATTTGTTTTTAAAAAATTTCAAAAATAACAACATTTTTTACAAAATGACCAAATCACGAGTTGGCCTACCTTGAACTAGTCGACCTAAGTCAAAATTAGACCGGGCTGATTTTAACATCTCTAACCATTACTTGGAACCTTAACCCAAGCCTTTGATCTTTTGATTCTTAAACTAACAAACACCGCATGATTATTCAAAACGTTACTACATTATTACCATTTTTTTATTCTTGGATCATGCTATAAGTGAATATTAATGATAAATAAAATCACATCTTCATTATTTAAACAAAAGCACTCTAAACTAATATTTAAAGGCTACTAATTATCTAAAATGTAGTTATTGTAAGTTTGATTTTCTTGGTTAACAATTTCCTCACCTGTGAATGAGCAGCAATGATTAAAATGATGAACCGATTATGTCAGTTTAATCGTAACAATTTAAATAGTTTAATTTTTCAGTTCAGTTTTTAAATTTTTAGTTCGATTTATTTTAATAACTCTTATTGTTAAAAATTGATTAGTTTATTAAATGATCAGTTAATTTTCCTAAATTAATAGGTTTTTATAAATTAATAAATCAATTATTTTTTATTTAACAATCTTTTTTTAATAATTAAACTTTAAATTATTCGATAGATGAGGACAATTTCTTTCAATCACATTTCAAAACTTTTAAATTTTATTCAATTTTTAACTAATTTTATAACGATCTAATATTATTAAACCTTAAACTTCTTGTCTTACTAATTTAACTTTCGATCTAATTTTTAATACATTGATGAGCAAAAGTGATTGCTCTGTAATGAGAATAAAATACAATCTTAGATTCTTTTAATTTTAAAAAATTAAAAATTATTCGTTGATAAATAACAAAATGGAATTGAAAACAAATCAAAATCAATATAAATTCAATTTAAAATTTAAATATAAATTAAAATAATACTATTTTATTATAATTAATTAAAATTATAAATTTTATATTCAAGTTGAATTAAAATAATATTATTAAAATCAATTGTGTTAAATGCATTTTTCTCCTTATATTTTAAGATAAAAGAAGTTTAATTTATTAAGTTGAAATTTAGTTTCATTCATCTTATAAATTATTAAATGCTAATACTTAGGGTATTTTTGTTTCTTTATTTCAGTTTCTCCTTTTTTTCCCTCGGAAAAACTAATGGATTGAGTTTCTCTGTAATTTCGTGAAAGAAGAGGGGCAAATGGTCGAAAGCCAATCTATTTCATCTTTTGCAGTGATGCCTTTCTTCTTCACACAAAGCAGTCCCAAAGAACCAAACCCAAAAGGTTAGAGAAAAGAGACAGAGAATTCATGGGCAAATCCAAACAGTATTTACCATTCCAAAAATATTCTTCTTTTTAAGCACGCATTCTCCTACACACAAAACTCAGATGCACGAGCAAAAGACACAGAACAATACAGACACAGAGACACAAGCCCTTTCTGTCATAGTCTTCTTTGGCCCTGTCTCTGTCTCTTAGAAGCTCCACCACTTCCATTCCTTTTGTGATTAGATCACCTTTTTCCCTTTTCCTCTCCACAAACACAATCTCAATCCCTTTAAGATATTGAATCCTGTCCATTACGCAATTCCCCCATATCTTATCACTTCAGCATCTTTCGTTTTCGTATTAATTCTAGCCCATTCTCTGTTTGCTGCTTGTTCTCTCCCCAATTTCGAAGCAAAGATCAAAACTTTAGCGAAACCCAGAAGAAAGATCGAATCTTTGGCCGAAACAGAGGAGCTATGAAGGTGCATCCGACGCCCAAGAAAAGGAACAACATCACAATCCAGTACTACAGAAACGTTGGCAACAATAATCAAAGAGACTCATCTGCTGGTGGGTCACACAAAAAGCTAAGGAGGCTACCCCACATTTTTAGCCGGGTTTTGGAGCTCCCTTTCCGATCAGATGCTGACGTGTCAGTGGAAGAAAGCTCCGATTGCTTCCGGTTCGTGGCGGAAACCGACAATATTGGAGAGATGAGAGCGTATACAATTGAAATCCACCCTGGGGTTACTAAGATCGTGATTAGGCCAAATGGGTACCTAGAGTTTTCTTCGTTGAATGATTTGGAATTGGACATGTGGAGGTTTAGGTTGCCGGATTCCACAAGGCCCGAGCTTGCTAGCGCGGTGTTTGCCGACGGTGAGTTGATCGTGACGGTGCCAAAGGGGGATGAGGGCAATGAGGGGACTGGTAATGATGGGGAGTTTAGAGGAGGTATGGGCAATAATAACAACAATAACAATGCTAGGCTTGTGCTTGTACAGTGATAATCACTGGTTCTAGCCTTTTTGGTTTTGGTTCTTTACCTTGAATTATGTTCTTCTGGATGTCAGATTTTAAGATTGCCGGTGGATGCTGTTAGTCTTTCGTACATTAGCTTTCATTGTCGAACGAATCAAGCAAGGTTTCTCTTACTTTTCTTAATAATGAGGTTGATGGCTAGTAAGTTTAAGATACGAATTTTCTTACATAAGGAAGTTGATGGCTAAGAAGTGTAAGATAGGCATTTGAGATATATATTTACCTTTTAAAGTTCTAGCACATGGATGGTTTTGCTTTCGGTTTGTCAGCACCAGGCACCAGGCACCAGGCACCAGCCACTATGGTTTTCCCATTAGTTTAGTTTCAAACTTTTTGCCTTTTCTGGAGAAAATGAGCATAAATCATCATAATTGTGTTGGCATTGATAGATTAATGTTTCAACTCAGACATAGAGTTCCTGATGAGTATTTTGTTCTATTACTTCTAGGATTTCATCCATGTAAAGCTTGGCTTAAGGAGAAAAGGGAACTCTCTTCTTCCATTTTTTTTCCTGTTTATAAAGTACTTCATTGCTCGTGTTGGCTGGATCTTTTTTGTCTTTGTCTTTTAACTTCTCCAATTGTGTGGAATAATAGTGTTAAGCTATGCTTTTTTCTTCTAGGACCAACTGCATGGCCATCATTCAGTAATGATATCTTTATAAATAAATTTAATAACGGTGCCCAATTATACTCGCCAGACACCAAACTTTTTTTTTGTCTCTTTTATCTTTATATTTCTTGTCTGCGAGGTGGTGGTGGCAAGCGAATGTCTTTTATATTGGTACTTTAATGTATCCTCCTCTTTTCCTTCATGGTTAAGATGATCTGCTTCTTACCTGCCATATATAATCTTTGTAAAGCCACCTCGTCATGTACCTAAATCTTCCATTTCTTCTTTAAATATACCGTATCAAACTTTTCCACAGACTGTAATGGGCATTGTCTTTTGAAAAGTCATCTTAATGCGCTTTCTTCTTTACACTGTTTGACATCTTATTCTTCAACAGTTATCCTTTGTGGTTCTGAGATTTCCTTGTGCAACTTTACAGTGGTTCTTATGGATAGTACAAACTTCTTTCTCATGCCGCTTTTCCTTGTAAAATTGCATTGATGCTTCTTTAGTAAGTTAGAGATGAAATTGTCGCATCAAAGCAATAAACTTGATGGGTTTACCAAGACACATCTCCCTCCTGTTGCAGTTAGTCCATTGTTTCAATGCAGTAGTTGGTAAATCACTTTATGTTTCCTGCAATGATATTATCATCAACTTCTTGGTCTTAAAGATGTGGACAAAAGATATAACATCTCAAATTTGACTAGTTAAGTACATTTGCAATTATCTGCTCCAACAGATATTGGTCCCCTCACCCCTCTTCTCTTTCTAATCTTTCCAGAGATTTTCAACTCTTAGGTATTAGCTTTTTGACTTAGTTCTGATCTTCTGCAATGGCTGAATGTATTTTAATATCGAATCAGCTACAACATTATTGATGCCCTTTCCCCTTTATTCCAATTAACCACATGAATTAAGGATAACATTGTCCTAATGAATCACTGGCTATAATAAAATGTAGTAGCTGTTCCACATTTGGTGTGAGCATGCTGCATATTGCAGCATACGTGTTTAGTCTACCAGAACTTCTGTCATCGATATAATAGCATCACATATGAATGCAACTGACCAGCATTTTGATCATTTGGGTCATTCTTTTGTCTATTCCATTATGAAACTTTTTTAGATGTGCTTTTAGATCCTTTTCAAATGTCGGGTGTCTTGTAAGCAAATTAAGGACTGTCTAAACATTGTGATGTTTACTCTTGTGTTAATGGCTATGGAAGGTTGCACTAAAAGGTAAATTGTATTTGAATTCCTTTCTGCCACGAGATAAGTTAATTCCCACTTCCTCTCTCCTCTCTACAAATGCCACGTTCAAGGTGATAACAACGGGAGGAAAATGGTTCTTTCACTTCAGCTGAAATGTTGTCATATATGGCACTTTCTAGGTGCAGAGGACGAAAAAGGTCTTGTAGTTTGAAACTTGGTTTTGGATGTATTCTGAACTTCTTACTGAAAAATTGTTCCAAATGTCATTACATGGACAGAGTGGAGCCACGTTAAAAGCTTTACACAATCATCGGCTAGTTTAATCATTTCCATTACCTGATCTCATTTCCAGATATTAACGTGTCTCTGATGTGTGTAATCCAGGACTTGCATGGAAGCATGAGAAGCTTTTCTTAGATGTACAGTATAACATTCTCAAGTGTAGAATTCCAAAAACCGTCGAAATCAAATTTGAAACACAACTTGATCCAAGCTTGAGCTCCAGTTCATGTCAATAGACAACATCAAAATTGGTTTCTCCATACAGAAAGGAAGAATTGCTTGTGTCCATCAGTACGGTCACAGCCCAAAGCTGCTTGAAATCCTCTATTCTCAAATACTTGCCTTCTTCCACATCTTTGGGAAGCCTCTTCACTAAGATGTTATCAACTGTTGCACAAATCTTTCCTCGAATTTCATATGCAACTGAGCAGTCTTAACAATTTAGCGAAGTGCTCTGACACCAGTATTATTCGTGATGACACGGCCAAACCTCAATTTGGGCTCAGTAACAAATGCCACCTTAAGTGTACTCTGAAAGCCTAAAGGTGATGAGGTCAAAGAAGTCAGATCAATGGGAAAATGTGAAATGTTTTACAGTATATGGACTTTAGTCCTCAACTTCCAAACCAAAGTGTTCCTTCAGGATTGCTTTGGAGGTCCTTCCAAATCCTTTGTACACTTCTTTCATTTGCTCAAGTTTCACAGCTTCCTGCTTTACTTGATCCACCCCCTTCAGAACAGCACTCAATAAGGCATTTGTGCTGGTTTTCCCTGTGCGACAGGTCAATGCGGTCCTTTCTTTGTCTAATTGCTGATATAGGTTCTGGAGATACTTCTTCTGAGCATAAAGTCGTTCCTCTGCGAGTTTGTATTCAGCTTCTTGCGCTATATGTAGTGCCTCGAGAACATGGTCAATCTCATCATCAAGCTTTAGACTTTCAGAGCGGAAATCGGTAAACTTGGATAACACATATGGCAAGCTCATTCTATTATCTACAAAATTTTGACGAGTAGTAACTCCTAGAGTAGCATTTCCATTGGCAGAAGCGCCTGTTATGACAAATGAAAATATCAACAATTGAATAGCTCACTAGATCATTTATCATGCTGGAAGAGAAACAAAGTAAAAGGACATCATAAGTAGTTAGAAGTTGGGTAATACTACCGTGAAAATGTAAAGGTGAAGTAGGAAACACAAAACATGAGATTTCTATCCAAGCTGAAATATCATAAAAGATAACCATCCTTGAAAAGCATGTTCTCTTATAGCTCACATGCAACCTTTTATCTATCATCCAAAACATAGTTCCACACAGAAATCTTCTAGCAAAGCAGTTCACTGGTGATAAATTCCAAGAGCATATGTTTAGGCTAAAGTTTCAGACAGCAGCAGTAGATTATATCAAAATTGTTTAGGTAAAAAAAGTTAGGTTTCTAAGCAAAACCCAACTCTAATATTATGTAAATGTAAAATAAAGGAGAAAGAGGAGAGAACAAAAGAATGAATACAACGTTCACGCTAATATCCAGGAATAAAAATATTAAAAGAATGAATACAAGGTTTACACAGAATGATCCACTAGAGCAATAATATTGCGTGAAACCATTGAAAGAAAGAGCATCCTACAAGATCTTGCAGTGAATCAACCGCCGAAACAAAGCTTGCAATTAAATTTCTTTCAAATAAACACATTCTTGTTTTGAATTTGACCAAACATCTAGTTTATCATCAATTCATCTAGTTAATCCCTCAAAGAATTTATATTTTTCTATCATCTTTCACACATCATTAGCAATTATATTATCTGAATACTTTTCCCCTCACAACTTACATCGATCTTGTAATTTTTTGGAAAAATTAGGATCAGAGTAAAACCGGATAGACAATATGGGGTTATACATTAATCAATCACCCAATTAGATATAGTCCTCAAAACAAACAACTTAGACTATTGAATCAACGACCTCTTTGCATAAAACACTGAGGATTCATAAAGCATCTTACCCATCTTCTGCAACAGGTTCTGAATATGATCCCGTTAGTCAAAAACAAGCATGAATATAGTTAAAACACTGAATACATGTAACTGGACTTAATTATTCCATCCTCATTTCTTTCATTTGCATCAATACATAATAAAGAAAACGTTGTTACGAATGATGGTTTCCAGTAGGGATGAACTGAAGAGAATTACCACTGGAGATAGCTGAGAAGTCTTCGGCTGCTTTCCATATGTCTTCCAAACTAGTCCCACACTTGAGCTGATTTAATGCAAATAATAAGTAATCTGAAGTAATAAGGACGAGCTTTTTACAAAAGTATGGAAGCTAGTATACTTGCACCATATATCAACATCATGCATTTACCTTTTTTAATGTCAAATCCACATGTCTCAGTGTTCTAATTGCCTCAGTTTTCTTGGAACCACGTAATATGCTGATGCCAACATTTAAAAGTTTTTCTATCTCACCCCGGGAATCAATAGATTTACAAGTTTGCATAATTCTCAAAGCATGTGGAACAAGATCTGTCCTTGCATCACAACGCCTGCAATAGTACTCAGCATCAAGACCTATTGTTCCTCCAACTGTCCCAGCCATGTAAGTTCGAAGGGCACAGTCAATGTGGGCAACATGCCCGCATATGAAACCATCACTCACAATTGCTTCACATTTCACATAACTGTAACCTCCGTGGTTCAATTTTACAGTCTTACAACAGAGAATACAACAACAATCACGGCAAAAATTAGGCTCAATACAGCAAATATCACAAGGCATAGCAGCAAAAGGCAAGTCTTCCACTAACTCAACAATACTATTGCACATCTTATTTCCAGCCCTGCATCCTCCTCCATTTGATTGCAAATCAGATAAAGAATGTTCTGTTGCCTCTTCAGAAGGTACAGGAAGAACATTGTATCTTTCCACTTTATCTGATGTAATACAATCAGTTAGACAAGAGAAATCTTCGAGGCTAAAGTTAAAGATGTTAAAATAAGCTACCACAAACAAATTGGAGGAAACAACTTGAATATGAAGATTTAGCAACATACACGGTAAAAATTTTAAAAAGACATGAGAGCATTCTCAATTATCAAGAGTGCCAGGTCAAATCTCAAGAATGAAATACAAAGAAGAAATTTGAGTATGACTTAAATATGATAATGCATCATTCACGAAAACTTTATAACAATGAGTTTACATAAAGTATGTGCACTCAAATTTCAAACTCAACTCTAATGGCATCAAATGTTTCTTACTGCAGGCAACAAATTCAGTGACTCAAAATTGCATATAGTGAACAACATAATGGTTGGAGCTCACATAGTTTCACATAAATGGTATTGAGCATTGATATTTTCGCTTCCAAATATTGAGGAGAAAATCTCAGTTAAGCTTTGGTTATTACATGATTCATCAAGCTACTATGATGTTGGTGCTACTCCAGAGCAACACTAAATTGCATAAATCATTAACTATCTTTTGACAGAATACCAAATGAACCTATGCCCATAAATGAAGAAAATCATGAAAGATCACATTTTCCACATCCGATGCAGTTTAATGTCTACATATCATCATGCATAGCTCTAGTCAAATGCCAAGGACATTCCACTGTTAACCCTAATAATAAACTTATATCGACCACATGTGTGAATCTTCAGTGAATGCCACAACGTCAAAATATGAAATGCCATTCTGAAACTGACCATCTATAGATGCATGCTTGGAAGGAATCTTCCAAGAAAAGGAAGCAAAAAATGTATCAACATCAGCAGAAGGAAATGTAGATCGAACATATCGTTCAGCCGCAAGCTTGCTGGCAAATATCCAATTCTTCTTTCCTGCTGCAATCTCCTTATCACGAAGACGAGGAGGAAGATACAAATATCTATCCAAAAAATAGCCACTTGATGCAGTCCGTCTCCCTACCTTCCATCTCCAAGTATCACCAGGATTCGGCCAATTATCAGGAGCATATGGCAAACCTTCACCACTCTCTTCGGGTGAGACCTTCTTGAGACGAAAACCATTCTCCCTGAATCCTGATGGGGTCTCAATAGTCTCTTTATCAATGTCCATAGATTCCATTTCCAATGTCACCAACACACAACACCTGATTCAATCAAGAAACGAAAACCTCAGGCCAAGAGAAACAATCGCAACAAAAGGGCAATTAACAAAATAACAACAACAACACCAGTGAGAGTCTCGCTGACACAGGTTTAGGAAAGTCTAGTAATATACAGTCTTAACCCTACTACTAGAGAGACTGTTTTCAATGAAAGGTAATCAACAAGGGAGCCCAAATTTGGGAACACAGTAAGCACCAACGATGAGATAAAACTATGCCATAAAATTTTAAAAAAAAAAACAAAGATCTTTGCACAAAAAAAAAGGGAAAAACAGGGAAAAAAAAGTTGAATACTTGGGGACCAATTAACACATTAATAATCAACCATCACACAAGAAGAATCTTTTAACATAATTCAAAATAAAAAAATCATCAGAAAAAAAAAGAAATTGAGTAAGAAAAAAAGATTAGGGTTTTACAGAATTCCTACATGCAATTTCCTCTGTTTTCTTTACCTGTGATTAGAGGAAGAAAAATAACAAATTCAATTCCAGAAAGTACAAAGAGAGTGACTTGGAGAGAAAGAGGAGAAAGTACAAATATCTATGGCTATTTACGGAAAGTGCCCTGTGAATAGCGTGAAGCACTGAACAGAGGGGAAAATTTGAATCTAGATGAAGATATTGAAATGCCGATTCTACCCCTCACTTAAGGTTTTTACCTCGGACTTGGTCGGAATCTATATATATATATAGTTCTCTGGATCTGTCTAAAGGGCCTCTTCGACTTCGCTGAACTGAACTCATGGTTCCCTTCGTTAGGGAAAACGTTTTCCCACTGGCGCTGATAAGCGCGTACCAAGTCAGTGTATGGATATTGAATGATTGACCGAGTTTTCCTTAGAATTTCAGGTAAATAAAAATTCTGATAATAGGGATTAGTAACGTTAATGCGTTTAGGTAAAAAAAGTACATGGTACAAATATTGGTTTGAACTTTTAAAATGCAATTTTAATTTTAAGAATTACTCCAAAAAGCATGTTATAAAATTTAAAATATTTAAAAGTAATCTTTTATTAGTTTAGGGGACGGTTGGTTCGCATGGAAAAATAATAATAAGAATGAAAATGAATATAGTAAGTAATGAGAATGAATATTATTTTTATAATTATGATGGTTGGTTAAGATGAATGAATGATTATTATTACCATTGATAGTAGTTGGTTTATAAAATATATTGAAAAATAAAATTTTATTATATTATAATGAATTAATTATATTGTAATTAATTAATTACAATATATTGATTAATTAATTAATTAAAATATATTGATTAATTACAATATTTTAATTAATGAATGAATTATATTTTAACTAATTAATTAGTTATATTTTAATTAATTAATTAATTAATTATATTGTAATTGATTAATTAATTAAAATATAATTAATTAATTACAATATTTTAATTAACGAATGAATCATATTTTAATTAATTATATTGTAATTAATTTTATTTTAATTAGTTATATTTTAATTAATTAATTATATTTTAGTTAATTATAATGTAATTATATTGTAATTAATTATAATTTAATTAATTATATTGTAATTAATTATAATTTAATTAATTAATTAATTAAAATATTTTAATTGATGAATTAATTATATTGTAATTAATTAAAATATAATTAATTCATCAATTAAAATATTGTCATTAATTAATTATAATTAATTACAATATAATTGATTAAAATTGTAATTCATTCATTAATTAATTATATTTTAATTTATTATAATATAATTAATTACAATATTTAATTAATGAATGAATTATATTTTAATTAGTTATATTGTAATTAATTTATTATAATATAATTAATTTATTATATTATTTCAATTAATTATATTGTAATGAATTATATTTTAATTAATTATTATTAAAAATACTTTTAAAAAATAATCATTACTAAGAAATGAGTTTCATTCCTCCACTAAATGGAAGATATGGATAATTTTTTAAAAGTGAGATATCAAAATATTGCCCCTATAATAATAATCAATAACCAACCACTCACTTTTTATTTCTTATTTATTGATCCTTTCCTAAACTCATCAACCAAGCACCCCTTAGTTAATGTTGATAGAATGATCTAATCTATTTTTATTCTTTAAGTTTTGACAAGAGAAAGATAAAAAGTCAATACTTTACAAAATCTAAACAAATTTAAGTATGAATTCGAGCAAAACTATGCGAGTCTGATTGAAATTTTGTAGTGAACTTGTTCTTGCATCTGAATATGGAGACTTGTCATTCATGCTCGTAGTTATGTTTAGTAATTACTTGAACACAAGAAGCCAAACACAAAACCAAAAGATAATACATCAGATCAGCTGACTACTCTAGCACCAATGAACCCTGCAACTGGAAAGCTCAATTTCCTACTCAAGATCCATACTCTCCACATTCTCTGAGTCCAACAAGGTTGAATGAACGAGTTATCCAAAAGAAAGGAGTTAAAATGGAAGTTGTATTACTATTGTCTGCATCCATCTGAAACTGATCAATAGCTTCTGTTCATGTATTCTTCATGCATCATCATCAGTTGTTCTGCTACCTGAATTCAGATTTATGAATTTTCCTTAGTATAGATAGATACAGTTAGAGCAAAGATAAGAAAATGGAGCGTACCACTTCAATGCTTCCATCCTCAATGTCTGTGTTAAAACAGAGAAGTAAGCTTTCATGAAGAAAGTTCTCTACATCCTCAACATGTACTGGTCCTGTAACAATGGTTTGATGCCAGTTAAATAAGCAAATAACTCAGATGAAACTCGAAACCATTTAGCTTGAAATGAAATGTAACCTTTGGATTGAGAGAACCAAGAGAGAATATCAGCTGCGAGCTGGTGGGACTTCTGGAGAGAATCATGACCTCCCCACTTGTTCTGGACAGCCAACTGAAGGCCATTCCATCGCGAGAATAGCAAGGAAATACCTTCCTGGAGAAGAGAGACGGGATCAGGCTTTTGGAGAGCAGAGGGTGGCGGTAGGCCAAGGTGTCCTTTTCTGGTTATGGAATCCATTAAAGAACAACCTCAACCTTTAGCTTCTGCTCTCTCTGTGCGTCTCCTCTCAAGAGATCCTTCTTTTTCCCCTCTCCAAGAGAGAACGAGAGGGATATGCCCTTTTCTTTCTTATTTCTTCTCTTTCTTCTTCATTTTTTCTTCTTATTCTTCATCTGTTCAAACAAGGAACAATAAGCGAAGATGTTGCATGAGAAATAGGGAGAGAGAGAGTCGCCCGCAAGGGGCAGAGAGAAGACAGGGAAGTTGTCTAATAGGCGGTGACATTTGACCGGCCCGTGTTTAGTTTTTGAGTAATTTGAAACTTGAATTTTTCCTTTTTATTTTAAATTTTAAACTATTTAATTTTATTTAAAAATAATAAAATAATTATCGTTTTCATCTATGCTGATTCGAGCATCGAGTCGAACCTGACCTACTAAACTGGACAAAA
The DNA here is from genome assembly GCA_027576715.1 of Erythroxylum flavicans. Lineage (NCBI taxonomy): Eukaryota > Viridiplantae > Streptophyta > Magnoliopsida > Malpighiales > Erythroxylaceae > Erythroxylum > Erythroxylum flavicans. Next base: position 72,549 of record JANZXP010000117.1, read on the forward strand.
ATTGTCAAACTTATCTCATATAAAAGAATAAATTGGTATTTCAATTTGCTTTAGGTTAAAATTAATAAATTAAATTTAAATTAATTAAATCAAAATTCAACGTAAAATTTTAATAAAATTTAATTAAAACAAAATTCAACGTAAATTTTTAACAAAAATTTAATTTAAAAAGGTTAGATTAAATAAATTTTAAATTTTTACATATTTAATAATTTATATTTAAAAATACATTTAAAAATTATATTGAACTCTCGTCCAGTTAAGTTTCTTAGCAATGGTAATTATGTAGGAGTTTCAAAAAATTCTTAACTTTTTTAAAATACTTAAAAATTTGGTAAAAAGGAAAGATTAATATTTAAGGGGTGCTAACTTAGTTGGCATCGGAAAAAGAGATGGATAAGAAATGAAAAAAGGATGCTTAGTAATATATTATGATTGGATGAGCAATGTTTCTATATTAGCTTTTGGAGCGATACAATATATCTCTTGATTACGAGAGGAATGGAAAGTTAGAAATATTTGGATTAATATAATCACAACATTAATTCTATATTCATGACCATTAATCGAATTGCCTAATGTATGTTTAATAATCATAATGGGATAGATAATAATTTGCTAATTACATTTGAGACACATAGTAGTACCCTAATAACTATATGTTGGGTTGTTGATCCATTAAACTATAATTCATAACATCCTTGAAATGACACAATTATTCTTTTGTACCCCTTAGGGTAAAATATGTTATAAGAACTAACATATGGTGAGATCTTGTGCATACAGTGTGAGTGTGAAAACAAAAAATTGGATCTTCTACAATAAGTTTCCTTTCTTGCACAAGGTTTGTTGATATTGATAGGTTGTGGTGTCTACAATGGAGAGAATGCATCAAAATTTTATGCCAAAAATTGGAGATATGTCAATCTTATTGTGTAATTAATGCTCTAAATAAAATGTAGATCTTGACTTTGTGATTATTGATGATTGCATTTGTGAATAACAATTAGTATCAGAGCTCCATGGTCATTTGATTTTAGGGCTTATATTTGGGTCTTTTTTTTTCAAATCGTTTTTTGGCATAAATGACTTCGAAATGATGCATTGAGGTGTAAAAAATGTTGTTGGTTGTTGTTGTTGCCTTTTACCTTTGTTTTGGACAAATGAATCACGATTTTTTAGGTGAGATTTTGAAAAGTTTCGATGTTATCGTTAATGTTCGAAATGGGTCAGAGATTTTTGAGTTTTGGAGCACTTTTGGCGGAAATGGATATGGGAAATCCATAGAGCATGAAAAATGGAAGAAAACTCCTCAAAAATCGTCGGAAATCAAAAGCCAGAGAGGAAGTTGCAATCGAGTCGACCTACAGACCCAACTCAATCAAGGACGACCCATACGATGCCATCCTGACCCTATATATATATATATATATGAAGTCCTATACAGTGCGTTTGGGGGCACGTGCAAGGTCCTTTTTGGACCATTTTTTATCATTTTGCTTCATTTTTTATTCTATTTTTCCATACGTTTATGCATATGATTAATTAGTAATTTTTATTTGATAATTCTAATTATTTTAGTCTTATTGTGGCATAAACATGATTATTTATTGACAATAGTGAATGATTTTTTTTTACCTGTCTTAAAATTGAGCATATGAAACTATTTATGATGAGGAATTTTTTAAATATTCATATATGTTTAAAATTTTATGTTTTTCCTCTAAAATAGCATTAAAATCTATACAAGTAATTAATTATCCTGTCGATAATTACTACTTAGTAGAATGCTTAATATAGTGAAGAAATTTTATTGAAATATTATGAATCGCACTTTTCTATCCTTTCGATAGTACATTGATGATTTGGTTATAATATTTAATAAATTGCTCTTACCTGTGAATGAGTTATATATTTGTTTAAGAAACTTTAGCATGAATGATATAATTGATTTTGAGAAAAAGAGCACAAATTGTAGAGCTCCCTTACCGTAGGGTACACACCGAAAAACCCGGAGGTCATTCCGGTACATATCCTACTATAAGGGTGAGCTACGTTCGGACATTACGCTAACTTCACATGGCATCATTTCATTATTCATTAATTAACATCGTATGGAAAATCACAATATTTAAAACTCAACTTTTTCCTCATTTCATTTCACAACCTCGAAAGTCTACATTGAAACCTAGTACAAAAGTACTACATGAAAGAAGAAAATACACATAGTCTATCCAATCTGCCAAAAAATCTCAACTGATCGACCTTTGAGCCATGAATTCTCTTGCCAAAATCGCATAGAGCCTCTCACTTGATAGCTTCGTCTCTCGGTCCTAAAAAGATCACGTTGCAATTTTTGTGAGTTTTGCGAACTCAATGAGATAACCATCATCGATGGTTCACTCAATTGATGCATCACATTATTTCATGTAACATATAATCACATTGGATCACATACACTTAATCAATCATGCCACATTGTACATTTAACACTTTATAATCATTTAGATCTTACATTAGCAATGCACATGAGACTCACTTTCTTTCTTATTGTTGTGACCGAGTGCCTATCACAGACTTATACAAATATTGGCCCACAGGGCTCAATCAGACAGAATCACGGAGCTTAGCTCTACGTGCCAAATCAGAAAAATCACGGAGCAAAGCTCTACGTGGAAGCGCTTCATAATGGCAGCTCAAGTCACAACGCCTTTATCTGAGCATGCATTTTATAAAATGCAATACATTCTAAATACTTCATATATCATAATCTTATATGATAGTTCAAACAAAATTTCAGAGTCATCGAACCTAAGTTCGGCATTCAACTTTCCTTGAAAATCATAAGACAAATTCATATCAAATGCACATTTATTTAATCTCATTCATATACAAGTAGCACTTTAATATCTTAATCCAATATCACAGTCATCGGACCTCCATGTCCGGAATTAACATTCAAGTCACATTCATTCAATTATATTTTTAACAGATTTTAAACAACCAGAAATTAAGTGAGACCACCTAGGTTACTCACAAATTACTCCGGAAGCTAATGCCTGGAAGTTCCGGCAACGTCTGGAGGTTGACATTCCAATTACTCCTCTATATCAAACGGCATCTAGGAACTATGAATTGAAGAGTATCCACTACAACATGTTGCCATCATTCTATAGGGTTCCCAATGAAGATCCTTTAAACTTCATTCGGGAATTCTATATCACTCTCCAAACATTCCCGTTGCATGGCCTAGATGAAGATCAACTTTGGATGAGGTACTTCCCATACACATTAAAGGATCGGGGCAAGGCATGGCTGATGACCCTTTCCCCCTGGTTCACTGACTACATAGGAAAAGGTGTACAACAAGTTCATAGGAAAGTTCAATTCCCACCAAAACACTTCTGAGGTGTAGACAAAGACAGTTACCTTCACTCAGATGGAGGGAGAGCCATTCCATAAGTCATGAGAATGCTTCAAACTCTTGCTCATTTAGTGTCCATTATAGCACCCCCTCACCGCATGGGTACACACCGGGACGCCTGGAGGTCATTCCGGTACATATCCTACGATAAGGGTGAGCTACGTTCGGACACTACACTAACTTCACATGGCATCATATCATTATTCATTAATCAACATCGTATGGAAAATCACAATATTTAAAACCCAACTTTTTCCTCATTTCA